>VZTY01014698.1:358895-449324 GCA_013400935.1 Turnix velox | reverse complement strand
GGAACACCACTCGTCACAGGATTAATTATCTTTCAACATTTTTACTTTTCAATAAGGTCTTTTCTAACACTTGTGAAAAACTGTATTTTTAGAAGACTCTAAATCTGAATTCATGAAAATATTTATTTTATAGCCAGCACTGGATGCAGTTTTCTGGGTCTCAGTGTTTTTGAGCTAACCACGTGCAGGGATAAGGAGACGCAGGCACTAGACCCAAGTGGGCAAACAGAATTGTTACATACCATGAATGGCCTATTCAATATAAATAGGAAAGTATGCTGTTGTTTTTCTCTCTTCTATGATGGCTCTAATCCAGAGGACTTGTTGCTCCGGTGTCAGACCCCTGAGGCCTTATCTTCCTCCTAAAGCCATAGCACTCACAGTCTCCAAAATTTGCTTTCCACTGCTGGGAATGAACAGCTTTCTACTGATAGAACTGGCTGAGGATATCCCTTGCATATATTGGTCTCAGGGTCAATATTGTTAATGCAGTATTTTAATCTTAATTATTTAGGATTATTCTATGAAATCTGTTTACATTGCAACCCTCAACATTTCTTGTTTTCTCTCAGCTCCCCTTCCTGGTTTGGGATGGGTTGCTGGGTCGCTGGACAGGATAGTTGTCTAAACAACAATAAATAGTTGTTTTTGAAGAGACAACTCTTCAAACTGTAACATGCACTCTCAGCATTTGTGCTCTGCAATAATGGTGCTGACTGGCACTGGGGAGGACTAGTAAGCTAAAAAGAACCACTCTATTCTGCCTTATTTCTTCCTCAAATCCATACAACCATAGAACCAGTATGATTATTTCCTCTTGCCAAATCTGATCAAGGAGAATTTTGTGTTTCTTTAGCCACCCGTGCCTCCTTTATATACAACGAATATAGTGAAAAATCTTGACAGTAAGTTAGAACCTGTCCCTCCTAGCATGAATTTGCAGATCAGCCTGCAAGCTGCAGCATAAAAATAGTTTTTCTTTATATCTGGAGAAGATAAGGAGTCATGTACATGAAACTTTTATATGAAAAACTGATTATGAGGCAGAAATATGTGCTTCCAGCTCAGAATGCCAACCATATCCTGAGATGCATTGAAAGAAGCACAAGTAGGTCAAGGCAGGTGATTCTGCCCCTCTACTGTGCTCTAGTACGACCCTACCTGGAGTACTGCATATAGCTCTGGAGCCTTCAGTACAGAAAGGATATGGAACTATTGGAATGGGTCCAGAGGAGGGCCTTGAGGATGATCAGGGGGCTGGAGCACCTCTCCTATGAGGACAGGCTGAGAGAACTGGGGCTGTTCAGCCTCAAGAGGAAAAGGCTCTTGGGAGAACTTACAGTGGTCTTCCAGTATCTGAAAGGAGCCATCAGGAAAGCTAGGAAGGGACTCTTTGCAGGGGTATGTAGCAATAGGACAAGTGAGAACTCTTTTAAACTGAAAGAGGGGAGATCCAGATTAGTACTGGGAAGAAATTATTTACTGTGAGACACTGGAACAGGTTTCCCAAAGAAGCTATGGATGCCCCAGCCCTGGAAGTGTTTAAGGCCAGGCTGGGTGGGGCTTTGAGCAACCTAGTCTAGTGGGAGGTGTCCCTACCCTTGGCAGGGATTTGGAATTGGATGATTTTGAGGTCACTTCCAAACCATTCTATGAATCTATGATGCATCATAGAGAACATTTGTGTCTAGCATATGTGGGTCTTTTGTATTTAAGCCTTGCTTTTCTGTTGACGTTTTGATCTAAAAATAGAGCAGACAAGTAACTCACAGAAAAGAACGCACCTTTGAAGAGAATTTTGCATACAGATCTGAACACTTACTACTGGAGTAGCCCAGAATGCACATGTCTCTTCCCTTTCTAGTTCCTCCCAAGAAAACAGCCTGCCACTCACTGTTTCCCTCTTCTTTGTCCAATGTGCTCTGGTGTTATGGTCAGACGTGTTATCTCTGAAGGGGTTGCCAAAGTCATTGCAGTAATCTCTCTCTCTCTCTGGTAATTCCCCTTTTTAGGTGATTTACCGTTTGTAGAATTTTGGTTCTCCTTTCCATTAACTTCTTTGTGCAGTTGCAAGTCATTGCTGGTCCTACGCATGAATACTCTCAGATTAGTATCTTTCTCCTGCTCTTTACCATTGTCTTACTGAGAAAGTGTCTCACTGATGTATTCATGAAGAAGGAACTGGATGTCCCTTTCACAAAGACTGACTGGATATCTCTTTTCTCAGATTACAGTTACTGCTGGAAAACATTTGTTGCGTATCCTCATGGAGAAGAAGTTTGTTTGCCCTGGAATTTCACTTCACACCTCTTTCTGAATTGCACAGAGCTCTATCATATCCTTTTGGTTAGTAGGAACTTGATTAAAATGCTAAGAGAGAAAAGTGGTATGAATTTCTAGGAAAAGGAGATTGGGAGGATCCTGGTGGTGGTGTTAGCAGAAATCATAGTAGGAAAAATAACATGACCTATGTCCATGCTGCATGAACAGAGGGCCAAACAGGCTGGAGGACTATGTGACTACATTGTGCCTTTGTGGCCAGAAGTAGAGATTTCGCAGTGCTCTCTGAGAGGGTGAATTATTTCAGCCCTTCACATGGTAAAGCTACAAATTCATTGCCTTGCAGCTTCTTGGAGATATTTGATCCTAAAAGCTCATTCAGCTATGTAAACATGATTAAGTACACTATTTTGCTTCTCAGGTTGGGGCCATTGATTTTCTTTAAGTCCTGAGCAAGTTCAAAAGCCCAGTTAGTGGATTCACTTCCAGGATACGAGCTTACACACATGAGATCTACATTCCCCATTTGTTTCAACCCATATAGCTGCACAAGTTATTTGCATGGCCTGATATCATACTGGACAAGAAAGAGAAGGTGGTCTACTGAGCAGGAGAGAAGAGAAAGACTGGATTTAATGCATGACTCATCTACCATCTGTGAAGCAAGCCTGTATGTAGAAGAGGGGCTAGCAGAATGGACAGCAGGAGATAGGGGAAGTAATGCACAGAACTACATAATGCATAGTACAGATAAGAACTTGAAGTCTAGAAGGGTAAAAACTAAACTGTTCGTAGGATGTCCTTTATCTGACTGATGAAAAAGTAAACAGTAGACTTTGTTTCAGTTCTATCCACCACAAACTTTACATAGGTCTTTAAATACTGCTGGACCCTACCTTTCTAATGCTAACTGTTGCAATAAGACTTTTGAACGACAGGATACTCAGTCATTGGCATTATCCAGTCAGTCAGCTGACATAACCAGGTTGTTAATGCGATGTAACTGCTGAGGACTCATGTTTCCCTTGGCTTTCAGCCTTCTAGAGTTTCCTAATGCCTGAGATTCAGTAGTTAAGCAGTTTACACACAATCAAATGCATAATGTGATGCTTACCAAGTTGCTAAAGAGAGCTGTTGGCTAATAACCAGTGGACTACAACTGTCTCAGCACAGCTGCCTGGGCAGTAGTACTAGGGAACATGCTTTGGAGTTAGCCATGCTGCCCTAGAGGGCCGTTCCAATCCCAAAAATTCTGCCTTTCAGTGGTACCTAGCTCCACTTCCCCTGGATTCAGCTACATAATCAGCCACCTTTTAATTGCGTCTCTTTCTGAGTGATCTTTCCTTTCTAGGATGGGTTTACCTGGCACAGTAAATTCCAATGCACTGTTGTCCATAAAGCTGTATCCCAAGGGAGATTATCTGCCATGCTGAAGGTTGATTAGAGTGATCTCTTTGACTAGTTCCTGTGTTTTCAGACTCTGAATCATGTTTTATAGATAACTTAAGTTTTTGGCATCTAATTTTTAATATTTGGGTTTTTTTCTGGTAGGGGCTTCCACCATTATTTTGAACACTAACAAGCATCAGCAGCGTGCTTTCAAGCTCACCTTGGCATTATTTATTTACAAGACAGTCCATGGCAGTCTTTCCTACTACAGGTTCATACTGTCACCAGGGGAGACTCTTTTCACTGGCACCTCTAACTATTAGACCACATGAGAAATCACCAGCAAGTTTGGATGATTCAGCCAGGCAGCTGGGATATGGTGCTCTGAGTTTTCACAAGGCTTCAATGGGAATGGAAACCATGCTCCCCAATGAGACCTCTCCTGTCTGCTGACTCTGCTGTTGGATTCTGTGAATACCCTGTTCGAGATGCCAATGAGTAACATTTTTCCTGCTCTGGTAGTTCCAAAGAAATAATCAGAGCAATGCATTCTGGTTCTGTAAATTGCTTACCAAGATCTCTTTTATGGCTATGAGTGTATGTTTTAGAAAACAATACTTGCCCTTAGTTTTTATGCAATACTATTTTCATATTACTGTTTGTATTACAATATAATGCAACTATTTACTGAGGATTATATTATTTAATTTTAAGATTTTCTTCCTCCTTTTTATGACAGTAGAAATAATGAATAAAAGTGAAAAAGGAATTCTGTGGAAACTTAGCTTTTCTTGTTCCATTGCTGGGCACATATCCTTCCCCTGTAATTCCACACTCGAGTCCCAGCTGTTCATTGCAAACTAGGGGAACACAGCAAAAATATCTCTGCTTTTTTACATGGAAGCACTGAATGGAAAGGGGAGGTACGAGATATTGAAAGCTCTGAGCTTTCTCTATAGGCAGAAGGCAAAAAGAAGAGAGAGGTGTGTTGGGTCTTGTAACAGTTTCTGATTTTCACCACAAATAATGCAATACACCTGAGTGAATCATGTTGGGAACACCACATTTTATGATTCAAGCTGTAGGCCTGTTGTGTGATCCTGGTGCAGAACATGCAGGCACAAATTATTATTTGAAGAATAAAGCAGAGGCTGGTGAGAAACATGCATATTTCTTCTAGTTGATCAATGCTTATAGCATCTTTTGGCCCTGTCAAAGTCTCCAGATGTTTAGCAGACAATTAAGCCAGGTGGAAGAGCAACAGGCTGAGAAGGCAGCTCTAGCCCCTGTTGTCTGAGAAAGTATCTCAAGCTGAGCCCTGCTGGCTGAGGAGCAACTACTATGTAAACCAAATAAAATTACTCCAAGTAATGTAGTAACTAAATTTTTCTTCCTCCTGTCCAGGTTCTCACATTCTGGATGTCACATGCCTTCTTTCTGGCCATTCTAGTGCTAACTCTTTGTTTCTCTGGAGAGAAATCAAATCACATGATCAACGTGTAGTCGGGAACACAGGGTTCATAATCATCTAGCAGCATAAATTCTACTTTACCATTCTGCTGTGGAATGTGATAACTGTATATGAGCCTGATCAACATATACATCTTCACACTTCATCATTTGCATCTCATTTTTAATCTTCATTATGTATCAGAAGTTATCTGAGTCCCACCTAAGAATTTAGAAAGTACAAACAGCACTTAGCAATGCACGGCCAGCACAAAACAGAAACCCCAAAGCATTAAGACAGTCTGGAAGAGCTGAGGACTCAATCATGTCTCTTGTCATAAATACTTAAGCGTCACAGAGTCTTGCTCACACCTGAGCATCACACTGAGAAGGTTTTACAGTGCAGAAATTACTGACACATTGCTATTTCACATGAAATAATCTAAAAGTTACGGCAGATACCACTACATTTCTATACCTTTGATTAAATATGCATTTAGACTTTGACCTTGGAAAGGTCAGAGATCAGTGTACATAAAACTCCAACTCTGTGGAAGAAGATGGCAGATTGGATGGCCCAGGTCTTTGGAATAGGATGATGATATTCTATGGAGGTTAAATGAGATGTGGTTTTGAAATAGGAGGGACAAGTGGGTTGATGGGAGACTCCTAAGTTGAGAAGGCCCAAGAACGAGAACAAGAGACTCCAGTAAGTAGCACAAAGTGAAAAGGGTTATATGGTTCAGAAGCTAGGGCTGTGTCAACCACACTGTTTCACGTGAAAAATGACCCATAGTCCTGCAAGGAATATACGAGCCCAAAGTTGTTCTTAATCCTATTACAACAATATGGTGACTTCCTCCAAATTAATTACCCTTTTCCTGCAGTATTATCTGAGGGTGAGTACAAACCCTGCTGTGAATCCTCTAACTTTGTTCCTGGCACTTCAAAGTCCATCTCAGTGAACTATTAACATGAAAAGGTTTTCCTGAAGGCAAAGTAGGGGACAGTGCCTTTGCCAGAGGACAGAGGGGTTATTCCTGGCACATCAAGAGGTGTTCTATTCTTGTTTTGAAATTTAGCTAATATTCATCTATTTAGCTCCAGGCCAGAGAGCTCTGAATGAGGGCGGAGTGGTGGCCAAGGGAGAAAAATAAAGGAAAAGCTGAGATACACAGGACAACAACAGAGTAAAACATGACCAATGAAGGAAGAAGAAAACGATATCTCACCAGGCAACTTGATTTCATTTAACATGGATCTCTTTGCAGCATAACCCAGTGCAGCTTCTCTCAGACAGATGGTACAGCGGGCGTGATACTCCTCAGGCTGTAGGGAATGTCTTGGGGGTTAATAACAGTAGGTCGGTACTAGCAAGATGATGAGTTTTTGACATACATCCAGCTAGCTATTAGGCCTACTCAGGTTTCATCATCCTTTGTTAAAGAAATATTGGCAAGTGTCTACAGGCTTCTCAGGAAACAGTGGCTGCCTGCACAGGGATGTGCTTGTTTATGTCCCATCTCAATTCTCTATAGTTACAGTGCTGAATCTCTGACTCTTACCCTCAAAGCACACATTTTCATCTGATGTCCCTTGTAATTGTCTGGTTTTCTGCCCAAATTCTTCCTTGTTTGTTCCTCCTTCTCAGAAGGGATAATTAGCCTGGCAACAATCCCAAAACAAAAACCATGGCAAAAGCAGCTTCCTGGAAGTGAGATACTAGAGAAGAGAAGAGCAAAGTGAGAAGACGTGAAGGTTCTCACCTGACTCACTCCCAGGATCCAACTCTGTTCAGTCTTCCTCAACCAAATGTATTTTCTGAGTTTCCAACAGCCCTTTCCAAAGCATAAGCAGCCACACTGCTGTTCTGGGAAAGGAAATTAAGCAGGATCTTGGAGACAGTATTTTATGGAGACTGTAACAACTCCAGCTGGAGTGTGATCAGGGTCCTGTGGCCCAGCCCCAGTAAAGGTGAGTCTGAATGAGAGGGTGAATCAGAAATAAGCCCATTTGCTCAGCACTAATCCTAGTACATTAGGCAAGAACTTTGCTAGGGTGATGGTCCTGTAATGTGTAGGACTATCATTAAAGGGAGGAAGAGGGCACATGATAAAGCAGAAGTTAGGAACAGGGCAGTGTGAGCGATGGAGCCATACTCCTAGTGAAGCCACTACTCTGAACTGAACACTGTGATGTCCCTGCCTCCCCCAGTCATATCTGGCTGGGACAGCTTCTAGCTACAGCTGTGTACCAGGCAATAATGGGGTAGAGATCTCTGGCATCTCCATCTCTGTCATGGGTCAGTTCTGCTGCTGCTACTGTCAGCTCTAGGCATTAGCAAGTCTTTCAGCTGCACAGAAGTGCCCAGATTAGCTGAAGGGTACAGACTCATTAGAAAGAATTTCCCAGAGTGCATGGTTTTTCATGCAAGGCTCATCCCTTTCCTGCTGAAGGCAGGAGAAAAAACTTTGTTTTCCTGGATCATTTTGGCAGTTCAGTGAAGTTTCTTTGCGACACTTTCAGCTGCCAGAGTAAACTTGCTATCTGCTGTAGCCCTACTGTGCTCCTACTGGCATGCAAGGTCCTAAAGGTGGGTCTTCCACACTGCTAGCCAATAGATGAAACTGCAGAAGAGACCTACTGTCATCTTCTTCTGCTCTTCTAGACCAGTAAAAGCATTGTTCCGGCTTGTAGACTAGGCTAGTTCTTAACTGTGATTAATAACTAGATCATAGCATGGAGACACCAACATCCTCCCTGTTCTGGAACTTGGGTGCACTCACCCATGCAAGGAGACAGGCCTCTTGTTGGCCGGAAGATTGCCTCTCTCAGTATTAGTCTAGCACCCTCGAAAGTCACATCAGTCATGCAACTAGTGTGTTTAAGAATAATGACAGCAGCAACAAGGGTGTTTTAGCTGTATCTTATGTGGATTTGAAAGCCTGAAGGAAAACCTGACTTTTACAAAAGTGTATGCGAGATCTAAAAGCCAAAGGCAGCCTTCAAAATAATTGCCACACTTTTCTGCTCTGACCTCTGGTCTGGCAGCAATCCGCTTCCTCCTGCTTTAGAGGCTCTGCTTATCCCTGCTGGTGCTGTCAGAACAAATGATATCTTTTCTGCCAAACCCCTCCATGTTTCTTCTGCAAACCAAAGCTGATTTCCATCGCCACAAGTATTTAATACGTAAGCGATTAAATAATGGAATTTATCCTCCTAGAAACAATGAAGGATCAGCATCAGGGAGGGATGCAAAAAAGTAGTTGAGCTAGAGGATTATGTTGAACACAAATGCATATTGGCTAAAAACCCCTGAAGGGGCAAATAGCAGAGGACTAGACTTCATGACCCTGAAGCCCCTTCCTGTCCTGCTTTCCAAGTACCAGCATGCAGGATAGGGACGGACATGCTTTGAAAAATCCCCCTTGTACTTGTGAGGGCCTGGAGCATGTCTTTGCATTGTTTAATGGTAATCTGTTTCTTATTATTGCACTGTAATGTCCAAGGACACTGTGTACTGACCTGGAGTAATGCTGTGTGCAGCTGCGGGAATGATGTCAGTGTCCTGTTCTTCACTGGGCATGTCCTGGGACTTATCCAGAGCCAGACTCTGGAAGCTGTTTGCAGTGAGGAACAATATCCCTCCAGCCATCACCCTCGTATAGGATGACAAAAACCCCTGTGCACCAGGAGATGGCAACCATGCCAGGTTTTCCATGCTGCACCAATATCTACCTCTTTCCTTTGTTACCAAGACTGATCCGGTAACCCACTCTGCTGCAGAGTTGGAGCTTTCACAGGGCAGGTGGTGGTCTCCGTATCCCAGCCTCTGGGATGACAAAGCACATGTCAATTATCATAAGATCAGATGCCTCCCAAGCATCTAATTGCCAGACAGTGATGCTGGTGACTGCACGCAGAGTGCACACAGGGTGACAGTGAGGACAGAAAGGCTGCTCCCAGCACATGGGAAGAATGTTTTTTACCAGCTCCCTGGCCCTCCTGAGGTGTGCTTACAGTAAAGGTGCATAAAGATTGAGCATGCAAAAAGCACCCAAATCATTACACAGTTGTGGGAGCAGGTCTGATGAAAACTTATGTTTGTGCCAGGTTTTCTAGGGATCCTGTCACTATTTGTGGCTGTAGTCCTTAGGATATGAGCCATGAGAGAATGAGGAGGCAGTCACACTCTTGGAAATTATGGCTTGGGGCAGCAACTGCATGGTTATCTGGACATGCCTGTGCCTTGTTCATCACTGCAAGATGTGGGGCATTGAACCAAGTGAGACTGGGGTTTTCAGCTAGTACCATGTGGGGTAGGCTGTAAGCATAAGTGGTACGCAAGAGTATGTAAGCAGTAGTAAAATGTTCCTTATAAATACAATTTAAAAAGCGAGAAAAAAAATCTTGGGTTAAAAAAGCAGTGCTACTACATAACAGCCATCCTCCAGGGAGCTTTTCTTGGAAGAGACACCTAATGCATTTGAGGCTGAATTAATTAATAATGCCATCTAAGAGAGGGCAAATAAAATCATATTTCAGAACAGAAAAAGTGCAGTTAAAAAGGATCTCTACAGCAGGAGAACTAAATTCTTATAGCTAAATCATGTGGATTAGCTAAACCATCCATCCTGAATTTAATCTGCCTTAAATTCAGATGTAGCAGGCTAGGATCTGTTCTGAATCCAGTGCATGCTTCTTTGCATTTATTTGTTGCGTTTATTCTCCAGTTGTATAATGTCACCAATTGTCAGGTATCTTCAACTTAGTGTTTGACAACATGGGAGCAAAAGGCAGTGACTCAACTGCTTTTTTTAGATAATGCTGATTTTTCTAGGAGCTCTGCAGAAATTTTGCTTAGAAGGACAACAGTGTTATACTGAAAGTTAAAAGACAGAGATCTTTTCTCCATCCCTGCTCTTCTTCTTGTTTTGATAAGTATGTTGAGTCAGCACTTCTTCTGTGTCCACTTCAATTGATTACAAGTCATGAATGTGGATGTTAGGTCTGCAGTCAATGAAGGTAGCATCTTGAACAACTTTAGCATTTACAACCCAAATTTTTGAGAGTATTTCCAAAGTATCTTCTGATTGAACACTTTATCTGCCTTGATCTGCTGGATGACACAGTCAACAACTTCAACATTACAAGACAGTTTAACAGGATAGTTTGTTTGTCTCTACAGCAATCAGAAAGGACAGATGACATGTCAATCCATCAGCTTTTACTTCCCTCATCTCACCCATGTGGTACAAAAAAATACTGACAAAACCAGATGCTTATTTGTAAGACCTTTATTTATATAAATAATATGCACCGTATCAAACATATACAGCACCATGCTTGCAAATTAATGCTTTGCAAAGAAATCTTATTGCAGGAGGAAGCAGTGTGAGAGCAGGGTTCTCTGCTGTCCTGCAGATGGCTCATCACAAGAGTTGTTATGAGGAGAAACACGGGAGCCTCCAGCATTACCCAGAAGGAGGAACAAGATGGAGCAGAGAAGTCATCTTCCTCCATCATGGAGGAAATGACAGAGCACCGCAAGAATGTGGGACACATTTGGCCATGGCAAATCCTCAAGAGGTTAGATTGCAGAGCACAGTCCTTCTGTAATTTAGGCAGTGGGAAGGTGGTGGTGAATAGGTAAAGACTACGAACCCAGGTCTTCAACTTGTTAGAGACTGTCCACAAGATTATGTGCTGATGGGGTCCCCTAGTGGAAGCACAGTGTTTGCCAGGCAGGAGGATGCTATCTATGATTTTGCACCCTGCAGAAGATACCTGTCTACAGGCTGCATAGCTTTGCTCATGCCAGGTGTTTTTTTCCTGTCAGTTCTCGGAACAGTCACCACCTAGCCATATCTAGTCATACTATGGGCAGTGAAAGGCCTGAAAAAATAGAAAACTGTGCAAAGGGTGTCCTAACAAGAGGACTAAAGGACAGCTGTCTAGGGAGGGAGCATTATTGCAAGACTGATGTAGGAGGAAATGCACAAGTGGATGAAAAGTACTCCAGCAGTGATAACTGTGGTGCTATCTAGGAAGATACTACTTCAGCCTATGAAAATGAGAAACTGGAAATGAAGTGTGTTATCCAGCACCTATGTGCTGGAAAAATGTTGCAGGGAAGTGCCTTGCTGGCTTCTTTCCTTGCTGGGTGAGAGGTCCACACACTGATCAGTACTAGCCTTGAGCTGTGATGACTCTCAGCATACTTAATAGGAGTTGAGTGATCTTCCTGTTTCTATTTGGGAAATGTCTTGCTGGATACCAGAATTGCCATTTGAACTTGAAAAAATTGTCCAGCAAGTATTTTGAGTATTTTCTTTATAAGCTTTTAATTCTACCTCTTCTAGGGCACAAAACCTGGACCCACAGGTACTGAAGCTCCCTCCTCTCTGGGTAGGAGCCACTGCAGGGCCTGGGGCTTAACACAATCCACTTAGAAGGTCTGATGGTTTCAAGTGAGATTTTCATGCTGCTGGGCTGTCCAGGACTCATGTCAACAGTCTCAGCTGGACTTTCCAATACCTGATCAATTTTGCTGTTAGGATATATTTTATACCATTGAAATAGTGGTGGTTTCAACTTCCTAGTTGTATACAGTTTCCACAAGGGAGGACACAGAACAACTCGACATAGTGAAGGCCCAAGAGCCAGGAGTTGGGCTCCCCAAAGCCTTCGTGAAATGTGCAGATAATTGTGGTGCCAGTGAGAGCACAGTCACAGCAATACCTTTGCAGACTGTCTACTTCCACCTGGGCAAGGCTAAACCCTGCATTTAATGGACCACCTGAATCAGCTCTGCAGAGACTGGGGGAGGGCAAATGGCTCTCTGTCAATACTGTTGCAGTCCTGGTTATTCCCAGCTATCAGTAGATGACATATAAATCTGGGGAACTTGTCTTCAGAAGATCAGCCTAAATTTCCTTGGATTGAAAAAGTAAGGATAATCTTATCTCTAGACACAGGGCTGAAAGGAAGAGAGATGTAAAGAGGAAAGAAGAGAAAGCTCTGTTGTAAGGGAGAGACTTGAAAATCAAATTATAAGTGTTTGTGAATTCTTCTGGTTGCTGATGACTTTCACTTCAAAGTCCCAGAGTTTTGAAGGCATCTCGTAAATCATCTACTTCATACAGTGGCTGTAGGACAAAACAAAAATCTTGGGTCAATTATTAAGTGAGCAGGAACCCAAGAAGATGGGGAAAGTGAAAGGAATGGCAGGAGGTGGGAGGAAAGGTGGAAGAAAAGGAAGAGAATGAGAAGAAGAGATATGAGGGTAGGTGGGAGAGATAGGCATGGAAGGTGAAGACACAGGGATGAATGACAGATGCCAGAGATGGGCAGCTGGAGTGAACAGAACTGCAGCAAGGAGGAGAGGAAGAAGCTGAGGGGATGAAGCACCAGAAAGAGAAGGAGAACCGGCTCTCTCACCAGGAGGATCCGTCGAAGTTTCCTGGACAGGTGGACAGAATTTTCATGAAGCCCTTCCCAGGCTTTGAATGTTTTTTCCCTGTTCTCCACAAATGTGTTCCAGCAGTAGAAGTAATCTGTGTAAGGCATAGGGGAGTTACAGAGTTATAGACTACTCCAGACCAGACACTGACCTCTCCCAGGATCACTAAATCATCGCATGTTGCCATTATCTTCTCTGGCTTCTCTAGCTTCTCCCACCCTCTTAGAACTCCCCCACCTTCCCATGGCTTTCCTTTCTTTATTTCTTTCCTGGGCATCTTACCTTTGAAGGTCATGATGGCAATTTGGGCCCCTGCCTTGTGCAAGCGCCTCAGCCCCTCCGGCTCTGCCTTGCGGTCCTCGCAGAAGTAGAGGCGTGCGGTGAAGATGCGGAGGGTCAGGTTGGGGTAGGCACGCAGGAAGTTGGCCACGTGCCTGGCACAGTCATAACAGGGGCTCCAGGAGGTGAACCAGGTGATACGGTAGCAGCGGGCAGGGTCTAGGTCCCAGGCTGAGATGTAGCGCAGGAAAAGCACCTCCACGTGACACCCCATCTTCATGGAAGAGAGAGAAAGGGGCAAGGTGTGAGGTAGGGGGGCAGGAGGGAAGAAGAAGAGCGGGGTGTAAGAAGTGAGGAGGGAGGTGTGAGCTGGGTGGGGTATGAAGGGAGAGGGGACAGCAAGGTGGGAGAGTTGGCCCTAGGGTTGGTGTATAGAGGGAGAAAACACGCAGGTCTATAGTGGGAAAGCATGGGGACACGCTGATGTGTAGGGACATAGAACAAAAGGAATGCTTGCGAGATAAATAGAAAAGCAGGTAGACTGGTAAAGCAGCAGGGAGAACAGATGTCTTGCTGGTAACACACTTGGAGGTAGCAAAAAGTAGAGGTTTACCTAGAGGCTGCATCCCTGAAATAATATGTACTGACGCAGTGTTCCTGCTTGTAGACTTGTAGAATCATAGAATAGTTTGGGTTGGAAGGGACCTTAAAGATCATCGAGTTCCAACCCCCCTGCCATAGGCAGGGACACCTCCCACTAGATCAGGCTGCTCAGTGCCTTGTCCAGCCTGGCCTAGAACACCTCCAGAGAGGGGGCATCCACAACCTCTCTGGGCAACCTGTTCTGTTGCAGTATGGGCACAGGCTATAAAGGGTTAACAACTGCTCAGCTCAGAGCCTGAGGCAAATCTTATCAAGCCACCTGACGGCCTTGGAGCTTGCTTGTGTCTTCCACTGTTTTGGGAAAGAGTCCTTGATGGTCTGGGAAGTATCGAGGGAGGAAAAGATAACAGGACTTGTGTACAGCTGTGTGTGTTGGCAGAAGAACTCTAAGAGGAGGGACTGACATTAATGCAAGAATGTAACTTGTAACCAATCAGTATGTTAGTAGCATTGATAACTAGCCATCACTGTATATAAGCTTGTCTCATGCTCACAATAAACGGATTCTGGCAGATCATATTGATTGTGGAGGTCAGCCCCTTCTTACACCAATCGTCCTATTACTTTACTGTTCAAGTGTTTCACCACCCTCACTGTAAAGAATTTCTTTCTTATGTTGAGCCTGAATCTACCCCCTTCCAATTTACATCCATTATTTCTAGTCCTCCCATCACATATCTTGCTAAAAAGTCCTACCCCTGCCTTCAGGTATTGATAAGCTACTGTGAGGTCTCGTGTGTCAGTGCCTGTACTGCCACTGCAGCCCCCCTTTCCCTGCTGTTCTAGAAGAACTGGAGCTGCATGCACCTCAGCATATAAGGTCCAGGACACAATAACAGGATGCCAAGGTTTTCCCCTTACTTGATTGCGCAGGTATCCAAAATCCAGGGAACAAGATGTGGCACTGTCACGACGCTTCACAACGTAGCAGAGGTAGGTTTCACGACGGCCCTTGGCCCAGCGCAGGTTCTTGAAGTTATAGAGAAAGAGTTTCCTTTTCATCAGGAGACTACAGGAGAAGATGAGAACCTTTTTAGGTTAGCCCTACTCTGGTGTAATCATCTGATCACGTCTTTGTTGAGCTCTCAGCACCAAAAATACTCTCATCATGCCCAGGCCTCTCAGAACGAGAAGAGCACCAGTCATTTGCATGCGATTTATTGAGGAAAGGTTGCAGACGTGACAGTGGAGATTAAGCAGATGACCTTTGTGGTCATCTTGTGTAAGTGAATTAGTACTGGTTAGTCAAACAGCAACTATGATTGTGTAGAATGTGAAAGCATTTGCAAATATCCGAAATATAGACAGCAATGAAAGAGGATGAAGATATGTGAGAAGATCTAGGAAGTTGAGAGGGTCTGGAGTTCAGTCATCAAGAAATACTATTTCTGCTCTAGAGAGACCTGAAAAGCCAGGAGGGCAAGGGATGAATCATATTAGAGCATCTTTAGAAGAGACTGGACAAAGTTGCCTCTCAGCATAGCCTGAAAGGAGAGCATGGTTGAAAGTGTGGCTGGCACCCCTCCAGGCACAAGTAACATTCTGTAAAAAACCACACTGTAAAAGCATGAAGAATGGTGAGGGTTCACTCCCATGCCCAGGAATCATGTTGGGGTGAGATAGCAGGAGCATGGAGTAGGTAAGGTGGTAGTGAGTCCTATCTAACAGCCTCGCTGGCAAGGGGAGGTACAGAGGCAGCTGAGAACAGCTGTGTTCATTGAGGTGAGATACTCACCTCCCCCCCAGCAATGCAAAACTGGAGTGAATGGGTTAAAAATAATCATGTCCTTTGATATCTTTTCCCTTTGAGAGCCTAATGTTCAGCAGGGAGATGGGGTCAGTTTAAGTCATACCGAGATGGGTTTTCTGCAGGAGATCTCCAGTGAGACATAGGAAAAGGAAATTTGGGGATTGTTAGGAGTTTAAATACAGTTTAAACCAGAGAGAACAGGTGAGAAAAGGTCCTAACACAAAAAACCTTGATCTGTTTGCCAATGTCACAACAAAGCCTGAGCACTGCAGAGCACTTATTCTCTAGTCAGCACTGGTATCCTCTCTGCTCCTCCAGAAACTTCTCTCCATTGTGCACCCTCACACATGGCCATTGAGCCACAGGTGCTCATTCATAGAGTCATGCACATCCTTTTGCCTTGTGTTACCTAGTGCTTTGCTCTCTTATAGCACTCTCTATTGCACCTCACACCACACTGCCAGAGAAGCTGGTTCTTCCCACAAGTACACTTGCTACCCTGATTGCCCCAGAGATAGGCAAACCACTTTCACACATCATCTTTCCTGCCATAACACCCTCAGCCTGCAAGTATATTGGCCTCCTCACACAGAAAGAGCAAGCACACAAATCATAATCTGCTACGCCACACATCATACACATGTGCCTCTAGAGAATTAGATCACACTGGAGTTGAGGCATGTGTCCTTACTAGGAGAAAGTCCATATAGAAGACAAGGCTCTGCAGAGTCCTGCACACACTCAGAGAACAAAGAATCTGTGCTGAGTATTTTATTCAGCCCAACACCAGCGTCAGGCAATTCTTGGATGTGTGTCCCCTAAGCACTGTCCTGCTCTGCTAGTCTTGCCGTTTGTGTCAGTAGAGCACAAATTTCTGCCACCACATGCCATTGTCTCTTTCTATGGAATTTCACTTTAGCTATGTCTTTCCTGGACTCACCTTTCTTTCTTACCACATATATGTTCTTCATCTCAAGGTTTGATTTATTTCTCATAGTTAGAACCACCCCACTTTCTACCATCTTATATTTAGTCTATTTCCCTGCCTTTGTACACTTACATATAGGTGTGTGTATTCCCTAAAACACACACACACACAGACTTGTATTTGTCAACCCACAAAACTGTCAACCAGTGGTTCACCTTAGGCTTGCCCCTCTTAGATGTGTGTTATTGCAGAGATGTGGGAAGACTCTCCCCTGTAACACAGGTGCTGAAGAGGGTTGTCCAAAAGAGAAGAGCACAGACAATTGCATGGGAAACGTGCAGGTAGGATAGACTAGAGAATTGCAAAGCTCTGAGCTGGAATGTGCTGTAACTGCAGAAAACAGAGATGAAAAATACTATCCCTTGTTGAAGACCCACATAAACCAAGTGCAAACCAATCACAATTATGTTGGTGTTTCATCAAAGCCCAGGTGGAAAAATGGTTTTCAACGCATGAAAAAGTTTAAGGAAAACAGGGTTTCTCTTTTTAAGTTCGGGGCAAAAAGCATTTGCTTTCAGAATGTTTCTGAATCTTTTTCTACCTTTCCATTTTCTCACTTCTTCCAGTTTTTCTCTTGCTAACGGTTTTGTCCCTGAGGAGCAGCATGTGGATGCAAATAAGGATAAAGTACAAGAAATTAGTCCAAGCCCCATAAAAATAAGACTATCATTTGAGTCAGAACAAAGTGAAGATAATTTTGAATCACAACAGCCATTTGTTCAACCAAAAAAGTTCATTAACATCAGTTCCTGGGTTTTTTCCCTCTCTGGATTTTACTGTCCCAGGATTTTTTCTCTAGGAGGATTTCAGAACTTTACTGGTACAAGAACAATAATGAATGATCAGCTGTTGTGGGGAGCAACTGAACAAATTTGCAGCTAGATATAAATTTCTGGATACTTGTGCTATTTCTATAGCTATGGGACAGCTCAAGGGGAAGACACAGGGCACCAAAGAAGCAGACTGAACAGTGACCTTCTCCTCATATGAAGAATTGTGAAGCCAGTCCTCAAATCAGAGTGAAGGCCCCTGAGTGTCTGAATGATAGGCACTTGTGGAGAGTGGTTAGTGATAAGTAGCTCACAGAGCAATTGCAGTGGAAGTAGAGGAAGCCAGTGCTGGATTGATCCATGCTTATGAGCACAGGGATGCCAATGGCAGAAACAAAGTAAGAGAGAAATCTGACGTAAGGCAAAGAAGAGGTGGATAAGGAGAGAAGAATGGGCAGGGACTGAGGTGTTTAAGCAGTAGAAGCATCCGAATATTCATTTTTCTGCCATCTTCTTTGCTTCTAGGAAAGAAAAAGAATTAAAAGAAACAGAGAATATCTTGTGACCAGAAAGAAATGACAGAACAGGGAAAAGAGTATAGGATGGCAGATAGTCAAACAGAAAGCATGACAGACATATGAGATGTCTCTATATACTTTGTAGAGCAGGACGTGTCAGGGAGTTAAACTGCTGAGTCAGATGGGGAAAGAGATAGTGAGTACCAGATGAAGCGCAGATTAATTCTAAGAGAATGACTCTAATTTTTTTTATGAGCAAGCAATCGTCAGCATTCATTTTACCTGTCCATGACTACCAGGGTTTCTCTCAGGTGATGGGGAGATTGTCTCACAGGCTCTGTCCGTGCAGCCCTCTGACTTGATGTACAGAAATGCGGACTGCCCTGTGTGTCCCCTCCCCATTTACCCCTGTCTACCTTCCACAGGGTTTCATTGGGGTGTGGTTGAGGGAGGAGTTAGAAAGGTCCCTGGAGTGGCAGGATCTGAAGAGCAAAGGGCTGAGATGTGAAGGGACATCGGTTCTGAAAGATGCTTGATACCCATTGGTTGTCTCCCCCCATTGCACTCCCCATTGGGCCCTCCCCACTTGCAAAATTATTCTGAATTAATGTCAATAACATAACGATGCAGGAAACATTGTCTAGTGGTTAGAGGGGGGCCTGGAAGCTTGTGTACGACTAACGTGAATGTGGGCAAAAACCACACTATCCCTCCGGGCCTCGGGTCACGCAGCTGTGCAGTGAAGAAAGATGGTGAACCTGCCTTGCCCCTTTGTGGAGGGAGTTCTTCCCAGCACCCTGAATCTGCCTAGCTGGAAGGTGTGCAGGGCACACCAAACTGCTGGTGGGTTTCCCCCACTTCTTTCATGTCCCCTTGAGAGGCCCGGTAGCTGCTTGGCAGCACACCAAAGCCAAAGAGGAGAGTTAGATGGACCTAGCTCTGGAGAGAGCCCAGGGTGTGAAGGCTCCCCCCTTCAGTGTCTGAACAGGTGCCGTAGCTGTGTTAACATGGTGATGATCAGTGCAAAAAGACTGGTGGAGAATGACTTGGACCCTGACCCCAGTGTTCCTGGCAGAATCAGCACTGCAGCCTGCTGGTGGTAAGATGGTTACTGGGACCCTAAGTCCCATGGCTGCTCTCAGCAGGTATTTGGCTTTAGGACATCATGGCCAGGCTCATGTACAGGACGCACACTCTTTGCTTTGCTTCACCAGCATCCCTCTCTGCAGCCCCAGCTCTGTTCCACCATGGCTCTGCAGCAGCTGCCCGGGCACATATCCCCTCTCCTGTAGGGCTGTAGGATAGCCAAGGGATGGGGCAGCAGCTTTTTGTCCAGGTAGGGTGCTGAGGAGGCAGCCTGGGGACATTCTGCTCCATTTCTGCCTCAAGCAGGGCACAGCCAGTGCTACGGCTGAGAAGCAGAGCTTTTGTTTACCTCACGCTAGGGTAGTTCTTCATTTTTTCTCTGCTTCATTTACTTTCCTTATTAATCTTACTGGTTTTCAGCGTGCTAGGGCTGTGTGAAACCAGTATATGCAAAAACGTGAAAAGGAGAGATGAGGTGCCAGAATGAAGTGAAGCAGATGAATCTCTAGCCCAGCACTTTGACAAGTACTTGGTTCTGAGAGTGGCTGGTACGGCACAATTCAGGAAAAGGAGAAGCGCCTCTGAAAGGTCCAGGTCTGGGATGTCCCATTGCTCTCACATAGGGGAAATGTCTGGGTAGAGCACACCCTCAATGAATCCACTTTTTAACACTGGCCTCAAGAGTTGTGGCAATTATCTGCTTTGAGGACCTGGCTCCTAGTGTTTGACCAAGGTTCTGAGAGTGCACTGTTTCTGTAGGTATCTCTCCTTCTTAGCACAGCCAAAGAAGACAGTCATGCTACTGAAACAGCTGTCCCTTTGCAGCCCTTGCCCTAACAGCACCTTGTGTCAATCTCCTAGGTCAGACCAAGAGTCATTTTGTCAAACTTTCATACTAGTTTTTTTCATTTAATAATGCAAGGAGGATGTTTCTTAAATGGGACATTATTTAAAAAAAAAGAGAAAAGGAAAACATAGCCATGTACTCTGGGGAATCTGCTTCTTAGAGATCACAACTGTTTGTGTTTCATCAGATAAGTTTAAGTAGCTCCAGCTTTATTCTTATTCTGGCTCTTAATTTCTATAGACAAAAGCTTGCAGAAAATTTTACATAACAATTTATGCTCTGAAAGCAGCCAAGAAATATCTTCATGGCCAGTCTGGTCTTTCCCATAATTTAAATTTTTATATAATGATTTTCTGAAAGGCTTAATGTGTCAAGTCTCATAAAAAGTTTAACTAGATACTTTCTCTGGTCTTGCCTGTAAATGGAATTCATTCTTCATGTTTAAAACATCATCTCTTTTCCTTAAATGTTGCTCTCCACAGAGATAAAAAAGAAAGAACAAGCAAATGATCAGATTAACTATATTTATGTCACTCTTTGTCAGGGCTTTCAAGTCTAAATACTGGTGTAGGCTCTGTAACACCCCTTTTACACTAGTAACCCTCTTCACACTGGAGGTGCAAGTGCCCAAATCAGTATTTTCTACCCAGAGGAGAAACTTTTTGACAGAGATGTGTGTTTAGTATCTCCTAGCACATCTAGAGCAACATTTTGAGAGGGGCCCTCAGCTCTTCTGCAGCTCTGACTAAAACAGCAACTGCAGTCCCTTGCCAAGTCCAGATCTCGCTCATTGGCAGATGTCATCTCTGCTCAGGTTAAAAAAAAAAAAGTTTGGAAAACCATGGAAAGGCTGCTTATCCCTGACCCTTTTGCTTGAGAGCTATTACGTGAGAATAGGTGCTGACCACTCTGGTTTTCCTTCCCTTCTGCTCAAAGCAAAATTATTTGGAGAATAGACTTGAAGTGCAAGAGAAAAATAGTTTTACTGAAGATTACTCCATCTCTGCTTCTGATCAAAGCCTGGGTCAGTTACAGTCTAATGGGGAAGGCTAGAAAGGATCCCTGTGCTGGTGTGTTTGGAGAGCAAGAGAAACTGCTCCAGGTTACCAGGATCACAGAACTGCATCCCAGTGTCCCTTCAGTCTCCTTCTGCTCAGGGCTCTATTCCCTGTCTTGAAGTGAGAACTATGGAGGATTAACAACAGGCTGAAGAGCAATGGTCGGGTGTAAGAGGGAAGGAGGAATTGCTGTTACTAAAGATTCAGAAAGCAAAGTGATAAAAAATCAGAGAGCAAAACTGTGGTGAATAATTAAAAGTCATTAACTTGGTCCCAGGCAGAGGGGAGGTTGCTTGTTTAGTCAACAGGAAGTTGTGTGTTGGTGTGTACTGATATAAATACATATTTATTTTTTCCATTCACCCTTTGCTCAGATATCACATTTTGAAACAAGCGCCGGCATCAGCAGTTGGTTGGTTCTTATGCTGAGGGCAAGAAGCTCAGACACCTGCTTCCCCTCGCCTCAAGCAAAAACCTCAAGCAGAAAAACTTTCCCTGCTCAACAAGTGCTGATGCACCACAGAGACACCGGCTTGCACAGAGACCTCAAAGAGGGAAACAGTGGAGATCCTTGCAATTAGTCACAGGCAAATAAATGAGCTGATGTGCTGCTTTCTTATGAACAGGTGTAATGCAATGTGCTTATTTAGTATAAGCATATATTGAGCACAAGCATATATTCAAGTATTTATTTATTATAAGCTCATTCCATTATTCTGTGTCCATCCCACAAAGACTTGATTTTGAATGACAGACCCATCATGTTGGTAAAAGCTTGCTCTGGCACTTCTGCTAGGCAGATCACTCCCATTTCTCCAGTCCTGGGAATAAAAAGTATGTGCACTAGATGCAGAGGCAGCTTACTGTCTAGGACATGGGGCAAAGGGCCTTGTCCCTAGAGCTGACAACTTATCTTGATGCACAGCTGCAGATGCTGTGCCTGGGGAGAAGGTTTCAGCAACGACACATTGAAACACTGCTTTTCAGGGTATTAGATATGCAGCACCATGGAAATAAATCTGTGAGGACATGTATGAGGTGTGCCTGGGCTGGACATTACTAGAGGATAGTGGTACTAACACATCTGAAGCACTGTGTGGTGTCACTGAGCTTGCATCTATATTAGATGAGAGAAGGATTCCAAGGTCATGAGAAGAAAGCAAGAAGGAGAGAAGGCAGAAGTTTGGGGTGTGCTTGGGTGCCACTGGGTTGTGGGTTTATGAAACCTAGACCCTCTTGCTATACACCGCTGCATGCTGCAGAGGGGTAGATGATGCAGCTGATGAATAATTGAGGGCATCTTCTTGCTGTGTAGGTATGCATTAAGCTTATATGTTATGGTGTGTTTTACTAGTAATCTCGGCTTTCCAGGCTTGCACTGCAAGACCTGTACCTGGAGACTTGACTTGCAGTTTTATTTTTGTTCCACTGTTGGGGTGCTGGGAGATCAGGCAAATTAGGTTGAAACTTTTGAATTGAGTACACATTTTTCAATTACAGTCTTGTGAGTGCCTCTCATTCCTGCCCTGCAGCTCTCTGCTAGCCCAGCCTGGAGCTCCTTAGAGGAACTTAATCCTTAATAAACCTTAGTCCTACCTTTGTGACCCCATAATTTTTTCTTCTCCCACCTGTATTAATACCCTCATCACATTCGTAGGCAGCAGCAATTCCATTCATTCCTACTAGTAACTAACACCTACTGGGATCACCAGCGGGAAGGGAAGAAAGGGGCTAGTTTGGGCTGAGGAGTTTAACACTTACTCTAGTCCTTACACTAAATGTTCTCAAGTGTGTTCTCTAGCCTTGAGGCCATGATACAGTTAGCAGCTTATCTCATCTACACTAAGAAAAATAGTCTGTCATCAAAGCAGAATATACCTTCCTGTGCTAAGAGCTGGAGCTGGGGTGGTACCCACCAGAGGTGCTTGCATCTTGCTGCTTCCCTACTCAGTGCATGCAACTCCAGCATCCAGCATGCCCTGCCCATCAGACTTCTACTCAGGCTTCTACTCTGTGCTGCACAAACCTGGAGAGCATCCTTGTTTTGCTGCAGGCTGCATTCCAGTGTAGGTATCTCCTCATACAGCTCGGTCTGGCTGTATCGCCTGGTCTGGGCACCCCACACCCTGCTGGAAATCACTGGCTCCATATCTTTGCAATCATCTGCTAGTCATGGGGAGAAACTCAGTTTTTCACCACAGTTTTTCACAATGAGACTTACCTTCTAGCTGTGGTTATGGTTTCACAGATCAAAATTGCCTGTTATTAGCTCCTGTTTGTGCAGTTGCTGCAGATCATGCTACTCAGTGCAAATAGAGCTTGCACCTGGGACCTGGGCTGTAAATCCTGATTTTAATTTCTCTGTCATCTTTGGAGAAGTGCTTTGCTGGGAAGGCTGGGACAGTAGTGCTTGAGAGATCACTTAAGATCAAACAGTATATTGCACATCCCTTATCTTGAAGACGTGTTGAGAGCTTCCTGCAGCTTCATGTGTATTCTTTGCTGGAGCTCCTCATAAGCATCTTATATCTAAAAAATTTTCATACCAACAAAGCAAGCATCTTCAGAAGATTCGAGATAGCCTTGCTTGTTCTCATCTTCCTCTTCCCAGAGTTCACTGTTGTCCCTATTCTCTTATCATCGGCTGCATCCTGAAGGCTTGTGGGATGCCACCACTAGCCTCTACTCACTAATGTCAAAGTGCCAGGCGGTAGTACTAATTCTATCACACATTTAACACCATCACACTCTCCCAGGAGGCCCACTGCTCTCAGTAATGGTTATGGAATGGGAGGCTCATCCTGAGGCCAATGAAGAGAGGGAACAGCGGGGTGAAAGTGATTCTTATTGCACCGTGAGAGTCTTCTCTTTTGCTGTGATATCCCTGCTGTCTTACTTCCCTGCAAGTGCACTGCTATGCCTGGATGTGCTGACTATGAGCATTAGTATTCTTTAACCATGACCCTGTGGCAGGCTCTCAAGTTTCTGGTGTAAGAGCTGAGGTCAGAGTTGTGTTGTGCTTGAGCCGTCCAGGGAGGGGCAGGTATCCAAGACTCTGAGAACTTTCCAGATAATTTCATAGAGTTTAAAAATATCTTTTCATTTTCCAGCCAAAAGCATGGATGAAAAAGGCAGTAGAAGCTCCTAGAAAGCAGAGAAGAGAAAGAAGGATGCAAAGGGTAAACAAGAACCCTGTGAAACTACTGACTATGAATCATTACTATCAGAAATTTTAGTCCGTTGGTGACAATTCATTTTAGACAATGCTTGCAGCATTACTTCTGCTTCCCACTCAGATGTGGTGCCAAAATGATCATACCTCATTAAAATATACAGCTCCTCCATTCACACACAGAGTTTATTTTCCCCTTGCCCAATCTGTACTCAGTGAGGAGACATTGTGTCCTCTCATCTCTTCTATCATTTCTGTGCAGCTACAAGGTAGGGTAGGGCACAGGCACATTTACTTTAAGGTGGCTAGCTTGGCCCCATCCAGATGGAAAACGGGTGACAAGACTGAAAAAGCTCACAGACTGTAGAGGTAAGAATGTAACCTGAACTTAAACGACAAAGGAGCTCGGAGAGGCCTATTGTACAGTTTAAATGCTTTTCCTAAACTAAATCAAAAGGACACTACTAAGACACCAGCTGACAGACAATGGAGCCAAGAGGAGTGATGTAATGCTGGTGCTAAGCCCAAGCAGAGAAGATAAGAAAATTATTTGTGACCACAGTATAGAGAATCTCAGTAAAAACTACATTCACACCGCACCAGGCAGAAAAAAACCTCTTATGAACCTTTCTTCTGCAGAAGAACCAGGCTGGAGGATAAGTCTGGGTTGCAGAAGTAAACAATTTTTTTAATTAATCTCTTAAATGTGGTGCAGCACTGGCATAGGTGACAAGAGAGGCTGTAGATTCACCGTATCTGCTGACTTTTTCAAAACTTAGCCCAATAAAGCTCTGAGCAACCTAATTAGCTTTGAAGTTCACTCTGTTTGCTAACTTACAATATAATTTTATCTGTGATCTTAGCTAGGAAGTCATCCTATCTCAGTAAGGACATTTATTAAAAAAAATGCACAGCCTATTGTACATTTGTTCTTATATTTAAGCAGGAGAAGAGTTCTTGCATTTTTATTACTTAGACATATTGAATTACATATATTAATTTACTATATCCCTTCTTAATGTCTAATTTATGAGAAGGTTTATTTGTATGGAAATTTTATTCTTAGTAAAATGCCTAAAACAGTATTCTGAAAGATAATTTATTCATAAAATGAAGCTTTGCCCCACTTTCTCTAATTCAGTCTTTTTGTATATGTCAATATAGTAGCAACAAGTGTGTGCAGATCATATTTCTATTCATATAATTTATATTATTGAAAATGTTTTTATTGGAAAGAACATTTACATAAGTAGCAAAAGTAGGCAATCAAATTAATGATATTCCATATATATTTTCAAATGAACTAAAATTCAGCTCTCTTGTGAGTGATTATCCAAGCTTCCTCCATTACAAGGGCTAAGGATGGCTAAGAACAGAGAAAAGAAGAATACTCTGAAGATCAGCAAACAGGAGGTGAAGAGAATGTCCAGAAATGGAATTCAGATGCCCTGTGCACAGTTGAAGGGCTTGTCACAACTGGACAACTGTACACTGACAAAGTCAAACCAGGTGGTGCCAGAATAAAAGTTAAAGGATCACACATGTACAGAAACTGTATCTAAATTAAAATCCATTTTGGTTTCCATGCTACTGTTCTTCATGTAATACAGGTGCTCTTTTTGGATAGGTTGGCAAGCACCACTCCCCTCTGTAAAGGACAAGTCTACATCCATCCCACTCAGGAGGATGCTTGTAAGGGATCTTTCCAAGCTGAGAGGCCTGATAAAATTTTATTCATGCTGCATGTTCTTGTGGACATGATCCAAGCAATACAAAGCTTCCAGGTGACATGGCAGCTGCTTCCAACAACTTCCTCATGATTTCCTGTAACAGTCACCTTCCTCCCCACCTTGTGGGGACTGGTACCTCAAGGCATGTGGTTGCCGATGCCACAAGCTAACCTGAGGTATCATTCTTCCCTCCTTGCTCTAACTGGCATGTTTATCCCTTTGGAAAATCCTGAACTTGGCAGCTGAGGGGTACTCAGGAGCTGTGACAGCAAAACAAGCAAGAACAAACATTGTGTGAGAAGTGACCAAGTGCTATGTAACTCCTTTTCCAGGTCAGAAAAGTTTATGAAAATCAGCCACATACTCTAGACAATACTTTTAAAACAGGATTTTGGTAGCTTGCTTTGTTGCCTGTCCAATTTAATGAGAAATTACACATAGCTAGAGCTATATTTGAAACCATTTACCCAGATTACATGAGATGGTAACATAAGCAAGGCTCTGAAAAAGGGCAGCGTTCAGACCCTGGTGACACAACACCATGACAATTAAATCTTGTGTATGGAGACCCCGGCAGTGTAAGGAAAAGGAAGAATAAGGATTTAAAAAGTCCATTTCATGTGTTGTAGACTCCACGCAGCTGGTGGAACATGCCAGTAGGACACTGCAAAGGCCAAGAACCCATCACTCAGTGTAGATCTCTGTAGATGGGAGCAACACCTACAGTCATTCAGGCTGAGGCTGTTTACATTGCAACAGTCTGAAACAGGGTCACCACAGCATTAGCCAGGAGGGAATACTGATTCCAGTGCAAAGTGTTGTGCAATAACCTGCATTGTGTGGTTCAGTCCAGAAGAACTACAGGGCACTGTTTAGAGGCAGCTTAATGGGTAATTTGGGCCACAGCCACTTTTGTTCCAGAAATATCATCTAAATGCAGACTTGACTGCTTGTGCATCAAGATACTGCCTAGAGTCTCCCATGTTCTGAGTGCTCTTTTTGCCCAAAATATGTACAGTTAGTGCCTGATGAATCACTGTGAAAGTCATAAATTAAATGAAAGAAAAATTTTTGTAATCCTCCTGATCTAAAAGTATATTTTTTGACATAGTCTTTCAGTTATTCCCATTACTAAGTTAAATGGCACTAGTGAATGAATTCTTTCTTTATGAGATAATGTATCTCAGCTGTTCTATTATTTCAGCCAGCTTACCATTTTACTTGGAGACAGCAAATCATGGCACTTGCACAGTGAAAAGATGTCTTCTCAGCGGTTTCCTCATAGTCTGGGAGGAGTTATCCCTGCTCTCAGCACCTATCAATTGTCAGGAAAGTCTAGTACAACTATCCATGGAAAAAATGCTGAAGAAATTATAATGATCTCTCAAGAAGGGAAGATGGCAGTAGAGGAGTGGGCTAGCAGGGAGTAAAGACACCCAAAAAACTAGATTAGGGCTGGAGTAAAGTCTGACCACATATCTGGAGGAATTAACAGCTAGAGACAAACAAATCCAAACACATGAGTTGGCAAGAATGACAGGAAATAAATTTTCTTTTAATATTTTTGTGTGCATTATATGGACTCTAATATTAATTAAACAGTCTTCTCCTTGAGAGGAGAACTTCCTTCTGTCCTTACTGAAAGCAAGCAACAGAAAGATTTCTAACCATTCCCCAAACTGCATGAATGTTAAATTTCTATATAGCGTACAGTAGCTATGTTATACAGTTATATATCTATATCAGCTTACATTCAGCTCTAAATAAAGGGTGAAGACTTGGCCTAGACCAATTTCCAAGAGCTCCCTCAAACATCTCATCTCCATCTTACCTTCCTCCACACAAACAAATTCCACAGGCGTCCTACCAAAGAAGTCAATGGCTGACAGCGGATTAAGTGTCTCTGAGGTCAAGCTTTCCATGCCCTCCTCTTTCCAGATCTATGCATACTCTCTCAGTACAGCAAAATTTCTCCTCAATCTCTAGCCTCATGGCTATTGAGCACTTAAGAGGAGCATTATCCTCTATGTGGAGGTGTTCTTCTCCTATGTATAGGATGAAATTCCAGCCATTACATGGCTTGGAATCAATTCTCTTGTATACTGGATTAATAAAGAGAGACTTCGCCCATCTATGACCAATTTTGATCTTCAGTAGAAAACTGTGTCTGCCCAGGGATGTCCTCTCCTATCCAGAGGATGTAACCAAATTCTTGCTGCATGCAATGTACATCCAAATCCTGGGGAAATGCTCTTAGATTAATTGTTGTGCTCTTTCTTCTCAGAGAAGTCTGCCACTGTGCAGCAAAGTGTCCCCTACATTGCTCTCTGCAGCAGAGCAGTGCTCCTCCAAGTTTGAATGGTACTCAGTTCAGCAGCAGAGCATATTATGTGAGGGGGCTGAATGCCTACTCCTACAAACGGGCTTTCTGTTAGTCAGGAACAACACATAGATATCTTAGAGACTGGTTCTTCCTGATCTGCTGAGCTGAGCTGCTCAGCTTGGGTGCCCCACAGGATTATGCCACTAAAAGTCACATAGAGTGATTAATACACTTCATACAGCTCTTCCTCACCTACTTTACCGCATATGACAGTGATAACTCCCCAAATATCTGGAGATGTTTTCCATACATCTGGAAAACAAAGTTCTCAAGCAGATCACAGACATCCAGTGCTACCAGAGAGAATTCTTTTCCCCAGACTGGCCTGCCTCTATGCTTATACTTGCAGATATGTCTACCTCTCCACCAGCACCTGGCTACGTGCAGGCCAGAACAAGCACAGAACTTGAAGGAAAACTCCAGACAATGATCCTTCCTCCACTTCTCATTCCAATTTGTGACTCTTTTCTACTTCGTGCAGTAGCTCCCAGGTTAGGAGGTAGGAACTCAAGTGGTGATATTGGAAGCAGGCTCAGCAACTGGAGAGTATGGAGGTAGCCAGACCAAGACAAGTCACCAGGACAAGATAATTCATTGCAAGTTACTAGCTCTGCAAGAACACACATGTTCTTTGTGGTCTCTCTTGGGCTTAGGATTCAAGGCAGCCATACTCCCTGGGACTTGCCTGGGAATGGGTATCAAGAGATTTCTTCAATAGAACGGTGGGACAGAATGGGAGAAAGGAGGGAGAGGAAGAGGCAGCACTCTGTTCTAACATAACCTTCTTAAGAAAATTATAATGCCATATTAAATCCAGAATTCTTCCTTTCAGTAGCAGTTGTGTATAGGGGAGACAATGGGCTTGAGACAGAACTTCCCAGAGGTAGTTATAAGTGATCTGCTGCCATACAGGGACAATGACATTTGCTTTGGGCTGAGGACAGCTTCTCTTCCAGTTATGTTACTTCTCTGAGGCTGGCAGACACAGGAAGAGGCTGTGCTACCTATCACACAGCAAACTCAGGCTGATGAAGCCCATGCAAACTCATACTGATGCCATGCAAGAAACCTAGGCCAGGGTCCTAGGTCAAAAAGGTTGTTACTCTTCCACGAGGTGCAGCTTAGGCCAACTGTACTATTGAAAAGGACAACATCCTGCCCCCATGCATGTCCCTGCAGTGGCAAAACAAGAGAAGATGCAGTACATTTATAAAGACCTCTGGGAAATGAGCAGCTCATGGCCCGACAAAGGGAGTTTGTGAGGAAAGAGAGGAGAATCCCACATCCTCATCTTCTACATCTGAAGATGACAACAGCCACCATGACAGTCTAGCAAAGAGGGACTCTGTGTACTGCAGCACCTGAAGAAGAGGATGTGGGGGAAGGCAGAGAAGCAGGGAAATGGTGGGGAAATCACAAGAAAGAAGGACTTGTCTTGGGTTGTAGGTAGTGGATAATGATGTCTCTTCTCTCCCTTCCTTTTTCTCTCCTGCTGTTGATAGCTCACAGAGCATCAGGCCTTCTGCGCTGTTGCTCCAGAAGTTCTCTGCAAGGGAGATGCAGGGGTTGCCCAGATCGGCGGAGACGTCGAGAAGGCAGGCCAGCCAGCTGGCGACAGATCTCATCTGAAGACACGGCAGACACACACATGTTGTCAGATAATCAAAGCTTCCTTCAAGTTCCTCATCACTAGAATAATTAGAAGTACATCCTTCACTGCCTTTACAGAAACTGTTGGAACTGCTCATTGCTCATATACATGAAGTAAGTGAATTAGTCCTTCAACTTTTATTTATTTCCTTCAGGCTTTATTATTGGACGATACATATTAACATCACTCATAATTTGCTGCAGCGTAGACCACATAAGAAATGTAGACTAGATGCTGATTCTACTCATGAATTGAAAGACTGAGAGTTACTCTTTAACCTCAAAGGAATGCTACTTTGAGTAAGGGTGTGCCTGAGTCCCGCAGAGCATGATCAAGATCAAGGGTGGCAGAGCTCTCATAGCTCTTGCTAGTATGGTATATACTCCACAGCGTTTCTCATGGCACACCTATTGCATTGCATTACAATGACCCAGTCCAGGGAAAGTACTACATAGGGATTAAGGCTGGGTAATTAGATAGATCAGAGACTCTATTAAGGTAACTGCAGCTATTCTTCTAGGCTAGATTGTGCTGTCACTCACCTTGCATGACCTCATTCTCCTTGCAGACAATGCGAGAGCACACCTCCTTGTTTATTATGTACATGCGACGGACACTGGGATCACCAAATGCGTGTCAAGGACAGCAGAGAAAGGCACAGGGATCCAAAGAAACACAAAAAAGGGATACAGGCAATAAGCAAACATATTCATTGATGAGGAAGATGTAAATCCTAAAATTTTCAGAATTAGTTAGCCTAGAATAAGGCTGTGGTCAAATGGAAAATAATCTTTATTAAGAGTTTGCTAATAGCCAAATATCTTAAATATAGATTACAATACAGGGCACATTACAGTGTCTTAGCGTTGCACAGGTAATAGTCACTGTGTTCTTTTAATTAAATATCTTAAAAAGACCCTGTGAGGATGAGATTCATCTCTCCAACTGGCTCCCTGAGGGAACCTCTGGTCTTCAAAGGAAAAAAGCCTGCTGAACTGGACATGCCGTTTCTGGAGGGTTTTTTGGGCTTTTCTCAGGGTGCTGCTGTTTTCTTACCTTGTAACGCAGAGGTAGCTGATACACTGCTTTACTGGTTTGTGAACAGAGTACAAGCGTGTGCAAGGGAATTTTTCTTCACGACAGTCTGTGAAAAAAGACACAGGTGCAAGAGATCCAACCCAGTGCCACTGACAGTTCACTTATTCTGGCAAACACATAAATTTATCAATAAGTACTGTCCTCCGAGATTTCAGGGAAGGACTCAAGCCTCTATTTTCCATTTTCTTGTGAGAGATGGGGATTATTTAGAGAAGAGGAAAATAAAGTAGACATTTCTGATTCCCTTGCTTCTTAAGACAAAAGTAAGGGAAAGCTGAGTTGAGTCCAAAACAAGTCTACTGGGAACCCTCAATACAGAAGGCACATACTATAAAGGGGACAGAGACGAGTAAAAAAAATGTAAATTGTAGTTGCATGTTTAAGACCTGTGTTTCTAATAGATCAGCAATCTCACAATTCAGGACACAAAGCTAATTAATTTCTTTTCTGGCCAATAAACCCCATTGCTAACTATTATGTGTTTTCTTGCATTTCCTTCAGAAACACTAGGTCTTGGGCACTGAAAATAAAAGAATATTGATCCATCCTGCCTGGTCTGGTTATCTGCCCATTCCCCCCCTTCTGTGTTTGCCACCCAGGGGAATACTTCAGCTATGGTTATTCTCCAGTACTTCTAACTCAAGCAATAGATTGAAAGGAAAGGAGACAAAGCTCAGGTTTTGGCCAGCACTTGCATGGAGAGGTAACAGGGTGCATGAGAGTGGGTCTGGGAAGGAGTTGAGGCAACAACTCAAACATACCTGATGAAGCTGTGGTAGTTTCGCTGTCAGACTGAGCTGAAAGACAAAGGGTAGCAAAGTTAGAGTCATTTACCATGATTCCTTCCTAGACACCAGCTCACTCAAAAGAAACAACTGGAAAGCTCTTTCAAGAGCCCTTGGTTGTAACTTCTGATATAAAAAAAAGAGATCACTGGTTTATTAATCTCCATGACAAGGGGTCAAAATGACATTTTTTTTTAATTCCCTCAGATAAAGCAACCCACCTGTACCACAGTAAAACAATACATTTTATTATTTACTCTGTGAGCAACTGGAAACAGTCAGAAGACTGACTGCCAGGTTAAGATTTCATCTATAGATGACTTATACTTCTCCTTATCACGTGTCATGTTGTCAGCCAGAAGCACAGTCAAAACACGTGGGTGGAGAGGAGTCTTTTTGGGCATCATTGCTGTCACTACAGGCAGCCAGGGCAGGCAGGATTCTGTGTGGGCAAGAGACTGGGGAAGGAGAAAGAAGAGGGGTCCACAACATTTTTCTGTGAATAGAGAATAAGCTCACCAGGACTAAGAACCACAGGTGGTGTCACTGCTGCAGCTGGAAAAAGAAGATGTTCTTAATGATCTTAATTTGAAATTTTAGCCCCTTTCTCCCTCCCACAGTTCTGCCGATGGCTCATCACTCCTGACCATTAGCCACGGTCTCCACAAATGATTCATAGACAATACTGATTGTGTTGTTGTTATCTGTCTTGTCAGATAACAGTAGACTTTCCCCATGAATATGGCAGGTGTTCTAGAGCTAGTGGGATACTGTAGATAGTCTCATGGCATGTCCTTTGTGAAGAGTTTCTTCTTGACTGTTCAACAGTAAATGTTTTGAAGCCAAGGTGCTGTAAAAGCTTCACATTTAGTCTATCTTCGGTCCAGACACCAAGTGTTACCTAACCTACAGATTGTCAGGTCTCATGCACTGAACATGAGACTGACATAGATTGCTTTCATCTCCCTGCCCCACAAGGAAAATCATGCATCTTGTGCATACAATACTGTGCTTCCACTTTTATCTTCCAGTGCTATCCCATGACAGCTGGTCAACTTGACCTATACTACTCTAGCCATATGATGGGCTGAGTCACAAGGCTGAGAAGAGACTGTGGAACTACTGCCCTGGAGAATGGGATACCACTCTCATATGAGCTCTCCTACACATGCAGTACACTTTTCAGCAACCACTAAGTGCTGCTGTTTTTCCTTTATCTGTTGAACTATACCATCCATCAGATGTGTCCTTCTTCTTCCTATCCTGCTTGGCCTTCCGCCACCTCAGAGGGATGTGTTTGTGAGACTGCCCCAGCAGAGAAAGAAATCATCACTGAGGTCAGTGGTGCTGGATCCAAAACAGAACTCATGGGAAAAAAAAGCATGCTTTTTGAGTCTCTGGACCTCTCCTCCATTCCTCACAGGATTGATCAGCATTGATAGCCTATCCTTTAATGTCTTCACTCCCATCAGGTCTGTGCACTACCTCCAGGATATCTCCACAGCAAGGCCTGGCTTGGGAAGGAGGCACATGTCACACTACAAGAGCTCAATCTTCAAGTGTCCTTCATTCATCCTTTCATATATATTTTGCTGCCCCCCAGTGACACAGCCACGGGCACAGCAGGTCAGTGCTAAACGAGCAATATTTCCACCTCCCCATCCCACCACTGCTCAGAGTTTGCTTTCAGCTCTTTTGCCACCTCTGTCTCCTGAGCACTGCAGCATTGCTCCTAGCTACCAGAAGACACACACGAATACTGCCTGGTCACTGGTGTATCTGGTAAATTTCTTTCCCTCATCACTTAGCTTCTTCCTTCTTGCAAGACTGGACAGCATGAGCTATGGATTTCATGCCTTCCTGCAGTGCAAAGATCTTCACAGAGCTCTGTTACACCAAGGCATTTCCCTGAAGACCAGGCCATTAAGCCACCCCAAGTTAATCTCCCAACATAGAGCACAGAAAGAACACCCAGATAGCCACAAATTCTGGAAGAGCACCACTAAACATCAGAAGTGGAAAGAGGAGTTTCTGAGCATAATGGATAATTTCTATGTAGGTAGGAGCAAAGGTGAAAAGAAGGCTGAAGCTGCCCAGAGATAGGAGCTTACCAGAGGTGCTGATAAGAGAGTCGGTACCAATTTCACCTGGAAAAGAGATAATGTCCATGAGAGAACTTGTCTTTGCTTTGTGATCCCCTGCATAGCTAGCCACTGCAAAGTTAAACTATCTTGGTCACCATGGTAGGCTCTTACCTTGACCATCATTGTAGGCTCATGAGACAGTGGAGTCCAATCCAGCAAAAACACAAAACAAACACAGTACCTCCATCCTTCCCATATCCATCCCCCTTTTTCAGTGTCTGGCCTGGAACTGGATTTCTTAGTGTATACATTCTGACTGCTCAGGTATGGTCACTATGTGCATCTTGATGGGAAAGACAGGCATCTGAAACAAGGGTGCTGATAGCTCCTGCAGCAGTAGGACAGAAAGCTGAGGCATCCACTGTAGAGAAGGTTTAACTGTGGAAATTCATTAGCAGATGAGTTTATGAGCTTATTCAAACAGCAATAGATGGCAAAGTTGAGGTAGGTATGATGGAGAGATAAGATGTGAAGGAAAGGGAAGCCTGGTGGACACATTTTGGACTGGCTTATGAATAGCCTTCCAGGAAACCCCACATAATGCACATAACAAAATCATTGCAAGAACTTCAGCCTGACAAAAAGCCAAGCCCTTGTGGTTCTGCTGGATGCTAAAGCATGATGCAACCTTCATTTTATCTTACCATGTCAGAGAAATGTAAAAGGGTCCAGATGGATAAAGTAATTCACCACCACCAACACAGTCAGCATGAAGGTCAGTAAATACCCTTTCTCAGTGCCCTCACTGGTAAAGAAATATGCCTCTTGTGCAACCCTTTCCTTGGGATTTTCCTGAGCAGTGATAGAGCTCCCTGAGCATCTCATGGCTGAAGAGTTATCAGCTTTCCCAGATGCCCCACAACCCTTGGCTACAAACATAACTTCACACTCTTCAGCTAAGTGTGAAGGAATGGAAAACTAGTCAGTTACTTGTAAAGAAAACACAACACTTAGGTTGTCTTGAAGGGCTTGTTTAATCTTCTCTGCAAGGCAAGTTCATAATGACAGAGGCAAGGAAACAAAAAATGGCATTTGCAGTAGATCTGGCTGTAAGTATGAAAGACAAATGGGTCACATGAGCAGCCACTAGCACACAACATGCCCATAATACTTACCAGTTGCACTTTCTACTTCTTGTCCATTGACCCTCCATGGAAACCAGTCTGCAGAAGAATAGAGGGGAGTGAAGAAAGGACACAGAAGGATTTTTATAGTCTGTAGGCTTTACAAAGTATTTTTGGAGGTGATGTCCAAGATACACCACTGTTCTCTGCTGAAGAGAGAAATTATCTACTCTTTGCCTCAGTCCACACTATAGCTGGGTTTGTTCTTCAAGGACATGTGAATACAGCTTGTCCTGATCCTATCCCTGCTGCTTTCATCAGGGTGAAAGGCTGGACACAGGGACAAGACAGTAGAATCATAGAATAGTTTGGGTTGGAAGGGACCTTAAAGACCACCTAGTTCCAATCCAAACTATTCTATGATTCTACACCTCTCACTAGACCAGGTTGCTCAATGCCTCATCCAGCCTGGCCTTAAACACCTCCAGAGAGGGGGCATCCACAACCTCTCTGGGCAAATACCTCCCAGATCTGTTTCTGGACTTTGCATTGCTGAGACCCCATTCAATGCATTTTGAAAATAAATTGCATGTTTGCCTCCCTGCTTTGGAGTCTGGTCAAAATCCCTATCCTCTCTTTGTAGGAGACAAAGCTGAGTCATGGAAATAATTTTCTTGGGGTCACAGATTGAGTCATTGGCACAGTAAGAAACAGAATGTAGGTCTTGTAGCTCCTTAGGCAAATAATTATCTGGTCCATCATCCTGCCTGGATATGGAGCACAAAGAAGCCCCTGGGTGCTCTGGAGAGGGAGAACAATGAAGGTTTGGCTGTGTATGCTGTGTGGAAGAGGAGAATTGAAACTGAACTAGACTGTTCATTTGTTCAAATACGAAGGGTGAGAGAGCCACTTCCTACAGCAGCCAAAAAATAGGAAAGTATTTCCTATTACCCACAGAGGAGGGAAATGTCTGCTTAACTGGGGTGGGATGAAGGAAGGAATTGCCAGGGAAAACCCAGTGATCTGGGGCACCACAGGGATGTGTGTAGGACCAGTGCAAAAGAACACTGCACCCTGCGATGTCTTATGAACTCAGCTTTTAGCTTTCTGTTCTTTAACGGGAGCACTGCACGAGTAAAAACTAACAGGTCTGGAGCTTTTGTCTTAGTTCTTCCTCATTCCAAGAACAGTTACTTGCAGGCTGCAGAAGGACCCTTGGGAGCCCAATACAATCCTGCCCTCCAGTGCTACAGAAGTCACTGGACCCTGCTATTCTGTTCCCCACCCAACTGCCAGCAAGGGCTCAGCTGCTGGCAACTGACCCAGGGATAGACAGACATGTATAATAACTTAAGTGCATGATGCAGTGCAGTCCAGAATTTTCCCTGTTCTGGCTAATCTCTTAATGGCAACCAGGAAAAAAATTGTACCAGACATTTTCTCTCATTTGTTTCTAATTAAAAAGTAAAGACACAAATTCTGAAACCACTGCAGAGGCCAGCAGTGCTGAATCCGAAACAGAAGTAATAAGGAAAAAGGGGTGACTGTAACACTGAAACATTTTCTGTAACATTGAAAATTCAGCTCTTACTAGAACTTTTTTTTTTTCTGCCTTCCTAGGAGATAACTAGAAAACTGGTCCAATTCTAAAACAACAGAAAGCAAGGGAAGTGAACCTAGATCATATGCTCTATAAATGCCTGGACTTCATTCGCAAAGTTACAAGGAATTCATGCTTGAGTTCCGAGAAAACTGCAACCCTAATTCATCGAATACATAGCTCACTTATAACCAAAAGAGGCAATGACAGACCAGCTGTGATTCTTGCATTTTTTTAAGTTAAAACAAACAAAATCACCAACATAAATGCTAAAACAAGATACACATAAGTAAGAAATCTTTTCAGACCTCCTGCACACATCATAAAAAACACAGCCTTTTTTTCTGCATCTAACTTTGTAGGCAACCTACAAGCTTATCTCTTGGATGCCTTACTTTCTTGGTTTGCAGTCACAATATATGACATCAACTACTGTGCACCCTTGCAGGCAAAAGTTCTACTGGGAGCAGAGTAAGGGTTCAAGCATGAGGAAAGGACCAAGGAGAGCTGACTGGAATGATCAAATTTTAGTGTGATAGTGCAGTTATCTGTCTCCTTCATAAAGTCTTTCCTGGGTGAAGCTTTTCCCATTCACTGGAATTAACCTTTTTTTTTTTTTGTCTGTCCTGATTCTTCCATCTATAATATCTGATTCTGCACAATTGCTTTGGGCTTTTTCTTTAGTTTTTTCTTTCAAACAAATTCAATTGCACACAAGGTTTTTGCCAGACTAACCCACAAACAGAGAAGCAGAATAACAAAACAGAACCACCACAAAAGCAGTAAGTGGTTTGAACTATGGAGGTTAGTTTCCTCAAAACAGCCATACAAAAACCTGCAAAGCCTCCTGATAATCAGAATAGCCTAAAATGGGGCCATTCCAGCAGGAACTGTGAGTGGCAGCAAACATTTTACAACTACAACAGAGCAAGTTTTGTGGAGCACTGGGAAACAATCTGCAGATCCTGCAAGCACAAGTGGTACAGCAGACTATAGTTGGCATAAAGCACAGGTAACCCAACCAGGCTGTTTTGCTTACCCTCTAGCAGTGGTTGTAGACCTCTGTCTTTTATGACTCCACCAGTACTGACTGGAGAGGGGACATGTATGGGAACCTGTCCCTAGTTCCTGAGTTTTTCCTTATAATCCTATGTTCACCTTGCCTTCCCTGTTCAGTCTTTCTCCCTTCACCATCCATCTACACACCTCTGTCTTTTTCCTTAGGTCATTGCACATCAGTTTGAGTAGGAAACAGCAGGACCAAGGTGGAGAAGAAATCCTCCCCTTGGCATAAGGACTCACCGGCTGGGGCCCAGGAAAGTGCTAGGAGACACAACAGTATATAGGCTCCAGAGGTCTTCATCCCTGTGGAGTGAAGGAGTGAAGAATCAGAGGAAAGCCAAGGTGTGATCCGCGATTCCTCTATAGCATGGAAACTCTTCACTTTCTGCCTCCATTTCCCTCTCAAGACCATTTGGTTTTCCCAGCCTCCCTCCAACCTATCTCCCTCCTAAGCTGGACAGTTTTCCAGGTGTTTCTGAAGCACTTTGGACTGAACACATAACTCCATCTGCTTTCTCTCTTCCCACCTCCTCACTCCTGCCTCCATCTCTTTTATTCTCCAGGTGGCTAAGCCCCCATACATATAGACACACAGACACACATACAAATACAGTGTGCAAAAGGAAAGTTTCTCCTTGTTATCTCCCTCTACCGTCTTGCACTTTTAAATTATCTGGAGAAGCTGTAAGATAATAGATAGGGTCCCCATCACTTACTGCAGCCCTCGGTCTCCACTCCCTTCGGCAGCAGACTCTCTGTCTTTCCCCTTCAGTGGTCCCCCCCACTTTGGCTATTGGGTTAATCACATGCAGCCCCACCCAGAACACGTTCTAGTTTTGGTTGTCTTCAAAATAAGATTTTGTGGGAAAAAAGGGAAAAGCCTACTAGATGGTGGGACGGGGTGTCATCATACATCTGGAATGAAGGGGGGAGCGACCAGCAGCAGCCCACACCCTCATTCCAGAGTTTATTATCCTCCGAAGGGAGCCCGCTCCTCCCATTCCCTTAGGACGGCTCAGCACCAGGGAGGGATTATTGTGTCTCCGTTACACACTCAGGTCCGTCTCGCTTTGCCCTCCCACGCAGACCCTCTTCTCCTTCCTACGCCCTTGTTTCCCTGCTCAACTGACGGCTTTTCCCACCCCTTTGGTCCTCCACTGTCGCCCTTTTCCCGCCTGCCTCTCCCACATGGACACCGCAGATGCCCGCATCACTCTTTTGCCTAGACCACACGTCGGGACGGACTCGAGGTCCTCCCCACGGTACTCCTCGGGGCTGTTCCCGCTCCAGACCGATGGCCCGCCCGCCCATCCTGTGTATCGGTGGGGGAAACCGCGCTCCACCACCCGTCATCGCCTTGGGCGGAGGTGCGGGAAGAGCTCCGACCCCGGGCGGCTGCCGGAACCGAGAGTGGGCAGCGGGGACGTGCAAAGGCTGGGGGGAGGAATGTTGGAGATACGGAACGAACGATACCGGTCCGTGAAAAGGGGTGGGGGTGGAAGGTAGGGGGGATACAGCGGAGCCTCGCCGAGGGCGGGCAGATGGCGGGCTGGCAGGCAGCCAATCGTCTGGCAGCAACAGTGATGACATCACTCTGCTGCCCGCGACGGGGCGGGGAGGGGATGGCATCTCCCGGAAAGGGAGAGGATGGGGATGGAGATGAAAATGGGGATGGGGATTGAGATGGAGATAGGATTGGGCCCCAAGACCGGCGGTTTCATGTGAGGCGAGAACAGAGAACATTGCATTTGCCATTCGGATCAGTCTAAGAAAGGTGGGGAGTACGAAAAAAACGTGTGAAAAAAGAAAAAGGAAGAGGGATAGAAAAAAAGACAGAGGTAGGAAAATCAGAGAGGAAAGGATGAGGAAGAACGAGCTCTGTCCTTTATTCTGGTAGCCTTCAGACTGACTCCCTTGTGCTGCTTTGCCTCTGAGCATATTGTGTTTTATGAAGCAGTTCTGCTGGAATTGCTGCTATCCCCTAACCCTTATTCCAACAGTCTCAGGACCCCCCATCTCCTGTTGCTCTTACAGACTTCTTTTCCCTTTGCTGCTCCCGGAATTGCTCCTCTGGGTCTGAGGAGGCACTGGCTAGATAGTGGCCCTTGTACGAGCTTCAAGTCACACTTTGAGCCCTGAAGCCAAGGGTGTTGAAGGAGAGAACTAGGAAATTACCCCAGCTCCCTCTCCCATACAGCAATGAAAGGCAGAAACTCTGCAGGTGAAAGCTGTGCCCTCTAAGGCTTATCCTGGTAGCTAGCTAACTCTCACTTGTTCTCAACAAATTGCAGCCTGTAATGCCCTGTGCCAAGCTGCTAAAATCCTTGCTGTGTCCTTGTTGCCGTAAGAGAACCAGGAGAGTGTAACTCACATGGGGACATAACTGAAGTGACCACTTCTTTCTTCATAGTTGCTGAGCATCCATTCTCTAGAGAAAAGACAGAATGAGTGCTGCTTCTTGTTTATGGTCCTCCCAGGTCTTGTGGGCAAAGCATACTTGTGCTGGTGGGCACTACTGAGGATGGGTAGAGGGAATGGGGAAAGCTAGGCATTTCCCTGCACACAAGGGCAGCCTTCTGGGCCTCTCTTTCACTAGGGCAAGACACTGCCACTCACACTTTCAGGGACTGGCTCTAACTGAGTCCAACAGAGATGCTCTAAAGGTGATGAAAGAATGAAAAGAAAGTGATGGAAGTTATAACTGCATCCCAGTCTGAGGAACCCTCGCAGCTCCTTGCCTTTTCCTGGAAGTTCCCATAGCAGTATGGTGGGCTACAATTTTCTAAATGGTTTGCTTTGGGTTTTGTCTTTCTCTGTGTCTCTTTGTTGTCATTCAAGCTTCTGCTACTGTTCAACTGGATTATTAAAATATCTTGAAGGCCTTGTGAGTTCTGAACATATTTAGTTGTAAATGTTTGTTGATGTCATATGTTTTGCCATTGTGTTGACACACCACCACCTCCTACAAATTGCAGGATTCACCTCTAGTCCTGGGCGAGTTTTCTTTTGATTCCCTTTGAGCTTTAAATCCTTTTTTCTCAGACCGGAGGTCTGTGTCTCAGTGAGGGCAGACCACTTATGCTGGCAGCACTCCTCCATTTGGAAAGCTTGTTGAGAATGGGGGCGATGCTCCAGTTGATGGAACAAATGCCTGGGAAGCAGTTCAGTGCTTCATAGATCAGGCAAAGGGCAGCTAGTGCCTGGAGGTATCCTCCTGCTCTTGCTGGCTGTGGACACCGGAGGGAGCTGCAGCACACCGGCATGCGAAGCCCCGTTTTTCTTGCAGTCCAAGCACATTCTTCAAGAGATGTGGCTCTGCCCGCAGCCCCCGAGGTGGTATGAAGGCTCTCCTTTTCACTGTCCTGTCTGTCGGCGTGCTGGATCCACTCTTTAACCGTTTTGCTTTTGGGAGATGGCAAAGAATCTTGGGTTCCCCCCTCCTTTGCCCCATGACATTGACAAAGACAGTTGAACAGCACTCCCTGCTGAGAGATATGAATAATTAACATCCTTCTGTACTTTCTCTTCTTGTTCACATTACTGTCTTCTGCTCAGCATGCAGTCATCCTTCCACAGCAGAGGGTAACTTAGGGTGATCTACTGCAGCTTACTCAAGGTGAAGCACTCTTCCCTCTTAAAAGTCAGGCATTGGTCCTGCAGTGGAGCGTGAAGGAGAGCTGTGTTGCAGTAAAAAGTGCGGGTGACTCATGAAGAGAAAAATTCCATACCTAGATTCCCTTAAGCTCTGATGACCCCAGTGCCCATAGATGTCTACCTAAGATTAGAAGCAGAGACAGTGATTCAGCAAAAAGTTCTCTTTCTTCCAAGTTGGTGGCGATCACGTTATGTTACCAGGGATGCTGCAGTGATGGTAGTGTGGTGTTTTGTAAGAGAGATAAAACCAGCCTTCCTAGAAATTAAAATCTTCTGGTGCATTTCACACCAGAGGTTACTGCACCTGAGCAGATCAGTAAGTGATCCTGGGGCATATGATTCATAAAAGTCTTGGAGAAGCATTTAAATTCCAGCTGATTTCTTTCCCCCTCTCTGTCCTCCTGGCTTTCACATATACTCATGGTAACTGGGCATTAAGTTACATCTGAGTGATGAAAAAAAATGTAAAATGCTTGAATGTGTCAGACCAATAATGTAGCACTATTAGCTGAGGTTTTTTTGGGCTGAAATTAATTTTCTTGGGACTCACACTGCTGATGGGCTCTATTAATACCTCAGGTCTGACATTATCCTGCAGTTGGCCTACTGGTGTCATCACTGGTAAGCGACATGAGAACAAGAGCTGATCCAACTGTGCCTGGTTTCAGGAGGTTCATATCTGACTTTCTTTGTATCCAACTAACTCACTGTGGGACCAGAAACACTGCAAAGTATGGGAGCTTGGACACAATCCGCCTCTTTTTGGTGACTTGCATCTACAAGAATAAGAAATTCTTCACCCTTCCATCCCAAATCAGTGCTTAAAGGGCAAACAGTCTTGGCATCACAAAATACCTCAAGAGAATCCATGAAATTGTAATCAATACACTCTCAGCTCCTTCAAATCAGTTCAACATTTGTGAAGAACTGAGCATGAGCAGAAGTACTCGGTGAGCTCTTTGCTGTTTGGCTAGCCACATGCATCAGGCTTCTAATGGCTGAGATGCCTACAATGAGAAGTCACCAGGGCCTTACTTTTCTTCTCTTTCTGAAGTTCTCAGTATCACAAACATCCCTCTTTTCTGGTCTCTTATATTGTCTCAGGGCTGATTCTTCCTGGCCATTTCACATGCTCTTTGGCACTCTCCTCTTTCTCCAAGCAGTTGAGCTTAAAGCCCTTTCTCAGAGCACTTTTTCCAAGACTGCTTTCTCAGGGAGACAGGTCTAGCTTAACAAATATATTAATTCCTCCTGTAAGCCCAGTTATGTGTGCCCATATAGACTTTAGACCATACAAACACCACCTTAAATTAAACTGATGCAAATTTTTCATATGGATGAGGTTGTGGCCATGACTTAAATGCCAGTAAAGACATGATTTATTCCTCCTCCCCTTTTCCCATCTCTTCTGGACAGCCCAAACCCTGAAGAAAAGTCAGCAGGATTAATTCTCCCATTGCAGTACAGCAATTGCACTGGAGCTGGAAAAAGAAGTTAATGTTAGGAAGCAGAGGAGCATCTCACATACGCAGTCAGATTCCCCAGAGCTGGTCCAGTGGAGAACAAGTCACAGCTGAGCTTTTATAAGTTCATAATGAGTTCATAATCATCTAGGTTGGAAGGAACCTTTTAGATCATTGAGTCCAACCATCAGCCCAACTCTAACAAGCCTCATACCTGACCAGGGACTCAAACTCCAGACCCTCACATTAGGGAGTCTTTCCCTTCTCTATGATATTGGTCTCACTTGAAGTCCAACTATTCAATTATCTTTCAGTATTACAGGGTGGAACAGATTTTGGTAGTTTTATCTACCCACCATGAATAGTGCTCCGGCTCCCTCCCACTCAGCCCTCCTCTCAAGCAGATCTGCTTCAAAAATCATACCCTGAAGAGACTACTCTGGTGTTGAGATGTCACACTCAGACCCTCACACTACTTTGTGAGTCCTGCATGGTTATGGAGAGAAATGGATATTATAAGATGTGATGAAATCAGGACAGCTTGCAGTGCCCAAATCAGGCATTCTCTTTCAGGTTCAAATGGCATCAGAAGGAGGCAGATGTACAGATGAATGTGTAAAGATGCTTCATGTGCACACAGATAGATGGAAGGCAGGAATAGCAATTAAAAGTTATGTCAAACAATATACTCTATAAGGTATTAAACATAATCAGGAAAGTGGACAAGAGTGGCAACTTTAAACAAGATTTGCTTTAAAATCTGTCACATGTAGAAAAAAGAGGTATTGTTGAGGCCTTCTTTGAAACTGACCACATCCAAAATACACAGACTGTTGAAGGCATTGACAGCACTTACCTGACACTGAAAGGATGTAAGAAAGGAAAACAGCAATAGCATTGAGTAGAAGCAATGCAAATTTTACATGTTAGCGGAAAATTAGGAAGCGTCACTTTTCAGGTTTTAGCCCCAGATTTCCTATGCCTTCACCAGGACTGTAAAGGCTGGCTTATTTTTTAAATACTCATCTGCCGTACACTTTGCATTAGATGAATTTGAACAAGCAAAGATTTTGGTCATTACCCTAACTGGATTGAGATAAATCACTCTCTCTTCTGTAGGTACAGCTGACTTTAACCAAACCACTTGAATTTTCTTATGACTTTCCCCACGTGTAGTTGCAATTCTGAAGGCAGACTGAAACCAAGGCAAATGACAGTAATGAAAATCTGTCTTAATGTGATCTGTATACACTGATTTAGCTCACCTCTTGGAGAGATGAAAACAGCACCAAATGTAGACCATTCTGCAGCAATACAAACAACACCTTCACAAGATGCCTGTAAAAGGGCAACAACAGCAGAAAATGGTAATTTGGTATTACTAGAGTAATTTCTTACCTCTGTCCATCAATGAAGCTGTCCTGATATGGATCTTTTTATGAAAAAAAGGCTTAAATTGTTCACCTTTTGTCTCCTAATTTGTTAATTGTTTTTTGCATAACAACAGACTGGAATTTCATTTGCATGCAGCTGTATGGAATAATTGCATTCAAATCAAAGCAGGCTGGGTTTTCTTTTTAAAATACTGAAATGATATTTCATTGTAACAACTTAGCCGTTTCAGCAAGTTTCCTTTGGCTATTTAGTGTATCCTCAAGTTCTCTTGCCATGCCTGACATCTCGGGTTTCTCTCCAATTTAATTCTCGGATTTTGGTCCCACATTTTCTTTCTCCTACATTTTCTTTTTTCTCCCTCTCTTTATTTCTGCATTTCTTCCCCTGTTTCTCTCCTCTTCTGTATATGTGGGTTTTTTTCTTTCTTTCTGCCCAGCACTTTCTCCTGGTTTCTCTCTCTGCACAAGCTTTTCCGACTCTGGCTTTCTCTCTGTCTCCCTGGTTTCCTTTCAACCACCTTCATAGGAATGTTGGCAGAAACCTTTTTTTTTTTTCTTTGAAAACAAAGAGCCTAAATAAGTAAATGAATAAACGAATTGGAAGCAGGTGGGAGGTTTCCATTCCAGAAGGGTCTGTATTCCGTAAGCTCTTCTCATTTCTTAGCCAAGGAGGAGACAGTTGCACTCCCTGCTCACCCCCAGCCTCATAGGGAGTCAGGCTTCCCCCTCCCCTGGCGAGAGGACCTTGGCTAGGAGTGATGGATTGCACTGCAGTGAGGGCTGGGAGCACTGCAGGGAGAGGAGGGGCAGGGATGGCGAAGAGAAGGAAGGAGGAGATAGGCTGCCAGCGTCAGGACAGAAAGGATGAAGTGGGGCTGATGAGAAGAGAGCAGGGGAGAGTGGAAATTGGGTGAAGGGAAGAGCAGGGCTGGGGGGCCATGCGCTTCTGCGGGCTGAACTGTTCCAGCAGACTGGGGAGCTCAGGTCTGGGGGAGGCACAAGGCAGGGGGGTCAAGCCTGACTCTGGGCAGCAGGTGAGATGAGCTGGGAAAATGGAAAAGCAAGAGGGAAAGGGCGGAGGGAGAGGATGCCAGACGGGGAGAAAGTAAGGCTTAGGTTGCACAGCAGCAACTAAAGGACACAGCTCGTGTAATCTGAATTTCTTTGGAGCTGTAGCAGAGGAGGCAACGTCGGAGATGTTGAAATGAGCAAAATGTCCGCTGAAATGTGCTTCCATTGTGTTTCCAAGGCTGGTGACAGTACAACCTTTGGGCAGTAGCAAGATGTATCTGTACCCTTGAAGCTCCTGGTGACGATGACCACGTTGGCAGCGCCTGCCTGCAGCAGCTTCAATGTCTTGTGGATTTTGGCAAGACGGCTGTGTCCCTTTGCCTGGGCGCTGTGCAGAATGCAGACGACCTCCCCACTGCACCAACTACACGTGATGAAATATCACCTGTCATTATTTGTTGCCTTTCATGCTTCTCCTCCCTCCCTTTTTCCTTTTTTTAAAACACATCTATATCCATCTGCTCCTTACATCAGATTTTTCTCTATGTCTCCGTTCCCATTCGCTTTCCTTTCCCTATTATTAACATATTTCTCTCAATCCACCTTTCAGCATTACCTCCCACCCTCCCTTTTTTTGACGACCTCCTCTTGTCCGCCCACCTCCAGGCTCACTTCCCAGCTAGCTAAAGGCGATGCCAGCCCAGGGCTGTCGGGGTCAGCGGTGGCTGGAGCTCGGTGGAGGGTGCAGGAGATGAGGGGCTATAGGAGGATGGAGGGTGGTGCTGGCAGACATGCCCTCAACCCCGCCGGAGGCTGTCCCGCCCTTGCAACTTCTCGGAGAGACTCTCCCCTCCCCTCTTCCATCCAGCACGGCATCTCTTACTCGCCCCCCTCTGGCTATCGCTGGCTCTCCGCCCGCCCTCCCTTCCCCCGACATCGCACTGCACCAGCTGCCATTTCCAGCTACACTGACCTAGTTTTGCCCTCCTTGCCATGGCACCTCCATCCCCTCCTCCTCCCTTAGCGGCAGGAGGGAGTAAAAGAGTCCCCGAGCACCGCTCTCCTAATGGCGCTGGAGAGGGGAGTCCCTCATTTGGGATGCATCCCTCTTAATATCCCCCCATCGGCTTTGAGGCAGGCGAGCAGGCGCTGGGCGTGTAGCCACCCTGGCTGCTGGCAAGAAGAAGCGTGAAGGAGCCGTTTTCCAAGAGAGGTAGAGAAACCTTTTAAAAGCGGATTCCCCGCCAAGACTGTAATCATCATCTCCGGGCACGGAATCGCCAGACACAGGAGAAAAACAGCAACACGGGCTGGGAGAAACTCAAGGGGCATTTATCCTGCCGTCTGAAGCTCTTTAGTTCGCAGGGCAGATGTTTATCAACCTCAATGCAGCAAAGTGCCCGCAAGGTACGGCCACCCGTCACTGAAATCCCAAGTCATCGCCTGCAACAGCATTCATCAAAAGGGAACGGGGAAAGAGACAGCAAGGGCAAAAAAAAAAAAAAGGTTAAAGGACTCAATAAGAGGGAAATGAGAAGGAAACAAAAGCAGGAAGGTAGAAAAGAGAAAGGCATTTTCTCAAGACGCTAGAGAAAAAATGCATAGTGAGAAAAATGGCTGAGAAAGGGGCCGGGCAGCTGGAGAGGCAGAAGGGAGAAATAGAGTGAGAGCAGCGTTTTCCTTCCAAATTGTTTCCCTCAAAGGCACGTTTCTGGTTTTGTACTGCTCCTCCGTGCTGTTCCGTTTCCCTGAAGCACAACTACAGTTCAGCCATGAGAAACACACCCCTGCCTTCGGCAACTGGGAGCTTCTGGTTATACACCAGCCTTTGAAGCCCACCAGCCGCTATTCATCCGTCCCTTTGTTTCTCTCCCTTGCTGTGCCTGCCCGAAGAGCTTCTTTGTGCCTCTCTCAGTTCTCAAACTGTGCCCAGAATAAGGACAGTAGGAGCCTCTGACCTTCTCCAAAGTTACCCATTCAGAGATACGCCTGCTCCCCGCCCTAGTGTCTCAGAAGGGCTGCTGTCTGGCAGGAAAAATCCTACGACGCTCCTGCCAGCCCCTTTCTTCTGGCAGGTTCGTACCCTCGGCCTTTGCCGTCTGCGTTTCTCATGTCGCGAACGAAGGGGTTTCAGCTCCTTACACACCACCACCACCCGAACACTCTCCTCCCTTCCATTTTTCCCCAGCATTCCTACCCAAAATAATAATTTCCCGCCCCAACATGGAGCCTGCCCACTCCCCACCGCCTCACACAGGACACGAATGACGGTGCCCTGCCCTTGCCACTGTGATAAGACACCGATCACCCCTCCGCAGACCGCGGGCTCCCCGGCCTGCAAATCGAGCAGCCAACGCCCCGCCCCTCCCAGAGGCACTGCCCGGTCCTGGCGGGCAGTCAGCAGACGCTGCCGCCGGTTCCAGCCGCCATCCGCGGGCGGCAGAGCCAAGCGCTACCGCCCCCACCGACCGCGCATGCGCATCCCCCCCCAACTCCGGTGCGGGGCTGCTAGCGCCCGTGCCCGTGCGGGGGAGGCCGGGTGCGCGCCTTGCCCTTCCCTGCCCAGTCAGCAGCAGAGGAAGGGAGTGGGGAAGAAGAGGAGGAGGAGGGGGGCGCTCGTGGTGTGCCATGCGTGGGAGGGGTGGTCGCGGAGAGGGTCCAGCGGAAGACAGTGGTGTGTGAGGCGTGCGATCGCCGTGGTGGCAGGAGCTGGCGGGTGGGAGCGGAGATGTGCCCGGTGCTGTGCCGAAATCCTGCCGGGGTCGGAGGCGGCGAGAGCTGGCTGGGGCCTCCCGCCGCCCCTCGCCTCTGCCGGCGGCCCTTTGTGCTGGCGGGAGCTTCGCCATTCCCTGCCGTCCGCCGGTATTTCATTGAGAGCCGGAATCCCCGTGGCCCTCAGAACCAAAGGCAAAGCGGGGCCGCCTGATATCAAAGACGGTTTTGTTCCATTTTGCTCAGTCCTCTTTGTACATAGTGTGAAGCAAGAAGGATGCAGCCATCTTTTTGCAACGTAACGCTGAGCCAGAGGTGGTTTCAGCTCCGTGGGACCATCTGTGCTCGTTTGTGAACCCGAGCGTTCATGTGTGAACAAGGGCATTTACCTTGCCTTGTATTTTTTTATCTATTACTCAGTCATCCAAGTAGGAAGCAGAAATATCACTGTGAGATGCAGCTGGCTGAATGAGCAGCTGCTGCAGACAGGGGCAGTGCTCAGGCTTGGGCAAATTGGCATACATAATTAAGCTTAGCAACATTTGCAGTCCGGGCTTTCCAGCCATTTTGCCATCCCAAGCTCATACACACCAACTGGAGACAGTCTATGAAACTCTGCAATGTGAACAGCAGAGCAGTGTCCTTCGGAATCTGGCTTCAGGACCGAATGGCTGGTTTGCATTTTTAGTGACAAAAGATGTTTTATGGAATCAAGCGTGAAATCTGATTTTGCATACATTAGGGCTTTGGACCAGTCCTTACGTTAAGCTTTTCAGAGCGCATGGGAAAAATCTCTAAAGAGAGGTGCCAGGAATGTTCAGTGCTCATAGGAGACCATTCTTTGCTGATACTGCAGCTACATTTCTTTCCTAGAGGGTGAAACTTGGTACTCTGGGCCGTTGACACTGAGGTCATTAGACAATATTCCCCTTGCACTATCAAATAGTGATAAAATTCTGTCTTGAGGAGAGATTTATAGGTGGCAGGAGAGACCTCACCTTTAGTGGTAAAAGAGAGTAGTAAAAAAGTAAAAGAAGAAATCACCCTTACCTAGTTTCTGTGGAAGTATAACATTTACATCCAGCTCAGCTGCAGAGGCAACTCTTCAAAAAGGGGTCAAAAGCTTCTGCAGCAGTGGCTGCCTCCTGAGCAATAAATTGACCTTTTCTCCATCTCCACCTGTCTAAGAAATAGCACAAGACTTTCAGGACTCTCTGCAGACTTCTAGATAATGCTAAATTGTAGAGATACGGGTTATCCAATCTGCTCTTTCCACTGGCTTCCATCGTTGCTCAAACTTCAGAGTTTGCCTTTGCTCAATATATTGCAGCTGCAGCAGCTCAACAAACAGCAATAGAAGGCTCAGAACTTGCTAGGGAAGGCAAATGGTAGGCACTGGAATGAATTGCTACTGATAACTGTAAGACCCAGCTGAAATATCCCAAATGGTTTGAGCTATAGATCAGATGTCTTACTGTCACCATGCTGAGTGTCATTCTTGTTCTTGTAGAATGACCTTCTCTCAAATGCCTTAAAACCAAGTGCATATTTGTGTGGCCAGAATTCCACATTACAGAATTCCTCAGCTGTGCAGTTCTCTTCTTTCCACAAACTGCTAAGCATGTTTGGGATACAGAGGCACCTGCCTTGCAGCTTGGCTGCTTTTGGGAGTTTCAGTAAATCTACTATTATAATACCACTGTAGTTTTAGCTATATAAATCCTAACGTACACGTTTTCTTTCCTCTTTGCTTTGTACTGTCTAAAAAGCAGCCCTACGTGTATCTAGAAGAATTACCACTCTGAAATATGTGTGTGTCCTAGATGATGTGCAGTGGTGATGCATATCTTCTGCACTGTGTTACCACAGTAGTTTCCAGCTAGTAAATTCTCAGTGTAAACAAACCCATGCGTCTCACAGCCTGAAATGCCAGCTTTCAGAAGTGCAAACTCATTGCATGTGGGAAATGTGTTGCCGAAGGTGTAGCATGTAGTAATTCTGTCAAGTAAGGCATTGTTACTATAAAAGTAGTACAAAAGTAAAAGAATACTGTTCAGCATTTTGGTATTATTTATTTATTTACCCTGCCAAGACTTGCCTCCTCCTCTCAAGTTGTGCTTTCAGTTGCCATGTAAGTGCGCCACAGTGTATTTCTCCCTGTACTGTTGTGAAGGGTCGGGTGGATGGGAGCCTGGAACACAGAAGCGGTCTCTGGCTTGCAGCCATGGACTAATGAGAAGCCAGAAGTCTTGGCGAGCAAGTTAAGCAGACAGGAGAGCATCAGATGGTGTCTGGGTGGGTAAATGGGGATTTTGGTCACCAATATCATCTGTGAGGTAGCCTTTCCTCTGGCATACTTGTGAGGCAAGAAATTTTCAGAACAGCTGAGTGAGTCACACCTGAGGTTTGGGAAGTAGGACCCAGATGCTTGCAGAACCAAAACGAGAATCATCCATATCCTTCTATAACATCAGTCTTGGAAATATCCAACAGCATTTGCATTGTGAATGTTTTAACTGTCAGCTATAATTTTGCAGAAGGCATACCAAAGTAGGAGCCTGTGATACTACAGTACTGCATTCTACAGTATGAATAAATTAAACATTGCCGCAGATTTTAGGCCATTCTGTCATACAATATATAGGCTACTACTGTGGCAACCAGTCACGTTGTATCAGTCAGATATCTGGGGGTACTGCATGAGAGGTTTGGATGGAACATCTTTATCCTGCAACTGCAGGTTTTACAGCCTGGCTGAAGTGTTTTTGGATGTATCACATGTAGATAATAGAACAAGGAGCAATAGTATTAAACTAGAGCAGGGCAGGTTTACATTAGGCATTAGGAAGTACTTCACTGTAAGAGTGGTGAGGTGCTGGAACAAGTTCCCCAGAGTGGTGTTGGATACCCCATCCCAGGAGACATTCAAGGCCAGGCTTGATGAGGCTCTGAGCAACCTGATTTAGTGCAGGATGTCCCTGCTCACTGCAGAGTTGTTGGGCTAGGTGGACTTTGAAGGTCCCTTCCAACTCAATGCATTGTATGATTCTCTGTCAGTGAAGTGAAGGAGGTAGGGCACTTAGAACACCTGAGGTGGAAGCTGGGGGATTTTCAAGGTGAGCTGCTCAGCAAATGCTGCTAGTGCTGGCTGGTTCAGCCATTCATGGTGGCATGGTTGGAAGGACTACTGGGTGTTTTGGGGTGCATTCACCGTGGTGCACACACTTAACAGGTTATGGCAAGTAAGAGGGGTGTAGCATGGAGGAAAGCAAGTAGCTGTGCTACAAAAACCAATGGACAAGGATGCATTGGTTTAATACACCCGGGATGTCACAGTTGTTTGCTGCCAGCAGCCATTATTTCAGCAGAAGGACAACAGCGAGAGACAGTACAGGCCCAGCTGCCTATGTCAGGCACGTGCCTGTGCATGGCAGGTGGGACATGTCACACCTTTACCCGCCACATGACGGACAATGCTTCTGGCTTCGAGCACCGTGTGCCAACAGCAGCAGGGGTGTCACACATCTCATTGTACCCCCGGAATGCAAGGCTGCAGTGCGGTGCCACTACACCCGTAACAGTGGGATCATGTGGAAGGCAGCCACGTCGAGTGGAAGATGTGGGGCACAGCCTGGTGCAGAGCTTGGCCGGGCAGCCGGTGAATGGGGGGGGCACGCTGCTGTTGCTGCCTCTCCCTTGGGGGGGAGACCCAGCCGGGTCACGACAGCAGACCCTCGGAGGAGGCGGGTGGAGGAGGGCAGGAGCGGGCAGAAGGCCTCGAATGGCCTCGGCCTGAGCCCGGCGGGGCACCGGTTGGACATAGAACGGTGCCGACCCTTCTTCCCCGGACGGTGCGCGAGGCGTCTGGCGCCCGGTCTCCCCCACATTTCCCCTCGGCGAACGCCTGCCCCGCGCGGCCGTTAGTGCCGTCCGTCGCCGCCTCACTTCGAGGCGGCGGGAGCGAGCGCGGGCGGCGGCGGGGGGCGGGGGTCTCGGTGCAGGGAACAGCCGGCCTTCTCGCTCCAGCCGCGGGGAGGTGGGACGCTGAGGAGAGGAGGGACACTAAGGCGGGAGAGGGGGGAGCGAGCGAGGCTTCGCGTCGTCCGCTCCCCTTTAGGACCGTGCCGCCGAGCGACCGCCGCCGACGGCGGGGAGGAAGGGGCGAGGCTTTCCCGGAGCCCCTTTGCCCCGCGGCTTCCCCTTCTTGNCCTTTTGCCCCGCGCCTTCCCTTCCTGGCCCCGGCGCCGGAGGAGGGGGGGACCGAGTCCCCCCGCGGGTCCTCAGACTCCGGCTCGTCGGTGCCCGGGGCGGGGGAGATGTCGGGCTAAGCGGGCGCGAACTCGGGGGTGGGGTTCGTCGTGCCCGGGGAGGGGAGAGCGAAGCGGGGAGGAGTAGGGGATTGGAGAGGGGGGAGGCTGGAATCGTCCCGCCCCACCATCGCGTTGCGCCCATGGTGATTGTGCATCCCCGGGCGCGGAGCGGAGCAGCAGCGCTCCGAGCTGCGGGTGCTTCCCCGCCGCGCCCGCGGCCGGGCAGCCGCGGCGCCTAGGTGGGTGGAGGCGGCCGCTCGGTGTACGCGGGGGAAGGGTAGGGTGGGGGTTCCACGCCGCGGTGGCGGCTCGGCGCGCTGCCGCCTCGCCCGGCGCCTTCCGCCGTCGGGGGGTAGTCCTGCGTGTGCGTGGAGGTCGGCTGTTTGCCTCCATCCTCCCCCCTAGTCTCCGAACCCCCCGGCCTTGCGCGTCTCCCGCCTGCCCACGCGCGTCGGTGGGCACCCGCAGCCGCTGGGAACGGGGTGAAAAACCGCTGCCGCGCGCGTGAACGTGAAATTCCGCACGCGATTTGCGGTGAGGTGGGGGTGTCCCTCTTCTTTTTTTTTTTTCCTTTCACGTGGTGCAGGGGTGCGTGGGGCTGTCGTGGATTCTTGCGGCAAATCTTTCAAAAACTGGATTTCTGGTCCTCTTTTGTTTTCTGGTGTTGGGGGAGCTAATTGCACATGGGTGCTTTGAGTGCCCAGGAGCTACCTAGGCTTTGCTTTCAAAGCGTGCGACCGTTAATCTTTAATTAACTTCATAATTTAGGCAAGCATCCTTTAGTCATCTTAGTTCTTTGGGGTTTTTTTGGTCGCTCTAAACGGCTGTTACATTTTTCTTTGGCAGAGTGGGCTTGTAATGCATAGGAATATGTGATTCTGACCTGAAACATTTTTTTTCTGGTCTCCTTATCTGAATGTTATTCTGGGGAAGGAGATTTAAATACTCAAATAAATAGGAATACTTTTTGTAGGTTTAGAAACTTAATTTCTCCACGAGTTCACGTGTAGATAGATTTATCTTTGAACATGCATTCTGTGGCCGAGGAACTAACTGATTTATTTTCTATTTTTCGTTCTTTTTTTTCCTCCCTTAAAATTTGTTTTGGTGGTAGTGTATTTCTGTAAATTACTTAAAGTTGGACGTTTCCTCTAATTGTGTTAGCCCTGTCTTTTGGCTTTGCCATCTTGCGTGGTACCTCCAGTTGAGATTTAGTTTATCACATATCTATACGTTCGTTTATGTCTAATAGGGATGTTTGTTCTTTTTGTCTCCTTAGGTTTTGGTGACTTCAAAGTAATTCAGGGGTTTTGTTCTGAGGAAGCAGTGACACAAGGATTGAGTTTATTTTCCACAGAGTTACAGCTCTTCACCAGTAGTCCATTTCCTTCCCATTCCTCCTCCCCTGTAGGGAAGTACAATTTGGGAGTTATCTTGACAGTCATTTACTCCCTCTTTTGCCCCTCAGAAATCCATCTTGGTCCCTGAAGCATCTGCCTAGACATTGCCCATATTAATACCCAGAGAACATTGTTACCATAATCATCCCTTGCTAGATTTGGGATCTTCAGTAGTACCTTCCCCTCCTCCAGAGTGCAGTGCAGAGAGGCATCCCGGAGACTTCCTTGGCACACATTTTGGTTAGTGAAGGATCCTGGGGAAGGGGACCCAGCAAGACACGTGACTTCATTAAGGGAGCCAGAGCTGAAGCAGCACTTGGCACACTGAGGAAAGCACCCACCTTTGGCTTCTCTTTAGTCTTCCACTCCTTTCACATCAGATTTTTGGTAAGTCTCTTCAACCCATTCATTCATATAGTGCATGTTTCCCTTCCCCCACTCTCTGGGCGCTGGGAGAAGTCTGCACAGAGACAGAGTATGGTGGGGGAAGGGAGGAGGAAAAACTGGCTGTGTACACACGGGTTTAGGGGGAGAGAGGTATATTCTATCCTTTTATGGGGAGCCTGGGCAGAGGTGGAAGAACCTCTCTTCAGAAAGTAGCTGATGTGGGAGGTATGTTTTATTTGCACGAGTGCGTGTGCACGCGCACGCAGAGTGGAGGGGGTTGAAAAAGCTGAGAGCGTGTTGTAGGGGAAAAAACCCTGTGACCGAAGTAGAAGGATAGCTGATGCTGACCAGCATAGAGCTGGTGTTGCAGAGAAGGAAGAGAATAGATTATTCACAGAAGATCAGGAACTGGGGTGTGTGAATGAGAAATGTGATCACCTGCTTGCAGGCATGGGCGTAGAGGAGGAAAAATGGGGAGTGTGTCTGTTTGTCTTTTAGAGGCAATTGTGCCTGGAAGGATTGCTGCTAGCATCCTCAACATTACTCAATACAAAGGTGGGGACAAGGAGATGAAAGCCATCACAGGGTGTGCAGTTGTCTGCCTGCGAGGGTGGGGGGTTGTAATGGGAGTGAATGGGAACGGTTAATATATTTCCATATCCTTTGACTGTTGCAGTCTACAAATCTCACAGGGAAAAAGGAGGTGAGTAGCGTGATAATGCTTTCAGAGAGGTGTGCCTAGGGTTCACCTGCCTGCAGTGACTACATTTCTGTGATGCATGTGGTACAGGGCGGATGGTAATGCAGCAGCACTGGACAGATTGAGCTGCAGCTGCTCAATGTATTACATAAAATGCATTTAAATAAATGTAGTAATTTTTTGGATTCTTCAATTAAAAAAATGCATTATTTACAGAGGTTCTCAAACAAATATGTGACAGTTTAGGAAAACTAGCCTCTGGTACGTAAGAGAGGAATTTTTCTTGAGGTTGTCATTAAGCGTCACCGTGAAGCAGCAGTGTCAGGAAGGAGTTGGTTTATTTTGGATTTATTTTTCTAAAGCAATTTTAATAAGTGGTTCAAAATGTCAGCTTTTATCTCGCTATGTATTGCCATGGGTTATATTCATCATCTGTATGCATTTCCTTCAGGTTTTCGTTAGATAGTTATCATCCTGGTATCTGTATGGGAAAAAAATGTGTTTTATGCTTGAAATAGCTGTGAACTGTTTTCAGATCTACTGTCCCTATGACAAAGAAAGTCGTATTTCTGAGATGTTTCGAATACTGCTCCCTTCTCAGTAAGATGAGGTAGACATTTCCATGACAAAGTATGGTGGATGATAGAATCATAGAATATTTTGGGTTGGAAGGGACCTTAAAGATCATCGAGTTCCAACCCTCCTGCCATAGGCAGGGACACCTCCCACTAGACCAGGCTGCCCAGTGCCTTGTCCAGCCTGGTCTTGAACACCTCCAGAGAGGGGGCATCCACAACCTCTCTGGGCAACCTGTTCCAGTATTTCACCACCCTCACTGGAAAGAATTTCTTTCTTATGTCTAGTCTAAATCTACCCCCCTCCAATTATATCCATTGTTTCTAGTCCTCCCATCCGATATTATGTTAAAAATTCCTTCCCCTGCCTTTCTGTAGGACCCCTTTCTGTAGGACGCTGGTTTACATATAAGATGACCCTTTGTTAACTGTTTAACTAGTCTGCTACTTAGTAATTCGGATCTGCCTCTCCTAAAGGAGATAACTTGCAAGTGTCTGCCCGCTGTTCTTTAGGTCTTCAGTGTCTTGAGGTGTAGTTGCAGAAGCAGTGTTCTAGAAGCTGCTGCAGTGGTAGAGGCAGTTGGTTTATTTAATGTGTGTCCTCAGTTTCACGCCTTAGCTATTCTATGATAAAATGAAAAGCAAAATACCTTTTCCAACTTGAATAACACTGTTCTGCCAACATTGCAGTCATGATGTGTACAGAGGTGCAGTATGATTCCTTGTGAGGTGAGTGCTTGGAGCTCTATTTTTCCTGATTATTCATATCCCATGGCAGTTGCAGCTGTGTGTCTCTGTTATTTCCTTCTCACCTCCATGAGATTTTTTTATTTTTAGCATTATCTGAGCTGTGAGTAGAGCTAAAGGTATGCTTGGGTTTTACTTCTCTGTTAACTGCTGAAATTCACAGAATTGTGTTAGCTGGGTAGTGCTGTTACCGATGTAGAAAGTCTGAGCCAAAGTTTAAAACAGAGGTGAATCTGGGAGGGGCTGGTGGTAATAACTGTTTCACTAACTTGTTTTCGAGATCTCACTGTAGTAAATGGGTGTACACCATCAGAGTATGGGTCTAGGAGTTGAGATGTCTAGATCTCATTGATTGCTAATGCTACAAAACTTAGGGGATTCCATTTGTCATTACCAGAGTGGAGAAACAATCTAATGCTTTTAATTGGCAAGCGTATTGAGTTGTTACATTTTGAATGGAAATGATATGGTGCTATCTTTTTGAGTACTAGATTATCTTTTATGTCAATTATTTATCATTAATATATAAATTAATTAGTATCTCTTAATAGTTGGTTTCTTATTTCAACTTAAAGGAAAATACATTGTGGTGGAAAGGAAAGGCTAGTCAGTTTCTGCTTTTGGATGTTGAAGACAGACCAGGAGTAAAAGGAGATTGGAGACCTATCTCCCATCTCCTGGAGCCAGGTCTCTCTGAAGAGAAGACCCCTTCAAGGGAGAAATGGATTGTCTTGAGAGAAGATCTCTCTAGACAGCTGAATTCTCTGTTATGTCAATAAAACATTTTTGCACATGATGTAGAGTAGAAAAGTAGCACAGTGAATGCTTTTGTTACAACAGCTGCTAGAGGTGTATTATAGATTCAAGGAATGCAGGAGGAAATACATTTGCATGTGATGTGGAGGGAAGGAAGCTACTGTGTGAATGCCGTAAGAAAGTCTAGCTTAACCAATAAAGGGATGTTGCAGCTCAAAGTTGAGGTGAGTACTCCATTCCCCCTGAAAACTGCTAGGAATCTGTTTCACACCTTGATTGAGATGCAGCAGTGACTGCTTGGCTGGCATGACATACAGTGTGATTTTTATCATGTAACTTTAACTTTGCCACTCTTTCACCTCACCACTTTGTTTTGTGCAGTTCACTTTATGATGTTTTTTTCACCTCATAAGTCTTAGTGTCATTGAAAGATTCTACTCACATTGGACGCAGTAGCTTTGAGTGTGTAGTGTATTTCAGCTGATCATCTTGAAGACGCTTTAACATCTGCTCTTCCCCTTTATATATACTATAGTTATTTTGCAGTAGATGCTCTCTTGGATTAGGAAGTATTCCGTGCACACCCAACATTGTCTGAAGCTGTGTCTTTTAGTTTGAAATGGGTGGAGTTGGATTTCAGGGAAAAATTCGCAAAATCATATCCAACTTGAGAGCTTAATGTGGTTGTGCATCTGACTGCAAGGAAAGCTTTCCTCCTACAGACCATTTTCTTGAGAATGTGGGAGGGATTGTTAAGATGTTTGGGTTAATAGGGTAAATTGCAGGTTTTGTGTTCTCTGAGACTTCTCACACAATCAAAATAGAGGTTATAAGGGGAGGCTGAAATGGGTAAGTAGATTCTATTTTTATGAGTAGAATGATAGTGTGAGAAGTGTATTTCCCTAGGTGCAAAAAAAAAGTGGCATTGTGTTGGAGGTCACAGAACCTCTTCCTCTGCCTCTGACTTGTAGCTTGATCTAAAATAAATTTCTTAATACTTACCTCCAGACTTAAGTCTGTCAGCCTCAAGAAGAATGTGAGCCTTTGTGTATACAGTACTGAAACTTCATAAGAAGATCTAGAGGAAATGAGATGATGACATAGTAGGAGGGAGATGAATACACATACCCAAGGTTTATTGTGCTAATTCAGTTATCTGAATGGTTCTTTTTGATGCTGGTGTAGCTCTTTTGAAAAATAAAGATGGAGGAAAGGATATACTTTTTTTCTTTATTCTTCAAGCCTTTGGTGATTGCTGAAATCACAACTGGGGAGAGTCTCTCCAGTTTTAAGGGGATGGTGGTAGGGCCATGTATAAAAGATTCGAGAAGAATTGGAATGGATTTCTGTGAAAAAGGAAACAAGGGTTAGTAGGGAGCAAAATGAGAAAAAGGCTGCATAAAGTAAAACACTAACCCCAAAACCCGTGTAGGCTGAAAATCTGTACTGGCTTCCAGTTCTTATTTTTTAAAGTATGAAAAAGTCTATTTTCTTTAGGTACTCAGTGTTGTACAGCTCAATCTTTAAAACAAGGTAGGCTTGCCTGTTAGGTAGAGCTGCTTTTCAAAAGAGAGGCTGTAGGTGGGGCTGTGCTGTCTTCCCAGTCATGGAATAAAGTGGCAGGAATGAAGGTAAATTGACAAGAAGCCTTGTCAACTGTGCTGCAGCACTGACATTTCAAAAAAAACACAGCTTGTTACAATTCTTAACTAAGGATATTGTCCCAGAAAGTTTTCGGTAAACTATCATGTTGAGAAATTCATTGTTGAGAGAGCCAAAAGTGGGGCAGGATCAGATGATTGTCAGCCATTGCTAGGCTAGGCTTCACCTTGCCCTTTTCACTTTCAGTTGCTTTGAAGAAAAAGAGATTCTTTGAAATATCAAAAGAGATTCCTTAGAACTTCCCATGCCCTTTTTCCTGCGGGGAACAAACATTCCTTACCCTGCTTTACCTTGCACATCTTTACTGTCAAGGGCAGGTCCTGTCTGTGATTGTCTTTCCCTAGCTTCTGATTGTTTTCACTCTGGTAGTATGAAGAACTTTAGTTCTTGGTGTTATTGTTGCTGCTCATTTGCCAAAGCAGTGGGGGGAAAAAGTCAGTCTTTGCCTGTTGTCATGGTTGTCAGTACTAGGAACGAAAATGTCCACTTAAAATTACACACTTTACTGGTACAGAAAAATCTGTACCAGTAGAAAACAAGCTTCTTTAATTACAAATTAAAAACTCAGGTTGTAACAATGCTTTAGTCCCAAGACTTGCTGCAGAACTAAAAATTCTTAGTAATATTAAATGAAAGCAGCTATATAGTTAGTCTTTCTGCATTTACATTTTCTATTGACACTAGGTTCTGTAATTATGCCTACTGTTTCTATTTCAGTATTCAGTTCTGCTTAAAACTCATGTAAACTCTATTAGTGATAAAAATTGGCCTTCTTTATTTTAATGTGAAAGTTTAAGATGTGTTACAGAAGACATCTCTGTTTTTCACCAGAATTCTTGTTCCCTATGCTGTGCTACTAGTTTTTTGTTCTTGAGCGTAGAAGAGTTATCCAGTAATGGACCTGTAATTGTTTTAAAGCTTTTAAGGTATTTAAGTAACTAATGAAAAATATTCCAAGTCCTCCATATTTGGAGCAAAAAGAGCAGTACTTTGTTGTTACCACATCTAAGACTACTGAAATTCTTCTATTTGAGCTGTCTTTTCTGATTTTGATACTGAATTTTTTTAGTGCTTTTTATACCTAACCATTTTTTTTTTATGAAATAAATCTTGGAGCAAGGAAGGCCTAAAATTCAGATTCAAACCTTGATTTTGTTTTAGGTGATGTTTATTAATGTCTGGTATTCTTTATGTTTTGTTGATGCTCCTTGTTCTTTTGGGTTTTCCATACTCTGGATAATACTAAATATATTTCTCAGTAGATGTAAAATATTTGTAAGTGCATCAATCATGAAGTACTTGCATGTAAAAATCAGTTTTGATGGATTTCTTCCTTTCTTCTTTCATTTTTAACATAAAGAATTTGCTTCACTGTTATCTTCCACCTATGATGGAAAGGGATACATCAAGTTTGTCACCAGCTTTGTAGCAGTACCTAGGAGAGGAGCTGTGCTATTTCCAATTGCAAGGGATTACCCAATTGTGAACATGAAATTCTGTCCTTCAGACATGGCCATTCAAAATGTTTTGAGTCCTTGGCATGCCTCTTACTCCTGTTAAGAGAGGGGAATATTATCATTACCAGTAGTTATGTCAAGTGTGTATTACTTTTGGATGGAACTAGGATGAGGACCGAGACCTGGTTTTTAGCATGTACTTTCCATTCTTTGTAAATGTATTTGCTTCTGTTGTGAGTTCTGTTGTAGATTTGGTGTAGACATTACTGTTTGACTTGAAGGCTGGAAGTTACAATCCACTGAAAAGGGCTGAGTTGTGCAGAGGGAGTAGGGCTTGGTACAGTGGGGAATGTAAAATAACCTATGTATGCTAACAGAATCTCATCTTCTCCATTGTCTAGAAGTTGCATTGAAAGGAAACCTTGAAGGTTGCTGGACGAGTCCAAGATGTGCAGTTCAGTTGCTCCCAGGCTGTGGTTCTTAACAGACCGTCGCATCAGAGAAGATTACCCTCAGCAGGAGATCCTGAGAGCACTGAAGGCCAAGTGCTGTGAAGAGGAACTAGATTTCCGGGCCTTGGTGATGGATGAAGTGGTGCTGACGATTGAGGATGGAAATCTTGGTGAGAATGAGCTCAGGCTGGGAATGTGCTGAAAGGGTGCTTGAACAAGATTCTGAAATGAATTTGTAGTCTTTAATGATGAATTCCACGGGGTCAGACTACCATACATTATCTAAGTCTCCAAGACATACATGTTTAGCATTTATTGGGATAGTTGAATACGAGCGCTAACTTTGCTTATTTTTTATTGGAGCAATTTTTCCCTTTCCTCTGTAGAACAGGAAGGAGGATTACTTTAGTTTGTTGATTCCATGGTAAGGACGATAAGCTTTGTAGCACTTACAGCTTTAAAAAAAAAAAATATTTTTAAACTTATTAATTTGAATTTCCTGAGGGAAGGAGGATGCAGTGTTGTTTTATACTTTTACCTCTTCCTTGTACATCAGTCAAAAATATACCATAGGAGATTCAGGGAAGAATTGTATTTCTATAAGTAGTACTAGAATAATTCTGTGTGGGAAGAAATCTTTCAGTCCTGAAGAAAAGGCTGCCTTACGAACTTGTGTCTTATTCCTTGTTGGGGAACGTACTGAGGAGGGAAATACCAAAAATGACTCTGGGGAGGAACTTCAATCAGAGTTTGAACTCAATTTTAGCGTGAATCAATCAAATGTAAAACAAATCAAATTGTAGGAAAAAGAGGATTTATTTTGCTATTATTAAACTTGTATTTATGTATTTTGTCTTTTATTCTGAGGTGTATATGATTTTTATCAGATACTTGAAATACTGTAGGATGTCTTCAAATCAGCAGCTTCTCATCAGAAACTCTGAAGATGCTATTGTTATAAGTGTGCTGTCCTTTGCACACTGTTCTGTAAAGGCAACCATTCTGGTCTGTAGCTTCAGACTCCGAGATGTATAATTAGTCCTTTAGCATCTCAGTATTTGTTTTATTTCTTGGTGATGTTTTCTTCTTTCCTTTCTGCCTGGTTTTGAGAAATGAAATATGGCAAGCATTAATTGTTGGCCCTTCTGCTCTCTTCCATGTAATGTCTCCAGGAAGAAATGGTAAAGTATGCAAGTTGGAAAACTAATACTGAGGAATGTGTAGTACAGGAATGAGAAAACATCAGAAAAGTATTAGAAAGAGAATATAATAAAGGAAAATTATCTTCATAGAAATTATATAAATAACTAACCTTTTGAAAAAGAATTAGATAAAAATGTTGAAAGATTGCAGGTAGAAATTTCCTTCTAAATAGTCAGGACTGGCTAATTATGATTTGTAAATTCGTTTTTTTTTGGGTGGTCATGGAGTTGTGTTATGTGAAATAATTTGTACTTTTTGAGAGATGAGAAAATGAAGAACCTACTGAAAAATCTTTTAATTCCCCCGTTTTGATACATATTGCTGGTAGGGGACACAAGTAAAAGTTTAGTTTCATTTTTTTTCCTTGTGAAGTTTTCAGTCATCCTATGAAAAGGTGTCCTGAAACAAAATCGAGGAGATAATATGTTCTGCACCCTTACTGTTCTGTCAGGGCTCCAGGTAGAGTAAAATTTTGTACAATATAGAGGGTTTGATGAAGAGAATGTATCTTTGGTGGTAATAACCTGCTTTTGCTTATAGTTGTACCGTTCTTTGCTTTGAAAGTTTAGCAATACAATGCTTAGATTCTGATAGTAATACATGGATTTGGAGTAAGGTTGTCACATACTTCGCTTGTGATTGGACTTTTTTCTTTAAAACCTATGGAGTTTCTTAACCAAATAGTTAAAGGAACATTTAAGTTATGAAATCAGGTTGAAAATTACAGGAAGTTATTAAAAAAATGAAAAAATGTGTTATTTCTGTAGATGCGCTGATCAGTGATAGTTCTTTATGGATTTGCTGACTGTCAGGGACATGGCTGAAGATGACAGAGACCAAAAATTCTGCATTAAAAATCCTGAAATTATTTTCCTCACAGAGGTAAAATAGAGTGGAAAAAACGTCTAAACTTAGGAAAACTGAGCAGAACTGTGGGATATGTAGCAGAACTGAAATTGGCCCCTCAGCCAATTATACAGTGTATTCTTTGACAGCAGTGCACTTCAAATATCACTGGAGCTCAGTGAAGGACAGATTCAGAAAACTTTTTCAATTCTTGATCTATTTTTTGTTTATGTCAGAGAATGTTAAGATTTACTGTGTACCTGACTTGGGCAAAGTGGGAGGGAACAGTGGGGTTGTTTCGCTATGTGAACACAGCAGGAGCAGCTCCTTGGGGCATTCTTGGTGTGCTGCAGGTCTGGATGGATTCCCAGGAGAGCCAACTAGTGTAGCAGTTCCTGCTTCTGCAACTGAAATTTGGAATGACCCAGCATACTCCCAGCCCCAGCATTCCTAGCTACGTGATGAGCCAGCATGCAGCTCAAAATGCATGTTGGATACCTCATCACAACAGGATTTGTAAATGAGATATAAGAAATGTAGGAATTTAATTTTTTCCTTTAAGTTTTGAAGGAAGCTCTTAAACTGATTTGTGCTTGAACTGTTATGTAAATAGTTTAAGTTCTTAAAATAGGTTTTGAAAATAACAGGTTTATCCCTTGTTTATGTAAGTGCTAGTGCATGCCTGCTTACCCAAGCCATGCATTCCTTTTTCCTTTGCACATGGGCAATAGTGCTCTTCAGATCTCCAAGGCAAAAGCTGAGTTAAAATCTCTGGAAAAGTCCAGCTGCTTGAAACAATGAACATTTTTCTGCTTCTTTGGTGGTCTGAACCTACTGAAATGGTTACTGGATCAGACAAGCATGACATTGGTGCACAGGAGTGGAGTGCATGTATGGAAGAGCATCACACTCCTAATCTGAGGGTCAGGGGTTCGAGTCCCCGTCCAGGTATGAGGCTTGTCAGAGTTGGGCTGATGATTGGACTAGATGATCCAAAAGGTCCCTTCCAACCTAGATGACTATGACTATGGAAAGAAGTGGAGGTTCCGCGACTGTTCTGCCTTTAAATTCTCAAACTGTGATGTTGTGGTAGCCTAAGATTCTTAAGAGAGCTAGATTACTGAGACTAAACCTGCTACAGAATGGCATAGCCATATTCCTCTTACCCCTTTCCAGTGTTGCTATTGTTGCTTGCCTTGTGTAAGTTCTTTGTGTCGCTCTGGGCTTGCTTTCATGTTACAGCTAAGCTAATTTAATTTAAAAAAAAAGGTTGGCAAAATTTCCTGGTCATTTGAAGGACTTGATATTTATGTGAGTTGAGTTGGCTAATCCAATGAAGCACTGACTCTACCCAAATATTTAACAGGTGGAATAGATTGCTGCATCAATGCATTTTGTGGCCACACAATTGACAGTTCTGGTACATGAGGAGAACAGGATTACTATTTAGGGAAGAGCTCATATTACATTGATTTACTTGTAGCTTTAAGGCATATTTTAAAACAAATTTTCTTATGGCTGAGATGCTTGGTAGTGTCAGCTTTAGGACTGTGTGTGTGTTTCTTTAAAGCATCTAGTATTTACTGTTGTAAGGAGAGCACTGGATTACTAAATTAAAAGGTTAGTTGCCTAATCTAGTTTGACAATTCTTATATTCATTTGAAATAAATAGCATGTAACTTAAACAAAGCTCTGCGTGGTGCTTTCAAACCTGTAATTGGAGTCTTATCAGTGAGTCCTGTTAAAATGTGTAATTCTAAACTATTTGTCTGAGTTTACCAGTTAACTCATGTAACAGGCTTGGGGAATTTGAAACTAGACAAATTAAAACTTGTGAGCCAGAATGTGTGGGGTGGGGGCTAGAGGAGGAGGAAGCCTGTAGGGAATAAGTATGCTTCGAGTCTTAGTAGATAAAAGACAAAAGATAATCAATTGGTTGTCTTTCAGGGTTGAACCCTCTTTTATTTATCTAATGGGTCTAGGAATTGCCAGTAACCTTTCTCACAGACTACGCACTTTAATTGTAGGGAAACACAGTTAAAGAACAATTTTGCATCTTTCCTTCTTTAAAATTATATACAAGAGTATCTTCACTAAAATTCTTTGCTGTCAGAGTAGCAGAAGCTTGAGATTGCTGAGCCAGCAACTTCACAATTCCTTTATTATAGCTTTATGGAATCTCCGTATTTTCTGATGCTGTCCTGTGAAATAAAATGGTTTTGAGGACAGTTGCTTTCATGAAATTTCAACTGTTAAGGATGCTGGAGGGAGTGGAATTGGAGTATCATGAAGCAAACAAAAAAAAAAAAGTGTGGCCTTTTCCTAGTCTTTCTTGACTTCCTTCAGGAGCATAAAACATGAAGTGATCAGTCTAGGTGAGGAATAAAAATGACATGTTATTAATCTGTCATTAAATAGTAAAACTTTGTGTATGATCAGCTGACTTTTCTTAAGCCACGTGGATGACATGTTGCCTTTATTTTTTTCAGAGGAAGTTTTTAGTATATTCCATAAACTTGGTAAAGGTTGCTGGGGTGCCACACTCTGCATTTGACTTTTCTATGTGAACCTGCAATTTACAGTATTTGTCCCTATTTCATTTAAATCCTGAATCCTGCAAAATCTAATTTTGTTTCTTTTGTAATTTGGTCTGAACTAGCAACAAAGAGTTACAATCTTTGATTTTATTTTACTTTTTTCCTCACACTGGGTTAGATAGCATTCATGGTGGAATCAAAATATTTGAAAGATTTCTGAGAGCTGTAGCAGACTTGGGGGAAAAGAATAAGTTAAATAAGAAATAGCTGTGTTTTCAGTGTAACGGAAACAAGAGCAACTTCCATGGCTATCATCTACTTTTGCACCTATAAAATCACTGCTATATCAAAATACCAAAAGTTTATATTTTTAAGTCATCTTAAGTCTCCTAAAGACTATCTTCTGTCACACTTTAGGGACCACAATCACCTCATCTTGCTGGCTTTTTGGCAGTCCCTTGTCATTTGTTAGTCCAGCAGCACACCTTACTAGAAGAGTTTTTCCTGCAGTGTGCTGCTGATGGCTCTGGGAGTGATAGAGCAAAGGCAAGTGGCCTTGGCAAGGTGCCTTATTGAGCACTGCAGAGTTGGCATGCTTCCTGATACTAACAACAGCCAGAGCAACCATTACTTCCTCTGCAGAGTTGGAAAATTGGTTTATAACTCAATAGTGAGAGCTGGAGAAGAAACTGCATTGTGTGCAAAGGATGGGAAGGCAGTTAAACTTGAAGTGAATTTTGTATGCTTGTCAGTGCTGGGCTGAGAACCACTTGAAACTGTTTCTGTTATTATTTCATTGTGGAACCTGATCACTTGCCAGTCTGATGGTAAACCTTACTGAGCTATAGGAGTTGCTATATACGACTGTGGATTGTACAAAGGGATTCTGGAATGTTAGTGGTCACCGCCTGACCGCTTCAGATACATCTCTAGTATGAAAAACAGTAAAAAACAAATTTTAATGACTGTGTATTGCAACAGCTGACTTGTATTTTGTTAAGATTTGTTTTCTTTCACATTTGTGACACCAAACACAGCATAGGATGCATGCAGGAAGAGAGGATTTATGCTGTGACCCTGGTCATCCTTACAGCTTTCTTCCTTAATATCAGTTTTTCTATACATACATGGATGATTGCTTGTTGTCTCAAACCATTACTAAATAATGAAGGTTAGCAATTAATTTGATCTCAAAATCTTTCCATTTCTTCAGTAAATGTCTTCATTTGTCTTCAGTGGTAGATACGGGCTAAGTCCAAATCTGCCTTTGTGAATTGGAAGGGTAGGAATCTTTCTGCAGGGAAGTACCAGAGGGCTGTGTTAGAGACTGAAGTTTTCCATTTGCATGTGTTCTAGAATGGTTATCCAGAAAAATCAGACGTAGAGGGCACATCATCTTGATGCATATCACTATATCTAAAAATGCCAGAAAGCACTGTCAGATTATAAACTGTAAGAATTCTCAGGAATGGCCAGCTGGATAAAAAACAATGTAAAAAAGACAAGAGTGAGATGAAAGATGTACATCAGTCAAGAAATAAAAATTAGCCTAACGTTCACTAGACAGTTGTTAACTGCCTGGAAGCTCGTGTTGTTTTCACAACAATCGCTGTTTCAGTGCTGTGTCACTCAAGTGAATTGTTCTGGCAGAGTTTTCTGAGCAGTTGCATTGTGCACAAGGTCTGCATACCAGTGTAGTTTTAAACCAAATCAGCCTCTTCTTTACTGTTACATCAGTCCTCCTGTGGCAGATGGCAACATGACTGAACAGCGTGCTATATCACATGGATCAGGAGGGCAGTGTGTGTGAGGCATCAGGGGATGGCATGGGTGTTAATACTACAAGTACTGATGTGAAAAACTTGTCATATGAAACTGGCAACCATACTTGCTTTACTAGATTTGTGACGAGAGAAGTACTCTATTACCTGTTCATTTCTCTGCACCTCTTGTTCCAAATCTAGCTGTTACCCATTTTTGAGTGATGGGCAGTTAATTGATCCTTGATGTCTGTGAATGTGAGCTTGGTACTGCTGAACTTTGCTCACTGTTGTGATGAGTCTTCCATTGTGCAGACTTGTGTTTTAACCGAGATGGACTTCCAATGGCTGTGGACATGTCCCTTTACTTTCTTATAAACTTTGTCTAAAAAATGTAACTGGTAAACTACCAGTTTCAAGACTTGGACTTTCTTTTTATATCTGCCCTTTGCTGTAAAGAGGAACAAAAAAAGTTATATTTTCCTTATATAATTAACATTGTGATGGTGTCCTTTTAATGATTGTTGCTTGAATGGAAGAGCTTGTGTTATTTCTGTATCTGTTTAAAGGCCCAGTCCATTTTAGGATTAAAAGTGTGAGACTTTTAAAATGCCTTTGTAATTGTCGAAGTTCAAGCAAGCTTTGGTAATAATATGTGCATGAGCAACATGAGCAGATGCTATCAATTCAGATAGCAGTTGCTATTTGAAGAATTATAGCTGGTAGGGAAATACATAGCAGTCGGAAGATCAATCAATAGCTCCCTTCAGTTCTAGGAATTAGATTTTAAGCGTCTGCTGCATATCTAGCCTATTGTTTTGGCTTGGCAAAATGCTGTGGAACTTGTTGGGGAGATTTTAATATGTGGATTTGCAAAGACAGGAGAGGAAGTTGTTTGTAGAGAGCTGTCTAAGTATTCCTTTTAGTTCTCCAGAATAAAAAACTTCATTGTTTGAAAAGTAGTTCAGGGATAGAAGTAGGTGAGTAGCATAGACTGGGTGTCCCCATTCAGTGGGAAGGCATGAAGAGGTTTAAGACAGCTCAAGCCCTTTCATTTCCACTTTTTGGAGCTCATTTGAGTAGTAATTCTGTTTTTACACCCTTGCTTGTGCTGAACCATATGTATGTTCCCCCTTGGTGGTCTAGTTATCTCAGGAAGGCATTCACATTCTTGCCGATTTCCCCACACAACCAGTTGATGCAGTCAACTGAAAGACAGTTGACAACATGAGCTGTTACAGCCCTTTGTCTTATAAGCCGCCTTGGGGTCCTCTGTCATAGTGTTAAGTCAGGTTTCTTTGCCTCAGCCACTTCCCACATTCTTCTCAGACTTTCACAAGCTCATCACACTTAATCATCTCCAAACTCTTTTCTCAGGAGGTCATTAATCCATCATATGGAGAGAATTGCACGGCACCATATGTAATTGTGACTAATGGGCGTAAGAGATGTCTCTTTCAACTTCTTTCTTAGATGGAGGAAGTAATGGGATGTAAACATGTTTTCCTAGGATTATCCCCTGACATTAGAGATACGTTATTTTCATCTTTGACTTGGTAGATGCTTCCTGTATGTAACACAAAACAACAATGGTAAAAGAGTAAAAGAGAGATCAACTTAGGAAGATTGCATATCCTAATGACTGTGTCAGTATTTCTATTCCATATCCAGATAGCTGTCTTTGAGGTAAAACAGTATCTCTACCACCACCAAACACTGAAAAGTGCTAGGATCCTTTTGTGAACCTAATGTGTAAAGTCTAGCTGCTGTTTCCAAATTTCTTTTTATGATCTGAATAGTACCGTGATGGTTTAGAATCAATAAATTGATTCTCTTGTTTTCCCCTATGCCCGTTGGGTTTTAGTACTCATTCTGATCTTAGGCCACATGCTGTATCTTATGAAATGTTCTGTGAGGTGTTTTTTGACATTACAGGTGAGTCTCATGTCACCCATCTTAATATTACAATGGGGCTAGAGATGAGTGGAAACATGGATTATATATTGAAACTTCTTTGGAAGTTCCCTGAACACAGAGCCTCAAATGGAGAACTAAGCTGGAGGGAAGACAGGAAACTATGCAGTTAGAGTGATATTCAAAATTGCAGGGAAAGGAGCTGTTTGACTGTAGGGGAAAGCTATAGTTCAGAAATTAAGTGGAAAAATAAGGAAACTAGAATGAAGGTGATCCAGAAAGGAAGCAGAAACCCAGACGTTGCATTCAGGAAGATGAATCCTATGGCCAGGGTGAGAGGGAAAGTGGGGAGTGAGAAACTGGAACAAAGCAAACTGCATGCAGTGGTTTCTGACTGAATGCATGGACTGGAAGCAGACATCACAGAGCTTTTCTCTTCTGCAGATAGAAATTCCTCTGCAAATTTATTACACAAGTATTTGCTGACAGTGGAGCTGTTAATCTTAAGTGCTGGTCTAGAGAGCAGCTACAGACTGCTGACCCAGTATGGCTGACACTTAGTTGTCAGCTCAAGTGTCAGACATCTGTGTGGTAGATGGAACCATTCTAACCCTTGTTCTGTATTCCACCTGTATGTGTTACTTAGATTGCTTTGAGTTTTGCTATAATACAAGTGTTCATCTGGTGGTTTAAATTGGACTGTTCATAAATTGTCTTTAATTACATATTTTTGCATTCTCTGAATGCTTAAACTTCAAATACTGGCATCAGCTTTGTGGAAGTGATGAATACTTGCATGCACAAGAAACCCAAATAAATTTGAGCAGCACTGGCAAGCAAGAAATCATGGTCTGTCAAATGGGGCATATAGAATTCCTTCTTTAAATCTTATCTTTGAGTTTTTCTTCAGCTTTTGAGAAATCACAACAATATGATCGGGTTTCCTATGGTGTCTACAAAACAAGTTAAGATTGTGAAGCATTTGTGAAGCACAACAGAGTAAACTCATGAAGAAATTAATTAAAATGTGTTTCAAGCAAGGGTTTTGGTCAACTGTACATGGACTACACTGAACAATACAAAAGAAAATACAGTGCTTGGTAACTGCTTGTTGGAAGAGTGCTGTACCTCCTGTGCACATAAGAGAAATATTATTTTTGCCTGTAATTGAAGACATTGTGTTGGTAAGGTTGCAGATCAGTGCTACCGTCATGTACTTGTGGCTTTTTCCTTACTTTTATGTACTTGAATTGGTAGATTCAATAGTTTTCTCTTAATGTAGCTTTTTAATGTAATGTTGTATACACACATTCTTTGTAAATAATCCATGTGCAGTCACAGAGGGATTCAGCTGGATGCATCAACATTGTTTACTAGCCTTTCTTTGGAAAATGTAGAGAAAAACAGGAATGATACAATGGTAACCTATTACTTGGGTAATCCAGTACTCTCCCTTTGAATAGTAGTAGTCCATGGATATATTCACATTCAAGATACATACATATCCTGTCCCTGAGAATGGGGAATTATTCTACCTATCTAAATACCTGGAGAGGTTGTACTTGTGTCTTGTGCTCCTTTATACTTATTTCATGAGCATGTGAATTGACGTGTCCCCATAGTTACTGTACTTCTCAACTGCTTTGGAAATGCCTTGTTCCACTCCTGGAATTGTTTTTGTTTGGATTCTTTAAGTAGCAGTGTTTTCGGGGTTTTTTTTTAATATGTTTTCTTGCTTAGGAACATCATCATACTTATATATAAAAAAATAACAGCAGTACATTACTATTGGATATCAGCATGAAATATTGGATTTAATGTTTCTGATTGAGGAGCAGAGTCACAAGGTGAGCTGCATTCTTAGTTCTGTGGCCAACCAAGATGTGCTTTGAGTTGAGATTTTTCTTAAAATGAAACAGGTGTGGAACACTAGTGAGTTTGATAGAGCCTGCCATGACATGGATAGTTGTTCTGATCTTGATGTTGATTTTTCAGGAGTTACTGGATTTTCTGAACCAATTACTTGTGTCTTTTTACTCACTGTGCCTTTTCTGTCACAACAAAGAAAGTTTTTATTAACAGTAAAAGAGACAATATCTGGTTTTGTTGCTTGTTAACTCCTTCAGTGTTATTATCTCTGTTCCCATAACACATAATTTGTAAATATCCTGTAGACTGAGATTTAAGTTTTAGCTCTCCTTTGCCTAGTTTTGCAGTCCATTGCTGCTTATTCACAATGAGACAGTTTTGGTAGTTGTACATTAAAAGTTCTTCACAGTTTTGGAGTAGCTCTTCCTTGTTCTGCAAAAATAGATTCAAACTCAAGACAGGACCTAAAAGGGACAACTATTTGCATCTGCTAGACCAGTTTTCAATTCTTTATTTGTAACTTAACAAGAGCTTCACAACATTTTTTGCTACCCTATGTTCCTTTGCTTTTCAGAGTTTGCCTTTACCATATTCTGGATTTCTTCTTAAATATTTTTCGAATCAGACTGTTGTTTCCTACCCTTCAGCTGTGAAGCCTAAACAGGCACTTTCCACTTTCAGCATGAAGAACTGTATTCTTTTTTAAATGACTAAAAACTTGTCAGGTGATCATGACTCTGCAAAAGAAAACAAGAATGCTTCCTGGTGAACTCACAAATCTAGTTTGAGCTCTGAAATACTGCATTGTGAAGCATTCAATCTACTACTGCAGCCACAAAGAGGCCAGTCTAGGAGAATGCCACAGAAAATTCATAGAACTGTAGAATAGTTTGGGTTGGAAGGGACCTTAAAGATCATTGAGTTCCAGCCCCTCTGCCATAGGCAGGGACGCTTCCCGCTAGATCAGGCTGCTCAATCTCTGCCTGAGATTGGAAGGGCCTCTAAAGGAGGCCACCTGGACCAATCTTAGACTGCCCAACTTGAAAGCTAGAGCGGACTTGGAAGTTAGATCTGTCACAAAGTTTAATCATTCTCACAGAGTGGAACAAGAATCAAAATGCATGATCACAGCTATGGTTGCAAGTTAAATCTGTTGCTTGTCTCTTGACTAGCCCTGCTTACTCCAGGGCTATAACGTTCTCCTTAATGTGGAGCTCCTCTCCTCACTTTCACAGCCAGTCCTTTTGAAAGAGCATTTATGCATTCACCACAGCACTCCAAGCACATGAGCTTTCCTGCTGCCAATTAGGTGAGATTACAGATTGGAGTCATGGTGCAAGTGTAGGTGGAAAGGAAGGTCAAGTTGCTTAATAATGAGTGGAAGTTTTTGAGATGTGCATGTTCATATCACACTTCCTTTTGTTTTTCTGTCAATTTTCCCAGGATCATTCTGGCTTAAGACCGAAATGGTTCTTTATGCAGTCCTCCTTACATGCTTGGGACTAAAGGTGAGGCAGGATTCTGAAAGTGCATGCCCTTTGTGGATGCTTTGAGATGAATAAGGTCTGTGGCTGCAGGCAAAAGGGATGCCTTGTCTGTACACTGCATGTCTTGATGCTTGTAATTGTTTGTCATGCTCAAACAAGGCTGGCAGCTGGCTCTTTGTAGCAATTCTGCTGCATATATTTCTTACGTGGCAGAGTGGGAACTCTGTGTTATCTGCATTGGGCAGAAGAACAAGATGTAGGAAAGACAAAAAGCCTTGCTATAAGCAGTTCTGCAGTCTCAAAATGGCACTATCTTGACAGCTTAAACTGTCATTACTGACCATCACTGTTGTTGCTATAATCCAGCTTCTGTTGCAATTGACACCTGGATTGATGAGATCCTACAGTGAGTTGCATCAGCTTGTGATACCTGCAGAAATCAAATTCTGTGAAAAAATAGAATAGATTCTTGTTTGTGCATGAAGCTTAATGCTTACCAGTGGGTCTGACAAGCACTAGGATAAGTACTACATGCCACTGCAGGAGTGCATGGAACTGGAGAGTAAAACTGATGCATCAGAGTTACTTAAATTGTCGCAGAACCAACCCTGTGTCAATGTTTTGTCTGTCACAGCAATTACTATAGAGGTGCTCATTTCTTTCCTTTTCTTGGGTTTTTAAGGTGCATAGCATGCAGTTAAACCTTTTCCTGTAAGAATTCTTAATCTTTTTAAATTGTTAAAGAGGCAGAGTGTAGGACTGAATGTGAATTACAGTTCTGTCACTGTGAATGGATCAAGAATGATGTCTGGTAATGAGATTTCTGTGATAGTCGTGCTGTACAGTGAAAGAACTTGAAGAAAAGTGTGATCTACAAATATTTGAAGGAGATTCTTAGAGGAATCTATGGAGGAGTAAGATAAATGAGCTAAGGAGGTTTGTCATACCTGATGCTTGCAAAAAGGCATCTGTTTCCCACCTCTGGGATTGATCTGTTGATGAAGTAGTAGTAGCCTCTTAGTGCATTTTGTTTCTTTGTAAATGGGACAGATGCTTATTTTAAAAAAAGACAAGACGGAGAGCTTTAGAGCTTGTAGTGCAGATCAAGTGCCTATGAAGATATTTATCAATTTGTAGGCATTGGTAAACTGGGGGATACATTTACAACCTAGAGATAAGTGATAACTGATCTCTTTGGTGTGTTGCATACAAAGGTCAAAACAAGCTGACAGTGTGTGGGATGTCCCTTCTGCTTGCTTAGTCTGCTATCTGTGAGTACAGTACTGCTGCTGCATGATTTTTTTAATTTGAGTGGTCTGCTTGGAAGGACTGTAGAGCTGTGCAATTCTGAGGAGCATTTTCTTTCAAGAAGGTAGTTACAGATTGTGGAGTGTCTTCATTAGGGCGTATACTAAGCAGTTGTCTTAATTAGCTAATATCTTTTTGGCATTAGGTGGAACCTTCTGCATCTGGTACAGGTGAGAAATAATACTACGATCTATTTTCATTGCAATATGGGAACATGTGCACCTACTGCAGTGTAGTTTTGGCCCTCTCGAGCTGGAAAGAGGGAACAAACCTGGTGAATGAGCTCACAGACATGAGAAAAATGGAATTTTCCTGTGGCTTTGTTTTGTGTATGATTTTACGCTAATTTCTGTCAAAACTAAGAAATCTTGGATTGTAACTTTTGGCCTAGGACAACTTTATTTGTTTAGGAAAATGCTGTACTTTTGGAGAGACATGAAACTGTTTTGCAGTGTCTCCAATTCTTAATGCAATTTTCGACTAGACCGTCCTTAGACTGAGATGATGAATCAAACAGTGAGTTGAGGGGATCTTTCCATTCCCCAGAATTCAGGGTCAGTTAAAAGTATTTAGGAACACTTGTCAAGGGTGGGTAGTTGGGTATTATTTCTGACAATGTTTCTGACAATGTAGAAGGGCTTCTAGATGCCTCTTCTGATAGGGGGACAGATAAGAAGGCTATGTGTCATTGTTACAAATTGAAACTTCACATGGGATGCTTCTCCATTCATCAGTTTACTTAAGTAATAAAGGGACAAATTACTGAGATGGAAGGAGGCATTGTTTGGTAGAGGAGGGAGATGAGGTGCAAAATTTATGCATTTTGAAGGCATTGAGTAGATTTTTGGCATTGCACAGAAAATTCTAGATTAATCTGAGGTGGGAGAACCCTCTGCCATTCTGAGTTCTTCCTCTGACTGACTTTCTGTTTTTGGAAGTGCTAGTGTTTTCATAGTATTCAGAGTTTGTTGAAACATTATGTTTCTGAGACCATTGCAACTGTGTACCAAGTACTTACTGTAGACGTCAACTTAGAAGTACTTTTTGTACCATTTTGAAGTAGTGAGGTTTTCAGTGTGTGTTCAGGATTTTTCCTACTTGACAGTACTAGATGTACTAATACTCACCAATACGGCTTTGGATTATACTGTGTTCACCTGTAAGGATATTAATATCAATTTGACATTCACATTCACTGCAGATTATCTGAATATATTTCTAAATTGATTATCTTATTAAAAACCGTAATGTGGAAGATAAAGCATAATATAAAGTTTTTTCATATTCCATGAAATAAATAAATGAAATCTTTAGACATAGGTCTGTACTCCTGGTCATTCTCATTGCTTTTGGTTATTGTTTCTGACAATTCCTGTTCAGTGGTATCCTTCTCTGCATGAGATACATTTTCAGTAGGTGCATACAGGAGTCTGCTCAGTTGTTGTGCTGGTTCCATGCTTGACTTAACTTTTTTTTTTTATCTCTCTGTGACAAATGAAACTTAGAAATTGCTCTCGGGTAAAAAAGAAAAAGTTGCTGCTTTTATATTAATTCAGAGTTATTGACTCATCTGATTTGCTTTACAGCCACATTAATGTTGCTGCTAGAACAAAAGAAAGAGTAGTGTGAGGAAATTGAGTGTAAGAATAGGACCACATTTCTTGAATGGTGGTGCAAGCTCCGATCTTATGACTCTGCGACTACAGTATTAAATGAAAAATATGATAAAATGCTTCCTGACATAAATGCAGACCATCAATGAAGGAAATGGTGCTGCTATCCCCGAATAAGTGAAGCATTCTGACTGCTTCCCTTGCATTCTAATGATTTCATAACTACTGGGTGAGCTGGGTTTGCTAGTTACCCAATGCAAAAAAACCCAGTAGTTTTTCCTTTGTGATTTTTATCTCTTTGTTTCTCCTCTCTTTTTTGTTTCCTCTCCTTTTGTCTGAAAGCAGCAAGATAATCTGTCTTCCAATTTGATTGTATAATCACTAGGTCTGATGTGAGATGAGAATTTGAGTAGGGGGGCACAGGAGGTGCCTTCTTTTTCCTGCAGCACACAATAGAATGAGCTTAAATATAACATGAGACTGCATATTTTGTTTGAACAGTTTTCTGGAGTCTTATCCAGGTTACATGAGATCTGCCTACATAAAAGACAGACACCTTAAGGTATATTCTAGACATCTCTGGAGGAAGTGCATCAAGCCCCCCAAATTCACCAACACTGCTTTTGAGTAGGTGCGGTTACTAGAGTTGTGACACAGCATTTCCACTCTCACAGTCTATAGACTCATATTTTGAATCCCTGTGTTAGCACTGAAACAGTCTTACTGATGTACAAGCCTTTCCTGATTGTGGATGCTACTGTACTCAGTTTGTTTTACTGGGAATTGTAATAATGCATAATGTTTTAATAAATACATAGCATTAATATATTAAAGGAATGACCCAAACCCTTTCTGCTAGCAAACTTTTGATCTAAGAATTTGGAGTTACTTTTCAGCATTTAACACCATTTGTCATTCAGAAGAATACAAGAAACTGGTAAAGGAAATTGGATGTGCCATGTTAGAACTTCTTTTAAAATCTTTTTTAGAGCTTCCTTTTATGTAGAGTTTCATCAGTGTTGGGTTTCCCCTGTTACTTTTTTGTATTTTGTGTTTACAGATCTTGTTTTGTGTAGCCAAGAATTTCTTCTTTACTTTAAGAGAAGAAGAATAAAGAATATTAAGTACTTTTGGTTCAGGTTTTTTTTTTGTTTGTACTTCTTACTAAAGTTAGACTGTCTTGGCTTTGTTTTTGACTGAGATTCTTTCAAGAAAGCTAAAGTTACTTCAAGCGTGCTGCCAGAAACTTGGTTGTATTAGTGACTGATGAACCTGCTGTTGCTAATCCAGGTAACGATCTCAAAGATCCTGCTCTGCTTCAGAAGTCAACTGAAAGATTTTAATATGCATAAAATTACTGAAAAAAAAGTAGAGGAACACCTTCCTACAGGTTTTTGCTTCTCTGGTGTTGTCTTTTTCCTGTGGATTCAGGTCATCATGTAGATCTGCAAAAACTTCTGCAAGGGTACTGTGGGCTTGAAAGCAGCAGCTGCAATAGCAAAAGAGCACAGTGCTGGTTTGTGCTGGCTTGTGGTGTTTGTGTCCAGGTGCTGATATCTGAGATCTTAGAACTGGTTGGACTTTCTCTACCCAAAGGTCAGTTATTCTGTCTCATTCCTCATCTGTCCTTCACTGTGTCTGCTTCACTCCTTCCTCTTGGACCATTAGATATGATTAACTGAGGTCTTACCCCACAAATGTATCAGGTAGATAACTAAACACAAACCCCTGAATTGGGCTCCGTGACCGTAGCTCTCTATCCTGACTCAGTGAGATGATGAGACAAGTATCAAAAACAGGAGTGGAACTGTATGGTTAGAACAGAGCAGCAGGAGTGCCTCCATTGATTTTGGCATTAAGTTTTTTCTCTTAACTATCTTGTGAAATCTTAATTTGACTTTTTCTTTCATGCTTCAATTGATTTAATACTTCTCTGTTACTCAGTATAGTAGTGTTTTCTCCCTTTTCCCTCTCATTTTTTCCATGTGTTGAAGCTGGGGCTGTGCAAGATGGAAACTTAACACTTTCCTCTATCCTTAAAACTGGCTTCCTTTTGGTCACTAACACCTGTATAAAGGACAGATGATGGAGGCACATTGCTGGTAGTGTGGTAAAGCAAGATCATGCCCATGATTGTCCCCAAGGTTTTTTTGGTTTTGTATGTAAAAAGTATTACAGTTGCTAGAAATACATCTTACAGGTGCATAGTGAGTGTGCATAGAATGTATAATCCTGTTTGTGAGTCGGGGCTTTCACTTAGTATGAGATATGAATGATATGAATCATTATATTGATTGAAAGCTTTTGAAAATCTAGCAAACAAAAGAAAATCTAATGACTGCTTATGCAGTGACTCCGTAGCACGTGTACATGCATATACTTAACTAAGAATTGTGGGAGCTTTTTGCAATATGTAAGTCAAAATCATCTCCCTTACAGTCTGAGTAATTAAATTATTCTGTGAGAGACTTCTCTTTGTTATAATTAAAATAATTTGAAACTTTGGTCAACAGCTACACTTGATTTTTAATTTCAGTAAATTTAAATATATCTCATCTTGAATATTTTGTATTTGAGTTTACTGTGAAAAATATTTAAAATTCCATTAATTTTGCCTAAGAGCAAATATAAAAGGAGATGTGTAATGAGAATTGTAAAAAAACCTCAGTGGGAAAAGCAGAAATTTGACTCTTCAAGGTGTTTGAAATCACATCTTTTCCTGCACTCTTTAGTTGTATTTAATGAATGTTTTGATTCCCTTTTTGTACCATTTATCTTTATAGTTTATAACACTCCATAGAAAACTCCATGTAATCTGAACAGTTATATTACTAAAATACTCTGTTTCTTTTTATAGTTGGCTATTAAGTAGTCTCTGAAAATGTATTCTTTTGTTAGAAATACGACATTTCTTAATTGTCTGAGTGTTTATGTGCATAAGATAATTGTAGCTAAGGTTTTAACTTGATTTCAGTATAGTTTCCATGTTTATATACCTACCATAAAGTCAATTACTGGGGAAAGATGGTGGTCTAGAATTAATTTGGGTTTGTAATACACCTTTTACTTTGATTTTTGGGTTCATTCACTTAACTTTTAAGCATAAGTGAAGAAGTTCTTTTGATTTGGAATTACAAATGAAGTATTGTCACTAAAAACATAGCTCAGAAATGCGTATCTAGCTGTATCAGTCTACATAACATTGCCTCATAGACATAAAACTGTATGGTATGTTTCCTTCTTGTCCCCAAAAAGAATCCCCATCCAAAATGGCTGTACTCACTTTAGGCTTCATTGTCCTTCCCTAATTTTTAATAATTTTAAATATCCTGTGCATTTCTAAAAAAGATGCTCTTCCTTGAAGATGATGTGACAGGTTCCTCTGAGTCAAGGAAAGGACACTTATTAGAACTGTTTTAGCTCGGGAGCCTGCTTGCTTTCTCTTCAAAACAGCAGCACTGGCCTCTTGTGAAAGTTTTCACAGTACTTGTGTTAGGATTTTAGGAATTGAAGATGAAACTGCTGTTATTTCCCTGTTCTAAATTTTAGAGGAAAATGGCACCGTACACTTGTTAAGAGATCAGTTTTGGCTTTGTGATTTCATTTGAACAGCTGAGCTATGGAAGTGTATCTTGGCACAAAAGCCTTTTTTGTTAACTGTGTGGAGAAGGAGGCTGAGGTCATGTTAAACTTGAAGGGTTAAATTGTGAACTTGATCGGAAAAGCTACTAAGTTGGATTGAAAGGGAGACAATATAGACACCAAGCACACAGTAACTGCAGGAATCTGTTTCTGTGTATGCTGTAGTGAAAAATTGGTTAGGTATCAGAGGGGCTTTTGCATGGTAGTGAAATCTTGGAGAAAGTAACTACTTAGCATTCATACTAATAAACTGTGGCTGGATGATGGTAATGGATGCAGAGGAGTAAGTGCCTGTGCAGCTCTCAAGGGGAAAGTTTAGTTTGGTGTTAATAAATTGTTGATTTCTAAAATTCTACGCTTAGCTGCTCTACAAAAATTAAATTCTAGTTTAAATAAAATTGCATTCCAAGTGCTGCACTTTACTACATATGATCCAATGTGTGGGTGTTTATGTTGCTTCCATTCAATTCACGTTATTTATGTGTTGATTTAAAGATGGATATGTAAGGTTAGGTTCACATTTTGCAGCAGACTTTTGAAGCGTATACGGAAGTATGTTGTTAATTCTACTTTCATTAATTATTCCTTAATTTTCCACTTTCTTGTCAGAATGCATGTTCAAAGTATGCACAACATTAAAAATTTTAGAGATCTAGTTACATTTCTTGAATTTGCTGAGGAAACATGTATCTTGTTATTGCCAGTAATCTGCTGTTGAAGTTTGGGATATTTCCCTTTTCAGCTTGAAGCTTTTTAATGACAATTAGGATGAAACACTTAATTCTCTGTGAGTAAACTGTAAGTAATTATTAAGCACTTTAGAACTTTACACGAATATTATGCAGTGTCTTGTGGTTGGTGGGTATCAGGTGGATGAGTGAACCAGAAACTGTAATGCACTGTTTTGAGGAGTGAGTCTACGTTTGGGTTTTTTTTTTTTTTAAAAAAGTCAGTTATTTCTGTTACAACTTGTGAAAAACTTGTAGCAGGACGTGATGTCCTCAAAATACTCGGAAAGGTTTGTGTGCTGTTTGTTTCACCTACCTGAATTAAGTTGAATTCACTGTATTCTGCTTGCTGAGTGACTGTTCGTTTGGGAACTCAATGGGTGGATACATGAATAAATTGCTGTAATGAAGGTTAAGTGAGCTGGACTTTAAGGATAGCATACACATTTCTGAGGAAAAAATCTGGATAATGTTTCTGAAAGTTCTCAGACCTTGTTAGCTCCTGTTGGGAATGTGATAGGAGCTGGTGTGTATGTAGTGCTTTTGAAAATTTGATTAAAATTTGGTTTTTTTGGGATCTGGCATTATTCCACTTGTATGCTGTGCCTGTTATAAATTTGTTCCATGTACTGGATCTGCCTTAGTACTGCAGCACTTGTTGGCCTGTTTCACTTTAGTTGTGTACTTGAGAGCAGCTAGTGTTTATTTAGAGGTTTCAACAAAGGCAGAGGTGGTTACTGAACTTAATTAAAGTCCACACCACAGAGAGGTGACTACTCATGGCAGCTGTGAATACAGAGGGGAGTATTCTTTTCATAGCTATCCATGCTTTACAGGGAACGCTTTAACTTTGCTGTCACATGTGCATACTCTTCACAGTCACACAGTTCTCAGACAAATGCTGTAAATTGTATACGTTTGAAAACCAATTTGAAAAAAGATAACTAAATATAATATTTAAATTTGAAAGAAGACAACTGCCTATAATGTTTTATGTTTCTGGATTCATGGCTGCACTGAATGAGGTACTTCTGTAAAGCCACCTTTTGTGCTTTATTTCTGCTACCCTGGTGCACTTGGTCAGAAATGTGATGTGATGTATATTATGAACTTCAATGGGTAGAAAGGCATTTTCTGTCTGTCTTCAGGCACAGATTGAAAGGCTTGGTTTTTTCTGTCATAAAAACCAGTTTACTGATTCGATTTTTTTCTAATGCACTCATGAAATTAAATGTAGTATGTTGAGAAAGAGGAAACTTCTCTCCCAAGAAAGTTTCTTATAAGAAGTCATGCATGTGTCCCATGGTTTTCTTTCCCAGGCCACAGTTCCTAACATTTCCATGTACCTTAGTCTTTTAATCTCTCCCAAACTATCAATAAATACCAATAAATCAAATTGTACATAAATGGAAGCTTGATATCATTGATTTGGTTTACATGGAAGCCTACTAAGGTCTTCCCACTTGTGCATTGAATACTTTGAGCATTAAACTTTATATCATATGATTTATTGAAGAAGCTGAATATGTTTATTGCAGTGACATGCTGTACTTGAAGACCTGAATTGGAATCCTGAATACTTCATGATCTTGCTTTGCTCTCAGTTTGCTTTTTTTTTTTACAAATTTGGAATGAAAATGCTTTTATCAATTTATTTTATATTAGTGAGATTTAATTTTTGTTAAAAATGCTTAATGGTTGCTATAGTGAGAGCCACAAAGGCTGTGTAATCATTTTTTATGTCTTTGTAAATCTTTAAGGCTTGGGACCTATCTCCTGAAACCCTTCTCCTTATGTGAAAGCATTTACGTTTTTTCAGTAGAACGGATAATTGTTCATTACAAGCAAACTGAACATGAGATACTTCTTTGCAGTAGCTATTAATCTGCTGATGAGCTGATTCTTGAAGAGATGAAAGGGTTTTGTGTAGAGTACAGACTGAATAGAATGAGTTTCAAAAATGTCTAGCAACTTAAAATACTGATTGGGTGTGAATTTAGATATTCAGTGGCAATGGAATGCTATCAGTGCAGAAGCACTTAGAGTTTCTAAAGTGCAAGAACGGATATCTGGGTAGATGAAGAACCACTGCTTATGTATTGAAATAGATGTGAAGCTGCAGTTCTAGAAGTTACATACTCAGGATCTGGATGTGATTTACTTGCAGAAATGTGTTTGGCTTGCAGGCTTTATGAGATATTGTTACAATGCCAGAATTTTTGGCACTTAACTTGATCCAGTTGTTTAATGAGCTTCAGTATTGTAGGTTCCCTTCATGGAGGCTTAAGGTCAAGCATTTTGCTTTGTGTTTTGCTGTAGGGTGGAAACAAGCATGTAGCCAGCTTAGGAGTCTAGCCTACTGGACAGCAACTTAAGTCACAATACAAGCAGTTTTGCTTGTATGTTTGTATTCTGATGCATTTCTTTTAAAGTGTGTGCCACCTAAGTGTTAAATCTTCCAAAGCTTTTCAATTGAGAAACTATAGTCATGAGACAAACTTGTTCTAGGGAAGAGGACTGAAAGTACTAAAAAGCCCCACATGTATGAATGAGGGCTGGAAATTTCCAGAATTATGGATTGTTTCCAATGTATGTGTATCGACTCCAAATTTGTACTAGATGAGGTTCTTCAGGGGCAGCTGTCATCCTGACTATCTTCCTATGCACTACTATGTTAGGTGTTACTGTCTAAAGAAGTTTTTCAGGGCATAGACACGTCTGATCTCACTGGTAACAGCAGTAGAAGTTGCTGGCTTTTCTCTCTTCACTAGAGTTTAATGTAGCATCTATTTTCTGTGAATTTCATGAGTTTATGTGACAGCTTCTAACCTGTTTGGATCAAAATAAGCCTTTTTATCAGAGACCAGAGACATTGTGTGCCAAGCTCACCTACTGGAAATGACAAGCCTCAGGATCAGACGGGCCAATCAATGAGGAGCCATGCATTTATCCAGTCATTGTATGCTGCTTTGACTTGTCTCTGAAAGAAACTTGAGTCTTTTCAGCTTTATTTGAGAGATATGGTGCAACTGGAGGAGTAAATTCCCAGGTGATTACAGTTTGCATAGCAAAGACTCATTTTGCATTATCATCTGAATACTGTGATGTTTACTATATAATGTTAAAAGTCTACTGCATTTCAAAGAGTTTTGTCTTGCAGAGTAAGAACACAGAAGCGTGATACTAAGTGAAAGAACAAGTCTTGTTCAAGTGCAGAATTTACATCTGTTTTCATAATGTGGTTTGTCGATAGGGCCAAAGAATCACCAAAAGTTTTATGGTAACTGAAGAAGCTCTTCCCCAGGCACTTCTTAAAAGGGCTGTTACATGTTGGTAAAGTTCACAGTATTAGGCATGAAATTTTTCGTCTCTCAGTACTTCAGAGGACTGTGTAGCTGTTTGTTTGCTGTGTGTGTGATGTCATGAGAATCTGTTTAGAAAGCCAACAATTGACCAGCTTGACATTTGTCAAGATATTTCTGTATGGTCTGAACATCTGCCTTCTGGATGTTTGTGAAGTCAGTTCATTGTCCATAGGCAACTGGGAATGTAACTCACTGTTTCTATTCTGGAATCAGAATCCCAGAATGACAGGGATTGGAATGGACCTCTGGAGATTATCTAGCTCAGACCCTCTGCTAGAGCAGGTTCATCTATAGCAGGTTGCACAGGAATACGTCTTAGATGCATTTCGAATGTCTCCAGGGATGACCATTCTGCCACCATCCTGGGCAGTGTATTCTAGTCCTCTGCCACCCTCAGAGTATAGAAGTTCCTCCTCATATTTAGATGGAATTTCCTATGTTCAAGTTTGTGCCCGTTACCTCTTGTCCTGTCACTGAGGATCAATGAAAAAAAATAGCCCCATCCTGCTGGCACCAATCTTTCAAGTAATTATAAGCATGTCTTCTTTTACAGGCTGAGTAAATCCTAATTCAACCTTTCCTCATAAGACAGATGTTCTAGTCTCCTAATGATCTTTGTGACCCTTTGATGTACCCACTCCAGTAGTTCCCTGCCCTTGAACTGGGGAGCTCAGAACTGAACTCAGTACTCCAGATGTAGCCTCACCAGGGCAAACTAGAGAGCGAGGATAACTTTACTCTGCTTTCTTGCTATGCTCTTCTTCATGTACCACAGGATGGTGTTGGCCTTGGCATCAAAGGCACATTGCTAGCTTGTAGTCATTCTCTTGTCCACTAGGACTCACAGGTCTTTTTCCACAGAGCTGCTCTCCAGCAGGTCAAACCCTAACTTGTAATGATATAAGGGATTATTTTCCCCGTGCAGGACTCTGAACTTGCCTTTGAATTTTATGAGGTTTCTCTCTTCTTGACTCTCCAGCTTGTTCGGGTCTTGTATTGCAGCACAGCCCTCTGGTGTGTCTGCCACCTCTCCCAGTTTTGTATCATCAGCCAACATCCTGAGAGAACTCTATCCCTTCATCCAGGTTGTTGAGTGGACCCAGTATGAGCCCTGGCAAAGCCATCTTGCTGCTGACCTCCATCTATACTCTGTGCTTCTAATCCGTACCCTCTGAGCTCTGTCTTTCACCCAGTTTTCAATCTACCTCAGTGTCTGTCCATCTGATCCTCACTTCCTAAGCTTCCCTAAAAGAGTATTTTATGAATCTGTGTTAAAAGTCAAGGTAGACTATTGGTACTATTACTGCAAAGGAGGAGAGTTCCTCTCCATTTTCAAAACAATTCTTTAAGTAGTATTTCCATAACATCTCTTTTTAGCTTTCTCCCTATTAGTGAATTAATTCTTTGGGAAAAAAATGTAACTGTATGAATTAATATCTTCTGAGTTACTGCTTTCTGTGCACCATAGTTTGTGAATAAATACTATTTTATCAGCCCACTCAGCAGTAATGACCATCAACCTGACTGTTAACTGCAGAGTTTCCTCTGGAATGCTGAATACAAGCTTGTTCCAAAATGGCAGAATCTGGCTTTCCTTTTTACTGTAATAAGTCTGCTTCTGTTTGCAGCACTGTGTTGCTGGGAGACTGCAGCTAATTTTTATGGCGCATGTCAGTAGTAGCGATTCAAATTATACATTTCATTGAGTAGCTCTTCTCTTTGTTTGTAAACAGTCTTCTGTGAGGGGGAGAGAAATTTTTTGTTGTTGTTCTGGGGAGAACAGTGTCCAGTCTAGAGGAAATGATTGAATCTGAAACAAAAACTCAGATTATTGTGTTGATCACTGTACTTCCAAAGTCACTCCAGGGGAAATGGTGGCCTGGGCTTGAATTTACATCAGTCTTGATAGTCGAGTCTAATGTAGGTATTCAGGAGAATCCCAGGTGAGACATATTTCCCTCCTCAGACTGCCATTTTTCTTCTTCACACTCTATAGTGCAGAACTTTAAAGCAAAACAACAAGGTAAATGCTGAGAATTAGAAATTAATATGAAGTAGAAAATTGTGTAATTTTGGTTCACAGGAAGAATGAAGAGTGGCAGTTTGGGGATCTGTAGAAAATGCAGTCATTTTAAAAATGATCATTATGCAGCTTGCATGTGGATCTGGACATGCATGTAATTCTGGTGGTGAAAGTGGGTGTAATTGGGCGTGTACATGTGTAAAGTGAAATCTGGTTATGAGTTAAAAATCTGAATTTTTACTCCTTTTCTGGGTAAAGGAGATGGTATCCCTTTTCCTGATGTTCATATTCTGCTTAGGTGTCTTGTTTTTAATCTTGCTTGAAATGCCTTTATAAAATGGTGTGTGTGTCTGAAGCCTGCTTGCTTAAACACGCAAGTCATGTCAGCTGCAATGCGGCAGTGCTTGGTGTTAATGAGGTGAGCAGCCAGAGCACCCGTCTGCTTATGTTTTCTCATCTCTGTATAATTATGGCTATGGAGACTGGAAAAAGGGATTCATATTGGGTATAGCTCTGTTTTGGCCTATTCACACTGTGACTTTGTGTCCTCCTGAGGACTGGGCAGCATATTTCTACTTCCATTTTGGGAGTTAGGTGGTTGCTTCACTATATTTAAGGCAAGCTCTAAAATACATCCTGCATGGGAGAAGAAAAGAGAACAGGAAGTACAGAATGGGAGACTCCCTCCAGTTAAATCAAAAGTACCTTGAAATGAAATGTATTACCTGGCAATATGTGTCTTAAGGTTGAGAAGGTGCTGGTCTGTATTTGACAAGTAATATCTTCTGAATAGAGCTGATCAGGTAATTAATTTGGATTAGATCTGAATAGTTACAGCTGGCCTTTTATAGGCACAGAAATGCAAATGCACTGTGATTTCTGAGCTTCCCTTCTTTCTCTTTTTTTAACCCTTAAAGTGCTGACAGCAACGTGAATTTTGTATTTTACATTGAAGTCAGAAAATTTTACTTTGAAACGTAAGGCAAATAAGTGATTACAAAATCCTGTTTGCATTTTCCTATCCTCACGTGTCAGGCTGTTTTCATCAAACTTAGTGCCTTCACATTCAGGCCTGTGGTATTCCCATTTCTTCAGCCTGTCTTTCGGAGCTTTTTTCTCAGAGACATAGTCTATAAAACTATAGATCATTATTAAGTGTGTTGGTCTTGGTAGGATAGCTGACTTTCCTTCTAGTTCCTTCCTTAAAGTCATGGAGTGATGCGCTGTTAGCTGATAAAGTTATTTCTGAGTATTTATTTAGCATAAAGCAGATAATTGAAATCACCTCTGTTAAAAATACTGTTAAGTTTTATGGAATTTTTTACTTTGGCAATATGTTGTGTAACATGATAACAGGTGGATTAATACAGGACTGGGATTACTACTAGGACTGGGAGACGTATGAACTGTATCTTGTGGGCAGGAACCAACTGAGCTGTTGGTACTGCTGATGTGAATGTAGCGTGCAACTAACACTCCACAGAAAGAGTGACATATCAACCTATTAAAAAAGTTCTTCATCCTAGGAGGTAGCCCAAGACTGTATGTTCTTTGCCTAGTTCTGAATTTATAAGGTGAAACTGCACAGCTGACAAGATGTATTTTATGAAGAGTTGCCCTGTTTTAATGGCCTGCTGTCTCTGTTGTGCTCTCATATAGAGTAGTATTTCTTCACTGCTTACCTTCTCCTGAAGACCTTGCTGTTGATTGGAATGTTTTTCTCTTCCTTTTTTAGGTCTCCGGGTGAATGGGGAGCTCATTACTGCTTACCCGCAGGTGGTGGTTGTGCGTGTACCAACGCCTTGGGTCCAGAGTGACAGCGATATCACAGTCCTTCGCCACCTAGAGAAGATGGGCTGTCGATTGATGAATCGTCCTCAAGCCATCCTGAACTGTGTCAACAAGTTCTGGACCTTTCAAGAACTTGCTGGTCATGGTGTGCCTCTTCCAGATACTTTTTCATATGGTACGGCTTTTAGATAAGAAGGATAGCAAGGTTGCCTACGATATTTATCTTTTGCTTGGCAAAAGCACTATGAGTTAAATTCTGGAAATCTGTAGAATGAAGTAGCATTAGGCTAGTTCCACAGATAAGCACTCAGGAACCAGGAATGGAAATAACACTTGCAACACTCAAATTCTGGTTTTGACTTTGTTCATGAGGTGTCTTGCTTTGGGAAGAGTACATTAAATGTACTTCAGCCTCCCAAGCAACCAACTTTGACTGTTAATACTAAAACATCTGGAACTCTGTTCCAGTTGCCCAAAACAGACAAGAACCTGGGGAACTGAATGTCGCAGGATACTACAGTGATACGGAGTTGGATAAAATCTGAAAGGAGCTTAAAATTCTGTATAAATAAACTCTATAGTGCAGAACGTTATTATGAAAGGATAGAAAGAGTACATGCCCTCATGTTCAATGTTCTTAACAATTGTTTTGGGTTTGTTTCCCACCAGAAGAGTTAATTATTGATGTTTCTTCTGCTTGCCTCTGGACAGTGTGGTTCCTGACAGAGGAACTATGTGTCTGTGCTACCCTGATGCTATTTCTGCTTTTAATTGCAATATATTAAAGAATTGAAGATAGCTCTCAGCCTTCGTCCCCTTTGTGTGGTTTCACTGATAGGCTTTTGTAATGAGAACTTGACAAAAACACAAACTTTACAAAACCATGGACCAAGTATTTTCATCAGTTGCTATGAAAATGTATCTGAGTTGAAGCATAGCCTTTCTTTTGAGATGTGGTTGCTTTAGCTCTGAGAGTTCTTTATTTTTGGGGGAGAAGGGAAGACCACTAATGATGGAGTAATTGGAGAACTTCTCTCTAACTCACTGCTGCTTGTTTTAGTGTCTGCCTCTGGAATTTTTTGTTTTTTCTTTTTTTTTTTTTTTAATTTGTGATAGATGCATCAGTTGTCAATGAGAGCTGGCTTTGCCAAGAAAAACAGAAGGTGCTGGATGACATGTTATTCCATGACACATTAAAATCCATGGCAGGGTAGTGATGGCTGCTGCTGCTGTGACCAGTGTCTTGGCTTGACTTCTATGCTTTACAGTCTTGCTTTGTCAGCTTTCTCCTGTGTTTCTTGTACTGTGGTCACCCTTCTGTGAACTGAACTGAACTCAGCTAATATTGAAATAACAACCATAATCATGTGAATCATCATTAAAAGTCACTCTCTAAGGTCCTTATGCGGATGCATTGAGGCAAAAAGATTTAAGTATTACTTCAAGTTAGAGAGAGAATGAGATACAGAAGACTTGTTACTTCATCTCCCCCTTTTTGAAGTCTTGAGTTTTGGGTTGTTGCTGCTTTCTGATTCTGCTTTATCTTTTTATTTTGTGTTGCTTTCCTGGTTAGTAGTTTGAATGGAACTGTTACTGATCATACATCTGTGGTATTTTCTGAATAGACATTTGAGAAGGTTGATGAAGTAAAATAGATGAAGTGGAATACAATCGTAGAATTAGGGCACTCTGATTTGAAAGATAGATTGAGACTTTTGGGATTGTGATCAAGCGACCTTTGTCAACTTGTGTCTTCCATTTCAGAGTGGGAGTTAGTATCCCCCGGATTACAAACACCTCCAAAGTCTGATCATGCTCCATGACCAAGTTCCTCTTAACTGATAGATATTTGTTTTTGCACCATCTAAGCTATAAGGGTGGGAGGAATGTGTGGCAGTTACATCCTCAGTTTGACCACAACAGACTGGTGGCACATAATTTTGTTGGTTTTCTTTTTGCCAGGTGGTCATGAGAATTTTGCCAAAATGATTGATGAGGCGGAAGTGCTGGAGTTCCCTATGGTGGTGAAGAACACACGGGGTCACCGAGGTGGGTGTGAGGTCAGGGGTGAGGGCAGGGAGTGTTCTGAACAGCACTCCTTTAAGAGTTTTGTTTCATCAAGGGGTAATAGTTAAGAAGGTCTTCTAATAGGTGTTGGATTTAATTGTAGTATATCTGAATTCTGAATGCTCAGTAGGCCGCAGCACCAGGAAGTAGTTTCAGTAGAACTTAGTCTTGCAATAGCAGGAGAATAGGGGTCCAAAATTGTGGTGCACTGGTGACTTCTGTGTGGGAAGTTTTTCAAAGGAAGTAATAGAAGGTCTGAACTTGAAGCCTAAATGGATCTTACAGCTAAATAGGCATCAGAAATTAAATCTCAGTCCATTTAGTCTTAGTTTGACTTTTTTCTACTTGACTTTATAATTAGGTTCCCGATTTAAATAAATTTTCATGTATTATTTGTTGAACTTGGACTCTCTTTTTCGGAAGAGTATCTCTGGTAGCGTTGATGATACTAGAACAGGTTCAGATTAAATTGTTCTGTTAGCAGTCTTTTAAATGTTAAATATGAAAAAATACATCAATTTAGCTTAATGTTAGATAGCGATCTACTAAAGGAAATGAGGTTTAAAATTGGATTCAGTGGTTATTTGCACAGGAGGTTTCATGTTCCTCTAGCAGTGCTCTATATTATTGAGACCTCAAATCCTGAGGAAGCAGAGGCTTTGGAGCACTTGACTGAAATCTTCTTCAGATATTATTTCTCCTAGTTCTGCAACAGTTGCATTTCTGTTCATGTAGTTATGACAGACCATTTATCAATAGTTTTTTGTACCCTGCTAGCACTATAGTTAGGTGATTCTGCCACTAAAGTTTATGCAGCCTTACTACAAAACTTAAGACTAATAAAACTCAAATGTAAGAGTGCATAAGGAAGAGTAGGGAGATGGGAAATGTAGTTCAAGATGGAAAGAGATACCATACCTTCTTGTGAGGCTAGAAATATGATGCAGAGTGTTAGAGTGTTTCACTAGTGACTTTCATCAGTACTTTAAAAGTGAAAATGAGCATTTGTGGTGTGCTCTAGAAATGAAGGGGAATGAAATGACAGGTTAAACAGAACAAGTCCTTGAGAAAAGTCTGTGCTTTCTAAGGAGGTTTTTATTTTATTTGTTGGATTTTTTTCCCCCCAAATTGTAGTACATTCTAATTGATTTAATGTTTTGTGTAATCTTGTGCTGAATTTGTCTGGAATACTGTAGAGTCTAGTGTTTTCCTCTGAACATAGTTGTTCAACTGCAAGGCCTCATTCTGGAGTTGTGAGCTCTTGAAAATGTTGGGAAAAACAGCTCTTTGCAACTTCCCAGTAGTGAAGCTGTTCTGCAGTGGTACATTACTGACTTCAGTATTCTTATCTGCCTGCTGTTCATGTCATTGGTTCCTTTGTGTCAAAGCTGTAGGCTGCAGGTGGGTCGTCTTGGATGCACAGAACTGTGCTATTCATTAAGTGTCTGCTGCTCTTTAAGTATTTTTTTTTCTCTCATTAGGAATTTATCCCAAAAGGAGTTGAAATGGCAACTTGATCTAAAGCAATTGCAATTTTATTTTATTTCCTTCTTTGCTTGCCTTTTTTCTTTTTTTTTTTTCCTCCCATTCCTCATATCGCTCTTCAGCTATGTTGGTATTTGAACACTTACAGACCCTGAAGCAGTGGAACAGTTCTCCTATCCATGGAAGGATTTCTAAATGGGTAAAAGCTACAGATGGAGGCTGTGGGACTGGGCAGCATTCTGGTCAGAGGTTTTACTTCGATGCACTGAATTACTGATGCAGCTGAGATCACAAGTTTCTTGCAATCCTCCTATGTTTCTTTTTTCATACAGGTAAAGCTGTGTTCCTGGCACGAGACAAGCACCATTTGGCCGACCTAAGCCATTTGATCCGTCACGATGCTCCTTACTTATTTCAAAAATATGTTAAAGAGTCTCATGGCAAGGATGTACGTGTCATCGTAGTAGGAGGCCGTGTGGTGGGCACCATGCTCCGCTGCTCAACAGATGGGAGGATGCAGAGTAACTGTTCGCTTGGTAGGAAAAGTACTGTTCACAGTTTTTATCAGAATTTTTTAATGCAGTTGAAAACCACAAACGCAGCTGAAATAAGCTGCAGATCTTGTTTCATATTAATTGTATTTACTGTTGGGAGTTTACAGAGGGTTGAGGATTAAGAGAGATATGTGTTGAGCAAATAGTGGAAGGAGAGATAATTTGCCCAAAGTATTAGATAGATAGTATGGATGGAAAGGAGGTGAAAGGTCTGGGAACAAAAAAATAGCAACTGTTGTGTCAGTGTGCATTTGCAGCCAAGAAGGCCAACCAAATCCTGGGTTGCATCAAGAGGAATGTGACCAGCCGGTCCAGAGAGGTGATTTTGC
>VZTY01014698.1:207518-358834 GCA_013400935.1 Turnix velox | reverse complement strand
TGGAGAAGAGAAGGCTCACGGGGGACTTTGTAGTAACTTATCAGTACCTGAGTGGGTCCTACAGAAAGGCAGGGGAAGGACTTTTTAATATAATATCAGATGGGAGGACTAGAAACAATGGATGTAAATTGGAGGGGGATAGATTTAGACTAGACATAAGAAAGAAATTCTTTACAGTGAGGGTGGTGAAGCACTGGAACAGGTTGCCCAGAGAGGTTGTGGATGCCTCCTCTCTGGAGGTGTTCAAGACCAGGTTGGACAAGGCACTGGGCAGCCTGATCTAGTGGGAGGTATCCCTGCCTATGGCAGGGGAGTTGGAACTTGATGATCTTTAAGGTCCCTTCCAACCCAGACTATTCTATGATTCTATGAGTTGATTCTGTTGCCTGTGATGCAACTGGAGTCTGGTACCAAAACCAATAGGGAAATCAACTGACAGATTAAATTTAACCATTGAGCAGTGTCATGCTATTTGCAATGCCATGTTATCATTCATTTCATTCGCTTAAGAGGGACAGAAAAAGAAGGAAGTCAGACAATGACACTGAGGAATGTAGAGGAGACAGCCATTTGGCAAGAGGGTTGAGGAGGATGTCAGTCACCTGTGACCAGACTACAGACAGCAAGCTTCTTTTCACTTCTTCCAGGTGGTGTTGGTATGATGTGCTCACTGAGTGAACAAGGCAAGCAGTTGGCAGTCCAAGTGTCAAACATCCTGGGGATGGATGTGTGCGGCATTGACCTGCTGATGAAGGACGACGGTTCATTCTACGTCTGCGAGGCCAATGCAAATGTAGGTTTCATTGCCTTTGACAAGGCTTGTAATCTAGATGTAGCTGGTATCATAGCGGACTATGCCGCTTCTCTTCTTACCCCCGGTCGCTTGACGCGACGCATGTCCTTGCTCTCTGTGGTGTCCACGGCAAGCGAGACTAGCGAGCCAGAGCTGGGCCCTCCGGCTAGTGCCACTGTCGACAATATGAGTGCTAGCTCCAGCTCTGTCGACAGCGACCCTGAGACCACGGAGAGAGAGTTGCTCACCAAGCTCCCGGGGGCTCTATTCAACATGAACCAGCTATTAGCCAATGAGATCAAACTTCTGGTGGAGTGATGCTACATGTATATAGATGACCAACAGAACTCTCTCTTGTACATTTTTTTTTTTTTCCTTAAAAAAAGAAAACCAACTTGCAATGCTGTTTATCAGAGAAGCTCAGAGGAGTGAGGAATGGGGTGGGGATGTCAGTTGAGATCAAAAGGCACATGTGCTAAAATTGCTGCCCCTACTTCTTTGCAGAGCATAAAATTGGGTTCATTCTTTAGCATCAGTTTACTAATGAAGACACTCGCTCCATCACAACCTAAATGGGAATTTTACTTCAACACTGCTTAGTTCCCCAGATGTATTGCAGTTTATGTGTGTTCACAGGAAGGCATTGGAGTGTGATTCATGCATCAAAATTTTCAGAAAGCCCTTGTGTAGCTCTCTAGAAATACCTGTGAATTACTGCTCCAGTTAAGTCTCTTCTACTTCTGTAAGGCTTGATCCCGTAAATTCCTGAGTGCCACAAATTTTCAATTTTCAATACTAGGTTCTGCAAAGTTTCTGGAGACCTACTGTTACTACTCCTGTAACAGAGTTCAGGATCTTTTTCAAGTCATCACTTTCTGTAGTGTATGGCCTTTCAAATCCTAAGGCTGAGAGAAGGGTTACTTGACTTAATGTGAACTTTCTGTACCAATTGTAATTTGTGCCATCTTGGTATTAATTGACAGTTTTGTGTTTATATTTCTTTATGAACTTTCTGAAGGAAGATTTTTAGCACTTGTGCTTTTCTCACTTCATATCTTGATTTTTGAGAGTTATGTAAGGGAATTGGCATTTATGGCAGAAGAAGTACATTTTAACATGATTGGAGGAGATAAACAGCACTGTAATGTTTGGTGTACAAAATAATGTTTAATCCAATGTGAAAAAGAATTACACTAAAGCAAATGTGCATCAACTTGTATTTGTTAGTGTTTTAGTCTTTTTGAGAGAGATCTGCAATGTTAATGTTCCTTTTTCTTTTAATACATGCTGGTCCAGCACTCCCTTCTCTATGCCTGCATCTTTAACAGTGGCCAAAGTGAAAACACTGCAGACTATTTGTTAAGAAAACACTGAGTTAAAGCCTGTACATTGGTGTTGGGGTTCTTTTTTTTTTATTTTGGTTTGTTGCTTTGTTGGGAGGGGAAATGTGATAAGGTGTGGAGGAGGGAAAAGTTGATTACAAGTAGTTAGACATCTAGGGGTACTTTAGAATAAAGCTGCAGTTCATATGGCACCAGGCTTACTTTTTCCCCACTGAACATAAAAGCTGATGTTGGCAGAAATCCGAAGAGAGGAGAAATACTCAATGCTTAACTTTGAGAAACATGCAGCAGGTTTTAAAAAGAAAAATTATTAAAAAAAAAAAAGAAGGGAAAAAAACAAGAGAGATCAGCCAGAATTAAAAACAGAAATAAAAATAATCTAGGTCCACCAACAATTAGCAAGTTGATACTGGACCCTTTTGTGTGTGTGCTATGAGCTCACACACTTGTGTGTGTTCATGTGTGTGCATTTGCGTTGCTTTATTTCTTTTTGGGTTTTGGCTGTTCAGCTCCTAATTTTTTTCCAGACTGCCTGATTTTCCTTAGTCCTTCCAGCTGTGCATTTTCTCATTAGCTTTCAGCTGTTTTGGAAAACAGATAACCAAAACAGATACTGAGTCCATTTTTCAGTCTTTCCTCTTCTTTTTCCTCCCTCCTTTTTAATTCCTTTCTCATTCTCTGGGTTCATAAAGCCCCGGAACTATAGAGATTATATATATATATATATATATGAAGATAAGCCTCTTTTTTAAAAGACAAAAAGTAGGATGTTTACAATTGAAAAATAATCTTGTGAAAATAGGGTTTGTTTGGAGGGGGGTTGTGTGTGTGCAATGCTGCTGTTTTCTGGATACTTTAATGGAGCATGTCCTGTGTAACCCTCTGAGGCTCTGCACTGCCCACTTCTGTGGCCCCTCCTCACCTCTCTGCTGCTCTACTGTTTTATCTTCACTTGGACCTTAAACACAAGTCACGGACACTATGCAGAGAGTCTTCAAGAGGCAATAAACAGAACAGTATTAACCTGCTTTATGGAGGTTTGATCATGCTTCTTTGTACAGTTTTGTTTTTGTTGGTTTTTTTTTTTTAATTTTAAAAGGAATGTAATAAAATGGCTTTTTTTTTGTAGAATTAAATATTATTATTAAAATCAAGTGAAAGGTTGACTGTTGGTGTTAAGCAGGAGAATGGGCCACCTGGTCCAACATCAAAAGGAGCTTCAGCAGTAAAGGTATTCCCAAATCTTTTCTTCCTGAGCCTTCAAGTGCAGAGGTTATACCTGAAGAATATAGTAAAGGTCTTTAATTTCCACAAAGAATCGCGTAAACACAGAACATTAAAGAAATGGAATATTCCAGTCTCTTCCAGAGGCTCATCAGCCCCTGCTTGTTTATCTAAGGGGAAATTTGGTGGTGCGTGTTTGTGACATTTTGGTTTTCTTTTTTCTTAGGTGACTGCACTCCTTGAGAGTCTAGTAGGGTCAATACTTCCCTTCTCAACTGTGGCACACACTGAGCACATGTGGAATAACATCAGGGAGTAAGCATGTGCTAGTTGATTCAGCAGGAAATCTCTATAACAGGAAATCTCTTTCAAAAGAAAGAGCTGGTAACTGGTTCTGAAATGTTTGAGACCAGCGTAGTATTTTGAAGAGAAAGGTTATGGCTTTCAGGAACCTTACATTTCTATTACCTTTTCCAAATGTCCAGATTACACTTCACAGGAGTAAAATCTGTCCAGTAAAGATGAGGTTTTTTTGAAAGACAAACAGTAGATTCAGGGAGTTACAGTTTGGCTGCCTTGGGATAAGATGCTTCTCTGTGGTTGGTGCTTCCATTGGTAGCTTGGAGATAATTCTATATGTAGTGGTCACGAAGGGAGATAGGATTTGAAGCATCATTATATTTGTTTGGATATTAGGTATTGATACTGACCCTGAAAACCTTGCTCAAGGATTCATTGGTACAAATGTACACACATGACTCATACATTTGCTCCCTGCTTATCCATTGCTTCTGAAATAGGGAAAAGTGTAGAATGGGATGGATGCATGAGGGGATTTTCACTTGAAGGAGAAAAGCATCAACAAATCTAGCCTGTGGTAACAAAGCAGTGTCTCCCATTGGAGGTGAACTTCACATCCATGAGCTTTATACACTATTTCCTTCAGTTCCAAATGTTGAGAAACGCAAGCTCAACTTCTATGCAGTTGCACTAATGCTACCTCCATGTGTTGGTTTGGAAATATGTGCTGAAAAAACAGTCAAAGTAGTGATGGATTACAGTAGTGGTAATACAGCTGATGGTGATCAAACTGATTTTGTGTATTCTAATCATTGAAAGAGCCAAGTAGAAACTCTTGTTGGCAAGAACAAGTTTATTAAACTACATCTGGTGAAATTTTGTTTCTTGTAGCACTGGAGATTTTCTTCTGTTCAATTTACCATGTTTATAACTGATGTCTTGCTATGCCAATGTACAGATTGTACCTTCAGCCTTGTATTTAATGTTTTAATGTGTTTTATAAAGTGTTTTCTTGGAATGTTAGAATATTTCATTGCTGACACAGTGTCAATGATTGATGCACATGTGAACTGTTAATGTTTTTGTTTAGAGCTGGTGGTAATTTTGGAGGATTTTCTTCCACTTTGTGTGCTGTCTTTCATATATGATACTTACTTGGGAAATAACCTCTGGAACTTCTGCATATATCTGATGCAAAGGAGATACTTCTACAAATGTTAAAATGGGCTTCAAAATTCAACAAAAGAAACTAATGATGTTTGCTAAATCTTTTCTCCCCCTTGTTGTGAAAATCTATCAGTTAAATACATCAGGGATCTTAAGGGCTTAGAGACACTTTGAAAACAAGTTGCATGTACAGTATCTTTCTCATGGCTCGCTCTTTTTGAGAAGGTTTATGGGCTTTATGGCTGGTGTGAGACACACGACCCACTCCTGTTCTCTCTATGGATAGTAGGTGCTCTGACAGGTAACTTCTGTTGCTACTGTCTTTTAATTTTTAATTTTTTTCACTGCTCTAGGAATTGTTTTAAACTGAACACTGCAAAGTTTATAGCCAGATGTTCGCTGCCTTTTCCTTTGTTTTATTTATTTGAGTACTTTTTAAACTCTAAAGGTTAATTTTGGAGCATTCTGATGGTTGATCTTGGCCTGCTGTTGGAAATCTCCAAGCCTCTTATTTACAATTTGAGTTGAAAATATTTTGATTTGTTTAAACCAATGATACAAACAAATTATGTACATGGATCTTGGGTGGGATTTGTTGTTGCTCTTTGTTGTGTGACTTATTTTCCCTTTTCTTGCAGAAATGTGTTCTAACAGTTCACACTTTGTTACTGTTCTTTGCAAAACTTTTCAGGAGCCAAAAAAGTCAAACAATCCAGAGAAAACCTTCCCTTCTCCCCTTTCTGATGGCGAGAGTGAGAACTTATGAAAAGTCCTTGAGAATGTTCCTTCCTAAACTTTTCCCCCCAGTAATGCAAGCGGGTAAAATGGTAAACGCAGCAGTTTGGTGACATCAAAAACCACCTGTTGTCAGGTAAATTGACTCTTTTCTGCTCTTACTGTAACCTTCGTAGGTTTGCTAACTTTTCTGCCCTCCTTTTCTTCCCATTAGTTTATTTTGAGGAAGCTTCTTGAATGATTTCTTTAACAGTGGTTTTTAGAGAAAATCCTGCTTTTCTTCATTTCCCCTCTTTATACATGTTGACTTCTAAGAAACACTCATTGCTTTACTCAGGCGACACAAAAGTGAGTCCCCTCATGGAAGTATATGAGGGGTAGTTTTGTAATATATTGACTCCACCTCCTCTTTGTTGCTCCAGGGTAGTTTGTATTCACATATACTACTTTAGCTTAGGTTTTTGAAAGATCTGATGCTTTTCATTTGCTAAGTGAACACAAAATGTAACTGCATCAATTAGGAATTCATAGATATGGAAAACTAGTACTAAGAATGTTATTAAAATTCAGTATAGCAGCATGCAGTAGCTACAGATAAACTTGCCAGGAAAGGTACAACACAATTCATGTTGCTCTTACTGGTGTACCTATGTACTTATACACTATCATTCTTTGGTACCTTCCTCCCTTAATCTCAAACCACTGGAGAACACTGGGAGGGTAGTATTTTTTTGGTTTTACTTTGTCTAAGGAGGGCAATCTGTATTTTACTCGGAGGTAAATATTGAACACCTTTCAAATTGAAAGAGTATGAGCCTTCAGGCAGGCTTCCGAGTTTCCTGATGCAGTGTTTTTATTTTCCATGACATCTGTAAAGAGCACTTGTTTCAGGGTTTTTTTGTGTTTGTGTTAGTAACTTTTTCTCTATTACTATACAGTAGTGTTCATATTCTCAATTTATATTTTCCTGAACACAGCATATTTCTCAGAAATACCAAAAATTGGAGCTTCAAATTAAGATGAGAGGTAATAATTTTAGATCCATATTTTTATCTCAGTTACACTGAGGTAAACCTGGAGTGAAAGTCAGTGGAGTTGATATCCAGTTTCATTGGTATAATTGAGTGTATAATTTGTGTCTTTAGTTTTACTTGCAAGGTAATTTTACAGACCTGATATACTTATGTTTCCAATGCTTTTTCCTTTCAGACAAACCCACCTCTTGCGTCTCAGCACTTGGCAGGCCTTTATTTGTGTATATTTTTGTGCATCAGCTGGTATAGGACACGGGTGTAACACTTTCAGGCATGTGGTTGGGTGTCTTTTTGGGGGAGACATTGTGGGTTTGTAATATCTAAAAAAAAATTATTTCTTCGTATTTGATGAACAAATTCATGTTGGCTGACTCTAACTTGATATTATATGTATTACCTGAAGATTTTATTGAAAGGAGGACAGTGCTAGTTCATTGCAGTGTCTGCAAATGGTCTTTGGTGGGGAGTGCTGATCCAAATTTACCGCATTCTGCAGCAGTTAATGTCTTAATGTTGCTTGAAAGGTGATTATGCAGTTCACGTTCCTTCCTCTTTACAGAATGGCTTTGAAAGCCTTGTATTGATCTTGGTTGTGCCCATTACTTTGCCTAGTGTATGGGGAACTGTTGTAAGACTTAAGTAAACCATGACATCTTAGAGGATGATTATGTGCATGCTGAACAAGAACTTCTTCTGTATGCCCTTCTGCTGCAACAGAGTAATAACTGGTAGGTGGCAGCAGTAGCAGAAGAAACTCATGTGACTGTGACGTGGGAAACCTACAGTACTGGGAGAAATGGATTGCAAAGTATTAACTGAAGTAAGGGGGACAGAAGAGAGAGGCAGAGTCCCTGACCTGTCCCTTTGAATGGTGAGTCTAATTTACAGAATTCTAATAATCAAAAGACTAGCTGTAGTAGAGTAGACATTGTGGTCTATCTGATTTGGTGTTTTGTTATGTGATGTCCTGATTCTCATCTTACATTCAACATTCCCATTTCCCCACTGCCTTTATAAAGCACTGTAAATGCCTTAAAAATTAACCTTCACCAAGTTGCCACTTACCAAGATTACTGGAAAATAAAGTGTGAAGTAATTTATCTAGTCCATCTGTCTCACTGCCCCACAGGAAGAACAATCATAATTATGCCATTGGTGAAATGTTTTAACCTGTTTTAACCACTTACTGAGGAATAAATGAGGAAGATTCCACAGTCTGTACCTATGGAAATTTATTTTATGATGGTTAAAAGGAACCTTAGTGTGAGCCACTGGTCAGCCTCATGGACTAAGAGCCCCTTTACTTTTTTTGCCACTTGCCTTTTCTGATCATTTGTTATCTAATGCTACTCTTGGCGTGATTCTCCTAAGTATTTGTACATACAGATAACCTCTTTGAAATGTTCTTTGGTAGTTCATCACAGTGATGCTTGGTGGTAACTGAAATTATGCATGTGTATGTATATATACCTGTTTTTACTAATATTTTACACCAAATGTTGGTTGAATCTAAAGCCTGGTACTCCTTTGAGGGTGAAGAACTTCTCGTATTGTCAACGTGCATTATTTTGTGTAAGGAGCATAGTTTACCAATACATATCACAAGAAACTAGTTTCATGCTGTAATGACACTTTAAGAAATTTGAATTTTCACATGGAATGTGATAGTGACTTGAGATTTAGGGACAACAGCAGGAGTTCACCTATGATAGTCTGAAGTGTACCCTTGAACCATTCTGATTTTGTCCAGTAAGGTGCAGTGGTATGTGCACTCAAATGAATCTAAATGAATTATTTAGAAAAGTACAAAAGATAGACGTTAAAAGATTTTTATGTGAGGAGGAAATAAGATACTGATACAGGAACAAAGTAAAAGTGCAGAGTGTTCTCAGGTACCACTCCCAATGAATCCCTTGGACATGCTAAGTAAAAGCTCTAAAACTGGAAAAGCCTCTCCCCAGGTCTGTTACTCTCTTCTTTGAATTTTACATAGATATTAAATAGTGTATAATTGTATTTATAGAGCACCATATAGATGAAATTATAGGTGCCTTAGAAGCTCATGATAGTAAACAAGAGACTTCATATATCTCAAGTTAGAAAAATTTAATGTACAGTCAAATTTATTTTTGAAATTGGATAATGCAGAGTATATGATGTTTCTGACTTAATGGCTAACAGCTAGTAGTTTCAGCCACTTCTTCATTTACCTAGACCACTGGTCTCTAAAATTTTTTACTGCACATCTCTATCAATAAAAAAAAATTCAGAATGCAACCCAATAGGTTTGTTGAGAAGCTACATGTGTCTGTGACTGTGTACATTTTAAGACATACACAAACCCAAAAACTCCAAAAAGATGTGATAAAGATGAAATGGACACTATCTTAAACATTGCTTTAATCATATTAATGGTGCAAAAATTATTTTTTTCCCCTACAGTTTCATGATTTGTCTTGTGCACCCCTCTGGGGAATGTGCATTCCACTTTGGAGACCATTGATCTAGACATCATCACAGAATTATTGTTGCACGTGTCATTGCTATGCTCCATCACAACAATACTTCAATCTTAAGGAAGTTTCCTTACAGAGACTAAAATGCTGACTCCTGGTAGGATGTGTTCTTCTGAAAAGAAAGTAAAAGAGGGGAGAATAGCAGGTTATGGAAGCACTATGAAAGCTGGATCAGCTGAAAATGTGAAGGAATGTGTCCAATTGTATCGAGGGGAAAAAAACCAGCAACATGCAGAACACAACAGTAGCATTTGTACTTCAATATATATTTCTGGTTCACTTGCATTTAAGTTGTAATTGACAAATTCCAAATTATTTAGTCCTGTTGCTATCAGGGTAGTCATACTAAAATTGGAAACAACACATATGTGGAATCTAAGCAGGCTCTGCGGTTTTGATATTCAGGCAACTAAATAGTCCTTAGTGCACATCAGGTACCACCTTAAGACTATGGACAACTCCTGTGCTTTTGTCGGGAGCTTTTAATTGTTCACACAACCTTTAAGAATATTCTGTGGATCACAGGCTGGAAATCCCAGAACCAAGTCACTGTAAAATGAAAGGAGATCAAATGTACAAAGTGAAAGATATTTTGGGTGGGGACCTGAAAAGAATCTTGTGAAACATAACCATGAGTGAAGTCTTTGTGTGCAATGAAGCCCACAGAGAAATTTTAAAAAATCTAGGCAGACTGGAGATGTGAAAGAGAGAAAGTGAAATCTGGTGGCAGAGGCAAAAGAGTCTGAAGCATATGACAGTCTGTCAGCAGAGATGGAGATGAGGCAGTAAAACAGCTTTTGCTCCTCCTGAGCATTCCCAGCTTTTTGTTGTAAGGAGGGATCTTACCAGGCTTTCAGCACATAATATATGCCAGGCATGCTGTCCTTTGGGGACTGAATATCAAAGAAGAGAGCTGAAAGTTGATAAAGAGCTGTTGATATGGAAACTAGCTGTAGCACTTGCCTACTAGAATGAATGGTTGTGTGATTAAAAATGTTACTACAATGCATTTAGATGACAGTAATACTTGGAAAGGAGAGTGATTATCTGGCCCTGAACATGAGCTGATTAGCCCAGATACACCTGCAGCGTTTTGCCCTTCATATAGTATGGGATAGAAGTATAGAAATGTATTTAAGCTTTTTTAATGAGTTCGGAGACCATTTTAGGTGTCTTAGTCAACTATTCAGGAACGAGGGGGTTTTTTTTGGGGATGCAAAATAAGCAGAGATCCTCCCAGCTCCTCGGTGTTTTCACATGTGGCTGTCAATACAAAAATGTTTTCTACTTTTTTCTACTAGATGTGACATAGCAAAGCATCCTGTTTTCTGCAGCTTTGATTCAGTAGAGATTCAAAGAAGGCAGAATATTTTCCCTTCTTTTCATAGTCTGTCGGGGCAGGCTAGGGTTGGTATGTGTGTGAAAGAAGAAATGGATAGGTTCCCCACACGGACTGAAAAGCAGATTATGGATTAGGCTGATTGAAAAGTTAGCATTTACATTGTACTTGGGCAGGACGTTTTCAGGGTATTTCTGCATCCCTCTTTTGTTCCATTTAGAAAGAGTACAAGTGTTAGTAGAACATACAGAGTCTGCATAGTAGTATGTTAGAATATTCAGCTCTGCCAAGTGTTTTGGGGGAAAGGGCTCATAAAAGATTTATGTGAATCTCTGTCTGCTTTCTTATTTGGAGGCAATTTGCTACATGTGACTGCATAATAGTAATCTGTCTCGGTGTAAAGGATTTGTTTGTTTGTGTGGAAGGAAGGAAATACATTAAAGAAGTTAAATATGTCATACTCTTGTCCGTTTCCCTAGGAAGCAGAATGGTTAAGAGAAAGCAGTGAAAATGTATAGGAACTACACAATGAGTTATATCTTAAGTTTGACATCGATTGATGTTTCTGGGGAAAATACTTTTTTTTTCTATGTGCTTGTAAGAAGAGACAAAGAAACATCAGAGAAAGGACTTTGAAAGTATTGCATACGTTGAATTGTATCTTTTGTTGCCGTTTCTTTTTGCCTTCAGAACTCTTTGATGTGCTTCTGTACACGTATCTTGTTTAAAAAAAGGTAGTGGCTGCTGAAGTGCTTCTGGTGCATAGGGCTGAGGTCAGTTGAACAGTGGGAATGCTCTCTAACCAAGAATGGTCAACTGTGCTCATCTTGACCTTGACCTGATGAGGACAGAGTGTTGAAATCTAACATAGATCTTACTGGGCTGCATGTTTTTGTTTCAATATATGTAATTCTAGCAGAAGTCTTTACCAATAGTATCCTGTATAGCTGTCACTAGAAAGAGCAGTTGCTTTTGGTCAGCAATGAATTTTAAAATTTCCTTTGTATAATGCTTTGCACTTTTACCAAATAATGTGGTTTAAAATGATACATGCATTTTTCCAGTTTAGGACTAAATTTATGTCTTGGACAAATTGCAGTATAAAGTAATAGATATTTTGATGAAGGAATGGAAAAGAAATTCAGTTTTATTAGAGATAATTTGATTTTATTCAATAAGGTATTGTAAACAGAAAAACAAATTATCACATTTGTAAATTTCATTAATTTGCATAGTTTACTGGGACAACCTCTCTTGTACAAAATAGCATTTGTGGTTGGAAAGGGATAAAAAAAATCAGTAGGAGGAGAGCCGCCAGAAGCCCTGTTGTTGCTACCTCTTTGGCCAGTCATGCATTTTTTCCATGCAGATTTCCTGTTAATGATGGAAGCAGTGATACTACTGAGCTTTCTCGATGCTTAGTTTATCTGTGTCATAAAATGCATACATTCTGGGGAGAAAGGAACTGGAGAGGTGAAAACTGTACTGTGTTACATGGACCAAACAGGAAGGTGCCATGAAGCAGGGAGAGAAGACTAAGAAGTAGCTGTATACACAGGTATCCTTTCAACTCTATTTTGTCAATGTAATGGGAGGCCAGGTTTTAAGATGGCTGTTGCAGTTATACCATAATGAGGAATGGGAATGTCATATGGACCGTGCAACTGTAAATATTACGTATCTGATATTTACAAGAAGTGTGTTTGCCCAAGGGTGTGAAGCTGTTCCTCACTGCAGCTGTGCAAAGTGCTGTAAAAAGCTAATTGTTCTGTGGATTCTATCTAGTTAGTGGGTTTGTGTATTCAGCCTGAAACTTGCACAGTTTTAGATAGGTTTCAGGATGAAACTGGGTCTGCTTGTGTGTTCTCCCATCCATTTTACAAACAGGAGGCTAGCAGAGACAATATCCCCCCCTCATTTTTAGAACAGGGCATGGGAGGAGTAGCACAAATGTAATGTGATGTAGGAATTCATGTCCGTGTTGGAATGGAAGTGTTCGTTTATCAGATGGCAAATACTGAAGCTTTTTCAGTGAGAGAATTAAGCAGAAAGAGGCAGCACTTTGACTTTACTAAACTTTTACACAATTTTTCCTGCACGTGAAATATTTCCACAGGAATGTAGTGCTCGTGAAAGATCCAGGATCAACAGCTGCATTGAACTCCTCTACCCACAGGAAAGGTAATGGGAATTATATTTTACATTTGGAACACAGCCTTGACTCCTTGACCTAGAAAGGCCTTTTCTGAGTTCAAAAGAATTTGTTACCTGTGGTTTGGTCCTTGGTGCATCTACAAGGAAACCAGATAGATGCCAGTTTCAGAGATCTTTTTCATGATGTTTGATTGAGTTTTTGATATTAATAATTTCTTTGAAAAAGGCTAATTTTTTTGATTATTTGTTCCTATAGGTTTTTCTACACCATCAGGAAGTCTTCTCTACTCTCTTATGGGGACACCTATCTCTTGATAATGCCCCCTTTCACAACAAAGGGATGAAAGGGTGGACCAGCAGCAGCGTGGAAGAGGGTGATGTCCGTGCTTGGGGTTAACCATCAGAACAATCACTGTCCTACTAACATGGAGAACTGAATAAAAGAGTTGTGAACTCTTAATTCATGAGTGTCACGTTCTTTGTGGTACCTTCGCCACCAAATCCCTTTTCTTGAAGTGTTGGTTGACTTCAGAAATGTGTTGATCTTGCAGCTTTGATACAGCTATGCCAGAAAAACCCTGTTGGGTATTATTCTTTGTATTAGCACTCCCTTTTTGGGTTTTTTTTTAATTTTTCGTCCCTTCCGATATTTGCATTCCAAAGAGTTCTAAAACACTTTATAGTAATATGAATAATTTTCCTGAATGCCTTGGAAATCTCCATATCAGGCCTTTGGTATTATTTGAGTTCACCAAAGTCACTGAAAATACAAGTCTCTTGAGTTTTAAAAGGAAAATCCTTCTATGCTATTCGTATTATACTCCCAGGTTTGGTAGCTGCCAGAAACAGAATTGCAACCCTGTTAACCTATCAGAGAGTCTTTGAACCATTAGGTGACGTGCCTTTGGATTTTGAGGCCACAGTGGCAGGGCTTGTTATGGTCATGTAAATTCTTACTATAGGTTGCTTCTGAAGGGAGCTGGTCTTTAAAGTTTTACGTTGTAGATACTGGGCATCTCAGTTCGTTGTGAGTGAGTTGGTTCATTATTGGTAAACACCTCTTATTCTTGATGAGGTAAAATGCTCATTTTCCATGTAGTCTTTTCCTGCTATTCTTGAAATCCTGGCTGCGTCTTTCAGAGGGCTGCGGTAACCCAATATAAAGCTTGAGCAAAATAAAATTTGAAGCAAAGGATTGGTGTAATTGTAGTGTAAAGTGCAGCCAAATCTAAAACCTTTAGCTAATTGGTAATTGCAGGAGGAAGCATACGGAAATGAAGGGCTCGTATCCCCTTGGGTATTTTAAAGTTAGATTGCATCATACCAGACTGAAAGCTACCACAGTTTGAGTTCAATTGGAATAACCCACTTTGTGCAAAGTGTGCCCTTAGATTAGAAGACTGATGAAATTATGTGTTTCAAGGTGCTCTGTAGGCCAAGAGTTCATCAAGAGTGAGGCAACTGTTTTAGTTTTATAGTCACTTAACATGACTGACATATGCATGGTGACTGAACTACCAATCAATTGTAGCGATGAGAAAGGCAAACAGTTTAATGTTCAGGTGTTTCTAGAGAGGGATTTTAATGAATGTGGGAGAGGAACACTCAATGCTATTTTGCAAGGTCCAGCTGAAACATCACCTCTAATGCTGTAAACAATTCAGGTTTGAAATGAAATTCCTCTCACTGAGTTGTGTCTTCTAGGATAATGAGTTCTTCATTCTCTAAATACAACAAACAAAGTAAAGGAAATAGTTTTCTGAAACCTGTCAAAAAAATGAGGGCTGCTGTTAAAGAGCATTCCATGTGATGGTATGAATATTTTTACTCCTGTTTTCTGTATGCTAGTGACAAGTATTTACGTGTTGGTGGGAACTAGGAGTGTGACTGCTGTTCTTGCCTGCAGCTGTGCCCTTTCTCCAATAGCTGCAGTTTGTGGTTGGTTGGTTTACAGATTTGTATGTCAAATCATACCTTTGGTAGTGCTCAGATACCTCTACAAGCAAGTCAAATGGTGGCCTCTGCAGATTTGTGGCTGTTTTATATCCTGTGTTTCAGAGTATGGGGACGCATAAGGGCTTTTATGTAATTTTCCTTAAGCTTTGGTGTTATAAAAGTGCAATTGCTGATAACCTTCTAAATTCCTTTTTAGTTTCATGCAGCCCATCTCGCTAAGCTAGTTCCAGGCCCGTATCTGTATTTTAGTCAGCTTTTATTTCCTTTATGAATTTTCAGCAGTCTTCTCCCTGTTCTACTGCCTAGAGTTCACAGATGGCTTTTGCTTCTACTGCCTTTGTAGTCAAGAATGTCTTTTCCTTTTTTTTTTTCCTTTTCTTTTCTTCCAAATGTTCCTGCCTGCTTGTCATAGGAAAAGACCTGCTGTTGCTCCTGCTCTTAGCTGCTGTCTCTACTTGTTCTTGACCTTGTCCCAGGCATACACCTGGTAACTCGAGTGTTTTTTTACTCAGTATCCAATTATAGATAAACCATTCTTTTATGTTTGTATGACCTACCCTAAAAGTGGAGTTTCTTTTCTTAGGGGGAGAAAGACAGGTTTTGTTGCAATGTGTTTTATTTTGGTATTTCAGCCCAAAATGCATTAGAAGTTAAATAGAAAGAAAAGAAGTTAATGAAAATAGGGACATCTTGTCTCACTGTAATGTCTCAGTGGGCAAATTACTTTGCCAAGGAGATGAGTAGGTCCCTGGCTGTTGCACTCATGTATCTCTCTCTGATTAGAAGGACTGGCCTTGCAATCCATGTCTTTATATACCTCACTTAACAACTTCAGAGATACAGTCAAAACTTAAAACTTTTTCCTCTGTACCTTGGAATTTATCCTTTGAATATGAATACTCAATAATTAAGTAGTAATTGGGTATTCATAATACAATATTTTGGTATTAATATTTGTACAGTACAGTAAAAACAAATAATAGGTCTGTGGTGATAATACTGACCTGTGTTGTGATGCTTGGAGAAACCTGGTATGAGCAGTTCCCTTTCCGCATTTTCTCTTAAATAAACATGTGCTTTTATGCTGGCTACAAAAATGGAGTACTTTAAAATCTGGTTTTCTTAGTATAATGAGATCTTGGGGTGGAGTATATTTGTACTGAGGCCAAACTGGGACAGAGATGGTAATTTTTTTTAGTGTAAGATCTGGAAAACCTCTGTAACTTGGCTGGCCTGCATTCCCAGTTGTGCATGATATAATCAGACAGCTGCATTTTGACTGCTGTCTTCTTTATTTTTCTGGGCCACTTCACTTGTTTTGTGCCTTATCACCTTGATTGCTTGTCCAGTCTGCTCTTTCCCTCTCAGAACAAACTGGTTTTGTCACTATACATTTACCTCTAGGTGGTCTGCAGAACTGAGGTATCAGCTTGGAACTAGAATGTTATCACCTTCACTGTGTGACTTTCTCATTCCATGCTGTCATCATTTTCACATTTTTCCAGACATTGACTTTGGGGAGCATTCTCTGCTGAGATACGGCAATGCTGAGAAGGGAGTGAATGCAATACAGTGGCAAAGTGTAGTGAGGTGATGGAGTCCCCATCTGTGGAGTCATTCAAGACCAAGCTTGATGAGGCACTTATCCTGCACTAGATCAGGTTGCTGTCCCTGCTTCCTGGAGGGGAGTTGCACTAAGTAGCCTTGGAAGGTCCCTTCCAACCCTATGAATCTGAAAGTTGCCTTAAGTGCCTCAAGGGTGGAATCGACAGCGGGGCTGCTGCTCTGCACTGCACGCTTTACCCCCAGTTCAGCTGTTGGTGTACGGGCTTGTAAGCAAAGCACAAGCTGATAAGCTCAGCCCAAGAATCATTATTGGGCTGATGCACTTTATCATGGACATTGGCATGCGTTAGTACTTGAAATAAACACTTCTCCCTGCCAGGTGCTGAGATCAGTGATAGCGGTGTCAGTGCTGCTCTGCTCTTTCTTGCATTGCCTGGTTCTGAAATTCAGACAAGTTCTTTGGTCTCCAGCATGTTTGCCATGATCTGCACTGTTCCATTTTATGGAAGGAAGATGAGTGATACTGGGCTCCAAAATCATGAGAAACACACCAGGAAGAGGTTTGGTCACAGATGGAATTAAAACTATTCCATATTTTCGTTTAGCTTTTTCATTAAAAGATATTTTTTATGACAGTGTTTCTGAAGATTTCCAATGAAAAGTTTCCATCCAGTTCTGCCTATAATTTTCTTCAGAGCTGTCCAGAGTGTCACTGCCTCCTTCCTACAGTCCTTAAGATCTAGAATGAAGAGATATAGAGGAATAAAGCAGTGAACTTCCAAGAGAAAAGAATAGAATATCTAGCATTCTTGGTACCCATCTATTTTCAGCTGCTTTGTGGTGACAGTGCTTGTTTCTGTAAGAATATGAAATGATTTGGGCTTTTGGAGGAATAACAGCAATTTCCAGTTTTCTACCCGCTTCTTTCCAGCCTTGTAGCTGATGCCTTGTAGGGACGACTACCTCCTTAGTCTTCCCCATAACATGACAGCACGCAGCTCTCTGTGGCCCTTTCTGAGGAAATAACTCCACAGAATCATCGAATGGTTTGGGTTGGAAGGGACCTTAAAGATCATCTAGTTCCAACCCCCCTGCCATGGGCAGGGACGCCTCCCACTGAAGTCATTCAAAGCATTCTCTGCAGCCTGAATCCTTTCATGGCTTGGATCAGTGATCTTCATCTGACCCCAGTCTTGGTAATAGCTCACATATTTTGAAAACAACTGAATTTGTGAGCAGGGAATGGAAATGAAAAATCACAGCCCAGTTAAGAGAGAGACCTTGGAACAAGCAAACCCTGCAATGGGAGAAGAGGTCCAGTAGAGGGAAAAGGAAAGAAGAAGTATTTTCAGTATCTAATTTTTCACATTTTGTTAGGGGTGTGTTTGTATCTTTTCTGTTACAACACCCTGGTTCTGATTTCATCAGCTGTCACAGTAGGTCAGTTGGCTTGGATGGGAGATGTTACAGCCATATGGCTGTTTCTCTGCCTTGGCATAGTGATGACATAGTAGAGGGGGCGAGAGGGGGTTCCTAAGGATGCTTTCTTCTCAGAACTCAGCCATTGTTTTGCTGATATGATTTTGCAAAATTATTTGGTAGGTGGCTTTTATGCTTTAATTTCAAAGGCCAACGGTTAACTGTTGCAGGTTCCTCTTTTGCAACAGGGCTGAAGTCCTCTGGCACTTCTTATATGGCTAGTCATTTACTTCAAAAATCTCCTTATCTGTCGTCACCTTGCCTAAAAGGGTTTGCAGGGGAACACTGAATTACATATATCTACTCAGTTTTAAATGGCTGTGGTTAATGTCCCTTTGTGCAAGTGCATTTTGCATCACCACTGTTATGGAGCTCTTGCTTGTTTTTACACCAGCTGAGTCTGTCTGTTCATTCTGTTCCTTTTTTCCAGACGTGATTTTGTTGCGGACACCTAGTTCAGTACTGACTGGTGTTTGAATGACATCTTCCAAGGAGAAAGATGTGAATTCCAGCATCTAACTGCTGGATTTGGATTGTGCTTTGCCAAGTGTACTTTGGATTTATTAACTTCATGGCGAGCAGCAGTACACACTTATGACCTTGGAAAAAGCTGAGCGCAAGACGTCTGATTCACATATAAGAAGATAGAGCTCAAAGCAGAGATCACTTTTATTGATTTCTGTCAGCATGCATAGGAAATACAAGATACAAGACAACATATCCTGCCACATCTCAGTGGGCCTAATTTATCTCCAAGTAAATCAGTCATTTTCAAAGGGTGGAATGGGTAAAAAAACGGCTCCAAGAATTTGAGTTAGTTTTCTTGGGTTGTGTTTCCCTCTGCTGGCATGTAGTTAATACTGCTGACTTTTGGGTTTTGTTTTTTTTCTCAAAAGCAGGCTTCAGAGGCTACTGCTGTCTGGTAACCCCAAGAAGAATTTCACCTGTCATCTTTGGTGACAAAATATAGCATATTAATCAAAATAAGAAAGAAACAGCAAGAGTGCCAATAAGTGACCCAATCTAGACAATAAAGGTGACTGTTCTTTATGCTCACTGGACTAGAATGAGTTGCAGTTTTCCTAAGTATGATATGTATGCTAACGTTTTTCTGGGGGAAGAGCAAAAATGACAATTTTCAGTCTTGTATTTTTACTCATCTAGGCAAATAAGCAATGTTTTTGTAATCCTCTAATTAATATTTTCGTAAAGTCATACTGCTGTCTGGTGTGATTAGCTATTCTAAGTTACATGGAAATTAGAAAATTCATCTTGAGTATTGGTTGCTCTGCATGATTAGATTTAAAAAAAAAATCCGTAAAATTACAATTAGCACTGTTTCAGAATCTGTTTTATCAGTTTTCATGTGTAAAAATGCTTTGCAATTCTTTTTTTGAAAAAGGTTGAAACTAAGTCCTTTGGTGCTTTAGAAACTGAGGTGTATAGATTTGCAAGTGAGTAATAGTATGGATTTCCTGAAAATCAAATGCAGTTTATGTGTGAGTGTTTCCACAAGGAGAAGCTAAAACCATACAATGAATCTTTCTTTTGCAAGTAACAATATTTAATAACCATGATACCTCCATATAAATGGTCAGATTATGTAGCCTGAATAGGCCACAAGTCTTTTTTCAAGTTACTCATAAGAAATTTTAAACTGTACTCTTCCCTACCTTGTTTTTATTAATTTAAATTTTCATGCCTATAGGAGCAATATTTCTTAGAGCTGTTTTGCATATGCAAATTTTAAAGCTGTTGCTTTGTTCACATGATTGTTCTGTGCTCAGAAAAGGAAATTTGTAGTTGCAGAAATCTATACAGACACTCTTCCAAAGGATTTTGGAATCCTGTAGCAGTTTCAAGAACAGGTTTCAGCCCTTACAGTTTCCATGATAGAAGATGTATTCAGTGTCTACATATGACTTAGATGAAGTCACAGGGTCTAGTTCAGCAGAGGCACTGCTGAAGTCACACCTAATGTCCAAGATATTCAACAGGGTGAAATCAAAGGGATAAAAGCCCAAAGTTCTGAGTGGATCCTGCTGCATTGATCACTTTGGTATCTCTCTTAATAGGACTGGACTGTAATATCAGCAGACCAGTGTCCCTCATGAGGCACAGCAACACTTAACTCAATAACAAGCATGGTAGTCATTGCCTCTCATTCCAGAATTGCCTGGTGGTGGAGGAAAAAGAAATGTTGCTGTCTCTCAGGGTGCCAAAAATCTTTATCTCTGTTTCTTACTTTTACAGACCCTATGCCATCAAGGTAGAGCCAGGTGGGGTGGTGAAGATTTGTGAAGGTCTTTCTGTTGAATCTACCAACTGCACAAAGAGAGGAAATTTAAGACTTGGAGCCAAAGAAGGAGGAAATAAGAGGAGTTGTACCTCCATATGCTAGGAAAATGTTTTTGCTTTGGGTGGTGAAGCCCTGAATTCTTCTAAATTCCTCTTAGGATGCTCTCCTTAATAGGTTAGATAATCAAGCTGTCTTTGGTGTGATAAATTCTTGTGTTTGTTGTTGCACCATTGCTAAATATGTTTGTGGAGAGCAGGTCTCTGGGTTGATTGCTCATGGGAGATTGCTTTTACCTTATGCATGAGAGAGTGTTCTCTCAGACATCTATTGCTGGTCGAGGTAATTGCAAAAACAGCCACAGAAGGTTTTCTGAATGAACAAGGAGGCAGTATCAGAATTTATACATACTCCTTGGATGTACTAGGTCCTTGAATGAGCAATGTCTATATAGTTTTCTTGTCATTTCCTCTCTACAGTTAGATCTTTCAAGACCTTGGATTTTGGTAATCTCTCAGGTGGCTTCTCTCTCAGCCACCTGAAAGGCTTCAGGTAATAGGAGGGTTTGCTGATCCAAGTTAATCAGAAGTTAAAATATTAGTTGTTTGGGATATCTGTTAGCTTGCATATTTGTAGCAGTTTCGTTGGTCATACTTCAGTTTTAGACTTTGGGGAAATTAGTCTTATCACCAGTTGACTGATAAGAGTCTGGAAATCTTTCTTAACCTTTCTGTAGCGGAAGGAACAGAATTATATTCATCTACAAAGAGCCTAGCGCCTTGAATCCTGTAGTCACAGCATTTCCTGATACTTGGAGTGTGATCAGAAACAATTTTCAGGCTTTACTATAGGTATTTGAGGAATGAAAACCATAATGCTGTTGTGTGAATCTTTCACTGGGTTTGGAAAAGGAGTATCTTTTGCCAGAGTCTGGACTATTTAGCAAGAACAGTGAAGCCATTAGTGTCAGGAGGCTAAAGTGTCTTGTGAACACCAGAAAATCAATTAATTTCACTGGCTATGCATGTCTGTGTGGAGGGCAAGCAGTTGGCAGACCACCTGCGCAGTTTCCATGTTTCCCACAAATGATTTCTGCAGGTGTATTTTGATCATCAGTAGAAGGTTATCTAAGACCACTCCCCTGTCCAAATGGCTGATTCTATTACATTCAGCAGTAATACAGTCTGTTATTAATTTAAGATAGTTTTCAAAGTGAATCTCAAAGCTACCTATAGTAACCCTGTTAGTCCATAGTTATTTACCCCTGAGATGAACCTCCTTGTGACCAAAGGCAATGCATATTGTCTTTCTTTGTTCTTGGTAACAGAGTATCTCAATTTAAATAGCAAATACTTCAGAGTTTTCCTTAGCTGGTACACACCATCTCTCATGATTCATGGAGTTCAAAGAAAGAGTAGGCAAGACAGTGTTTGGGTAATGGCATAAAGTTCCACTTAGCCCTGGTAGCTGTGATTTTTATTATCTCTGTCCACACAATCACTAGAAGTCACTACTGCTAACACAAATGCTCATAATGTTGCAGAATTTGGAATCAGTGTACCATCAAAATTGGTTGTTCCTCAACTCATGCTGTGAAGTACATCTGAACATCTGCAGGAAGAGACGATTTTACATCTAGGGAATGATACTGCAAAGTTTTTCTGTGCCTGAACTTATGCTCTTAAATGGAATTATTTTTTAGACAAACCTTACGATTTCTATTATTCCAAAGTGTTTGTCGCTGTTAGGACCTGTTTTACAGTAGAGAGAGGTACATTTGACAGCAATATCTTCCTGCCACTTCTCAGTGCAACATCAATTCACTTTTGCAAGCCAAGCCTTTATTATCTAGGCAGGAAGGTTTTATTACGGTAGGACTTCAGCTCTTTCAACACTTGACAAAACCATTGTTTGAAACACTCTTTTCTTCTACAGTCTATTATTTATCAATGAAAGTGGCTTTATAGTGGCTATTATTTCAGCTTACAAAGACAAGTTATACGTCAGTGTTTCCTAAGTACTCCATTCAGAGACATGAAACATCATCCCACATTTATCTAAAAAAATGGTGCTCGCCTTTCATGATGATCACGACCTATGAATGCCTTTGCTTTTAAGGAGCTTTGTTCCTCTTTTTTTTTTTTTCCAATGAATGTAATAATCTTGAAATGAAGCAAAACTGTCCAATCAATGTAAATACATGCTCCAAGCACAGAAACTCAAACAAAATGAGATGCCTTAGCAGATGCCTCAATTGTACCTTCTGTCTGTCTGTCAGCCCAGGACTCTTCAAGCTTCTAGATGATGAATTGGGATGTGATACTGATGCACCATCACAGCAGGAGTCAGAACCTGCTGTTCTTCAATCCTCAACAGACCCAGGCTAAGTAGGTAACTTGGAATTCCTGTCTCCAAGGCAGCTACACTTAGACTCCTATGGACAGGGGGGACCTCATAGTAGCTTCTCAATACCTGAAGAAAGGCTGGGGTAGGCCTTTAATAGGATATGTGATGGAAAGACTGGAAATAATGGATGTAAATTGGAAGAGGGGAGATTCAGGCTAGATATAAGAAAAAAGTTCTTTACAGTGAGGGTGGTGGAACACTGAACAGGTTGCCCTGAGAGGTTGTGGATGTCCCCTCTCTGGAGGTGTTTAAGGCCAGCCTGGACAAGGCACTGAGCAGCCTGATCTAGTGGGAGGTGTCCCTACCTATGGCAGGGGGATTGGAACTTGATGATCTTTAAGGTCCCTTCCAACCCACACTATTCTATGATTCTATGATTCTATATGAATCAGAGGCTGACAGAATGGATTGTGCATACAGTTGGAACAACCTAGGCTATAAGCAGGCTGAATCTTCCACAGGGAGGCCCCCAAAGCAGTTGAAGGAGCTGCTGCAAACATTTGCCAACTTGATATGGTATTCAGGTGAACTCCTAGTTCAGACCACTTCAGCTCGTCACTGTGAGATCTACAAAAAAAAGAAGATTGCTGTTGAATTCCAAGGCTCTTGCTGTTCCAAGATTTCTTACTGTTTTTCAGCAAGGGAGAATCATAGAATAGTTTGGGTTGGAAGGAACCTTCAAGATCATCTAGTTCTAACCCCCCTGCCATAAGTAGGGACACCTCTCACCCGACCAGGTTGTTCAGTGTCTCCCGTTACCCATCTTCCTTCTCTTCAGGCTGCTACCTTAGCATAAGAATTCTAGAGGAATTAAGACAGAGGGGTTATTCTACTCCTCCTCCCTTAGACTGGAACACGAGTATGCTGGTTACATATATTAGTTAGATACAGGTGGCTGCTGCCATCTTTCCAAGCTACTGCCTGCAAGACTCTAGTGCAACTGAAAAAGTAGCAGCTGATCATCCAGGCAATTCCTCTTAGAGTGTCTATTTTGCTATTGCCACTGATTTCTGGGCTGAGAGTGCTCCCACATCCTACCTTGTTCTCCACCTTTTTTGCTTTCTTGACATAACCAAACTTCCAAGTGGTTTCTTCCCCTGCATTCCCTTTAATTTCAGTCACACAGTTTCTAGTTCTTGCCCGCTCCTGTGGCCTATTCTGGGCCCTTCACAATCCTTGCTTTCAACCTGGCCTCCAGTAATCCCCCTCGTGTACCTCAGGGTGGTGCTTTTGACACTTCTGAGACTGAGCTTCACATTTGCCTTTTGTATACTGTCGGTACGGTAATGGAGAAATAAATAAGGATTCAAAGCAGAGGTAGTCAACACCTTCCTCAGCACAAGCATTTGCTTCTTTCTGTGGGAGCTTCTTCTGTTCTCGCTTCAGGAGCACCAAAAAGGAATTTGTTAAGTTGCTGTATAGCAGTGGTGCACAAAGTGGGTTAGTCAGCACTACTAGAGTGGCTTCAGCAAGCTGTTCCAGTTGAGCCTGTGCTCTTTTTTAAGCTGTGGTTCCCTATTTGAAAAAGTTGTAAGGAAGAACCATCAAAAAATTATATGTTAAAATTCAGTGCACAGTTCCCTATCTTTATCCTTGGTAAAGCATGCAACTTTAGTCAGAAGCTTCGAAGAAATCTGATGCTAGGAAGATGCATGCCCTGAAAAATGTCAACCAGAACTGACAAGGGCAACTGAAACTATCTTGTTATAATGAAGAGAAATGGCTTTAATAAGGTGTGGTACGGATTTGCTTATAGCTACCTGGATTCTCAAGTCAGTTCTGGCCTGCGTTATCTTACCTCAGGATCATGTTTTGCATGGTCTGCATGTGTGCAAACACACCTTATGGTTATTCCACGTGCAGACTGAACCCCAAAACCTGCAGCCCTGACTATTGGATCTCACTGGGCAATTCCTTCTGCAACAATAACCATTCGGCCCTTCTGTAAAGAAGGCATGTTTGCACACAGGGCACAGTTGTATTGGTCTCTTTCCTTCACTCCAGGAAGCAGATATTTCATAGGGCTCAAGCTGCCCTGTGGTTCCTGGTTATCCATGCTTGAGAATTTGGGCAGAGAAGGTCTCTGGGCAGAGGGCCTGAGTGCCTGGGTATTTTGCTTAGGCTGCAGACAAAAAGGATTATAAAAGTTGAGTAAAGAATTCTATAGTAAAGTGCTCCCTTTTTATTATCTCGTGTGGTTCCCTAACTTTGAAACATCTTTTTTTGTTCTTGCTAATTGATTCACTGTCCCAACCCGTTCTTTGTCTGCAACTGATCTCATTTTGCTTTGAGGCAGAGAAATGCTTTGCCTTCAGATTTGCCTGTGTTTCCAAATCCATTGTCTGCAGTGTCTGAGAGTTCTTTTGTAGTTCTTAAATCCTAACAGAAATGAAACTAAAATTATATAGATAGTTAATTTCAGGGAAAGTCTTCAATTAAAAGCTCTGGAACAGCTGCCTAGGGAAGTGTCACCAGCCTGAGAGATACTTAAAAGACACATACATGTAGTGCTGAGGGACATAACTTAGTGGTAACTTGGCAGCTGGTCTTGATAAGCCAAACTGATTCTGTGATCAGTTGGGAGTGGCTGATGAGTGAAGAGAAGATCTTGTCCCTTTCTGTTTTTTCTTCCTGCACTTTTTCAGCAAGAATATAGAATTTTATATTGTAAAAATGTGTGTGCATGAGCAACAGGCCAGTGTTATGGCTACCTTCAGAAATCCCCACAGCAGAATGTGCAGACCTCGAAGAGCCAGCAGGCAGAGGCTGAAATTCATTTTTCTTGAGCATGGAAAAGGGATTCTTACATTTTGGAATAATTGGTTTTAAAATGGAGTTTCCAAGCTCTGCTCAGAAACCAGGTTGCATATGGCAGTGCATTCTGTGTGATGAATAATTAGATTATAAACCTGATTGCTGTCCTACAGGTTCAAGGTGTTTTTAATGGAGAAAACTTGCTTATCAGGTTTGGCACCTCATCAGGCATCATCTGCAGTCCCACAGGTCAGGGAAACACCTTGGTTTGTTCAATCAAATTGCAAATCCATCCTTATCTAGATCACATGTGTGATTACAAGTGGTTTGGCAGTACCCCATGCTGACGCTAATAGTGATCAAACTATGTTTTGAGCTAAACTTTTATCTGTAGCAAAGCTAAACATCCTCTCAATGGGGGAAACATTGGACTTGCATATCAAAGAGGAGAGGAAGGAGAAACTTCTGGGCATGCTATGGAGGAAGGAGGGTGTGAAACATACTAAGCTGGATGCTGGACCCTCAGAAGAATTACTGCTGTCCCTTAGAAATGTGCTAAAAGCAGCAATATTTAGTGTACATTGTTGTTCAGCCTGGAGAAAAGAAGGCTCGGGGGGACCTCATAGTAGCTTATCTATACCTGAAGGGGGCCTACAGAAAGGCAGGGATAGGACTTTTTAATGGGATGTGGGGGAAGGACTGGAAATAATGGATGTAAGTTGGATGAGGGGAGATTCAGGCTAGGTATAAGAAAGAAATTCTTTACAATGAGGGTGGTGAAACTCTGCAACAGGCTGCCCAGAGACGGTGACGGCGCCCCCTCAATCCCTGGAGGTGTTTAAGGCCAGGCTGGACAAGGCACTGAGCAACCTGATCTAGTGGTTGGAACTAGATGATCTTTAAGGACCCTAAACTATTCTATGATTCTGTGATTCTACTTAACTTCATCATCCACTGTTTGCTCTCATCTGACTGGAGGCTTTCACCTTGTCACTGCTGAGTCCTCCAGCTTCGTGTATTTCACGATATGGACTGCCATTGCACTTTCACCTGAGAATAAGGTTTTTGTTGGAAAAGAAATACATTCCTGACCTTGTGGCTTTAGAGAAAAATTGAAATACATGATCTTTACATTGTGTTAAAGGGAATGAGGAAATTAAGAGTGCTTATAAATTTATTATTTTTAAGGCTACCTTTTAGGATATTTCAGGAATTTTGAGGCTTGACATATAATTTGGGGTCTTTTAACATTTGGATATGATGATGACACATTTGTGAAACTCTTGATACAGCACAGGGCCAGAAGTCAGGAGGCTGCATTAAGTCCATTTCATGTCTATGGTGGCTCTAAGCGTTTGCAGAGCTGTAGCTAATATGGACACAACATAGCATGGGAACCACCTTTTCCATGGTTTTGGCTGCCCATAAAGATAAATAGCCATTTGTTGCTTAGAGGAGTAAGGTTGGCAGAGCTGACCTGTTGCACTGCCCAGCTCTTCATCAGCAGCTGTTGCCTGTGAATTATGGTAGGCAACTATTGCTTCTTCACCTGGGATGAGATTTACAGACTGGACAGCATGTCACACCATAAATTAGTAAGCTGAAGGTTTTTTCCCTATATAGGCTTGTCTACAAGAAAGAGGTCAAACAGATGATGGCAGGGTAGCATATGCTGTCAAACACCCAGAGAAGAGAAATAGTTCTTTCAGAATGAGGGTATTCACATGATCATGTGTTACTTCTTTCAAGAGACTGTGCCCGTACAGCAGCTGGTGGGGACTTCAAAGCATCTGTCAGCTTTGTAGTCAGGCTCAGAGCTTTCTTGAACGCTTCCCATGGTGCTTGGGATGCTTTCCAGAAGTCACCCGCTATATAATTAAGGGCAGGAAAAAGCAGAACTTGCTGGTATGGGCTGGTCAAAACATAGAACTATAATTTATTTCTCAAAATTATGTCCCTTGGTTTATTAGCTGTGGGTAAAGTGTGTTGAAAGAGGACACCCCTGGTTATTAACTCCAACATCTCCATTTCCAAAGGTATTTTACTAGAAAATGGAAGAAGGGACAGTTTACAGTTACAGTGCTGTGTATATATGTAAGAAGCCTTATAAAAATATTTTTAAATATCAAAGGAAATTTTAAGTCTAGACATGAGGACACATTCAGCTTGCAGGGCAAGGGGCTCAAACAACTTAGTTGGAACCCTGAATTCATGGACCTACCAGGCTACCCTGGACACACCTACAGACATGCACATGTCCATTAACCTGCTTGTGTTGATCAAACATAATTTGACTTTTACTCTTTTAATCTCAGCAAGCAGTAGTTCCTTCAGAATTTGAATTTGTAGATAGTCTTCAGGAAAGCATCACTCAGAGCAGTGGAGATTTGTTTCCATTGTTCTCTCTCAACTCGCTGCAAATTGTTTTGCAGGCTTCCCTTTGAAATGCCTCATTCCAGTAACTCCTTTCCTCTGGCTAAAAGAGTTGTTCATGTAGCTTCTGAACTACACACTGGTTTCTGTTTTCCTCCTTTGTTATCCTGCTGTCTGTTGGAAAGATTTCAACCATGCAGGACATATACGAGTTAGGAAAAAAAATGCAGGCTTCACCAGGATCTCACTGACTTGCTTGAAAACCTGGAGCTGTAAGTTCAGATCAGACTTGTTTCCCTGTGGCTGTCCGATTTCCATCAAATCAAGGTATCTGGGAAAGGTCCCAGCACATGGTAACTCTGTATTTCATAGGTGAAGAATGCAGTACCTTTGAGGTCTCTGTTGAGTGAGCTGGCAGACCTGATAGCTGTGGTTCTCGTCTACAGAAGACCCACTGGGAATAGTGGCCACAGCACAGTGATTGTTTTACTGAGTTTGGGCTGGTGAGTTTTAGACAGCTTGGCCTGCTGTGAGCCAACTACATGGTGAGATTCAGGAATTCTTCCTACCTGAACTACTTTACAGCTTTAGAGGGGCGTGGGATAAAGGATCAGATGACAAAAGAAGTAGCAAAGGCTACAAAAATGTGGCAAAGGAACACTAAGTGAAGGAGGTGGGGAAGGAGCCTGTATCATCTTGCATTGTCTGTCAGTGAGGAGATTGGAGGTGGGATACGTACCCAGTGGCTATAGTGTGATAAGGGAACCAGAAATACCAGTTAAAAGGCTTTTCCTGTGGATAGTGGAGCTAAAGGGATTAAGGGAGGGAAAGGCTGGACACTTCTGTGATTTAGGATGATTTTGAGGGGAGGATGTAATAGGAGATTTGGAAATCCACTAACAGTGTTGTGCTAAGAAACTTTTGAAGAAACTGGGTAGACAAAATATTCCCCCCCAGTTTCACAATTTCTTTCCTGTTCATTGTAAGGTAGAAACAGAGGAGAGAGATCGTGAAAGCCTTCTTCTCTCACTCCACTTGCAGGTATTCATAATCAATCCTAGGTGAAGCCTCAGGTCTTTTGTTTCGACTTACCCCCGGAGATGACCTAGCTCAAACTCCATTCTCACCTAGAGCTGAATGACTTTGAAGACCTGCCAGCCTTAGGCTATTGCACTTCAGCTCAACTCCTTCCTTTTGACCCAAAGAATGACTCCATGAAATCAAGCGAGTCTCTAGAAAATAGTTTCAAGATCTGCACAAAAATCCATGGAGTCCTTGTCAGCACAAAGAAAGAGTAGTTTCAGCTGACCTTCCAGATTTGCATGTCTGATGTCTTCTGCAGGCTGAAGACATGGCAGCCACTTTTGGGGAAATGATGCTTCACCAGATGTTTTTAACCCTCTTGAGGTCTGAATCCTCATGGCTATGGTTTGATTACTACACTAACCAGCTTTGAGCCCTTTTGCCATGAGAGAAGGCTTCAAGGAGATAATGAGAAATCTGTTCTGGTTTTGCTTCTAGTGGAGCCGAAGGCATGTAACTATGAGACACTTTTGTTCTGCATTGTTTCTTCTCCAAAATGAAGGATGAAGTCAATTTTTTTTGTGTGTCTCCAGTGGCAGGGGTGGCCTAACCAGGCTGGGAAGCTATCTGATGGACAGTAGGGTTACTTAGAATTATGAAGTAGTAACCTACTGGAGGGTCACACAGTCTCTTGTCCTAAAAAAGTACATGAGAGAGAGAGAACTGGACTTGAAAAGTCTTATTCTCACTGGAGCAACTTTATCGGTTTGGAATCTTTCCTTTGTATAGGAAATCACATAGTTTGGCTCTGGGGGTTTCCTCTCAAGCTCACCCTAAGATTTTTTTTGTGTTGAACTTCTGCATGGTCTTCTTAGGGTTTTTTTTTTTCTACAGATTGTATCCACAGACTGCTGAATTCTTAGTACACAAGAACTGACTCTGTGTAGTTGAAAAAGCAGACTAGGCTTGGATTCTGCCAGTAAGGATTTAGCTGAGGGCAGCAGTAGTGCTGTACTGTGATGTGCCCGAGGCCAGAGGATGAGCTCTTTAAAAGCAGCCTGAATTGCTTGCTGTGACAGGTAGCGAGGCAGAGAGACAGGACAGAAAAACTACATTGAGCTGTGGTAGGAACTGATGAATGGTGTTTGTGCGGGGAAAAAAGTGAGGTCAGAACAGCAATGTTTTGGAGATCAACTGATGCAAATAAATTGTTTACTTGCCTACATTTAAATGGACAAATAAGAAACCAGAATTTAAACTGTGTTGTCTTCTTTTGGACTGGTAACAGGTGTAGTTTAAGCAAATCCCGTTTATGTTGCCTTTTAAGTCTGTTTTTACTCTCCAGAAATGTGCACTGTGCCTGTGCATGTTTATTCAGCCCCATCAGACTAATGTTTTAGACTCTTTGCTTTTATCAGTTTTTCAAGATGAGAAGAAGGTATGTATCAGGTTTTATTTTTCAGTTCAATCCAATATAGATCCATGGAAGCCGGAATTCAATTAATGCTCAAATCCCTCAGCACTTAAAATGTGTCATTAAATAAAGCTATCTTTGGTGTTTTGGATTCATGGAACATAAACTTGTCTAAACTTATCTGACATTTACATGGATTCAATTTAAACAAAGCAAGATTTATCTCTCAAAAAATAATTAAGTGATTGATTTTCCCATCCCCTTTTCCCTGGTCACTGTGTTCCTGAGTGTTTCAGAAATTATAAAGCTTAACTGCTCACAACTAGTTCCTATTTGCAGATGTGGAGGGCGAAAGCAATTTCCGTGCTTTTTCAGTCCCCAAAGCCTCTTTGAGTTTGAATAAGTGAGTCATTATTACTTTGAACCAGGTGAATAAACAGAAAAAAAAAAAGAAGAAATATTCTGTGGAGACACGAACAGAGTGCTCTTGTCAAAAACTGGCTGAGCACCTTTGTAAACTGTTTTCTGGACATTCATGAGTGACCTATACTTGCTCAGCAGCCTACATTTAAAACATTTTAGGAAACATGAAGGACTTTATTAATTTTTTTTTCTTTAATTACTTGCTTATATTCTAAAAGGATGCTCAGAACTCAGCACATGTGTTATGACTTTAAATTGGCTTTAAAAAAACCCCTCATTTTTAAGCCAAGCTGTTAAACTTGCTGCAAAATTTAAGGAATCTCAACTGCTTAGGGATTTGTATCCTATTTTTCTATACCTTTCTCCTTCATTGTAACCTTTCCTGTTTATGTATTCCCAACTTCCTGACCCTTATGACACCTTTTTCCTGTCTTTCTGCACTTCTGTCTAGGGCAAGAGGCAACATATGTTCTGACTGGTTGAGAACTGTTTGTTTGCTGACTGGTACCCATCTACTGATGGGGTGGCCATGGAGTCGGTGTACAGCAGAGATCACTGCTGGTTTTAAAACAAATCTCAGAGGGAGGTATGAAATCTGCTATCTTGTTTCTTTATTTGAAGTCTCAAAACATATTTTCAGGGAAAAGTTCCGAACACTAGCTTTCCCCAGACTGAAGAATTCAACAAGTCTACTGAACTGTGATTAGATAACCCCTAAATTCTATCTTTTAAGAATGGATGATCTCACCTGAAGGATGACCTATTTGCATTCTAGAGGGTTGCAGTAAATGGTGGGTTGCTGGTATTTTAACAGGTTAAGAATGAAGAAGGAAATCTGTGGGGTGATGGTTGAGTAATACAATCTGTCATAAGTTGTCTGCAGTGTGAGCGTTTTGTCAAGTTTTCTTGGCCTTTTTGTGTGCTTATGCAGGTGTATTCTGTTTTTCTCCCAAAAAAAAAAAAAAAACGAAAACCACTGACTGCTCTGTACCATGGGCAAGGTAATTTCTGATAACTCTGATTCTCTGCCACAGGAACAGAGCAGGTATCTTTTCTTGTGTTTTAATCAACCAGCTGACTTCTCCACCTTCCAAAGGTAGGCTCTTACAAGCTCTTCATAGAATCACAGAATAGTTGGAGCTCAAAGGGACTTTTACAGATCACCTAGTCCAACCTCCCTCCCATGGCACATTTTTCACTAGATCAGGCTGCATCCAGTCTGATGCTGAACATTTCCAGGCTTGGGCAGCTTCTCCTCTGGGCAGCCTGTTCCACTGTATCACCAGCCTTAATGTAAATATCTGCATTGTAAAGATTTGTATTTGTATTGTAAAAATTCCTTGCATCTGATCTAAATCTACTACCCATTTTTAGTTTAAAACCATTGTCCATTTTTCTGTCACCATAGACCCTAGTAAAGCATTTCTTTATTTTTTTAGTAACCCATTTTGTTTATGGAAAGCCTGCAATAAAATCTCCTTAGAACTTTTTGTTCTCCAGGCTAAGCAACCCCAACTTTCTCAGCTTTTCCCCATAGTTATTCTGTTCCTCTGACTGCATTTTTATTTTTTTTTCCCCTTCACCTACTCATACAGATCTTTCCTGTATTGGGGACCTGGAGCTGGATGCAGTACTCCAGGCGAGGTCTTACCAGAGCAGAGCAGAGAGAATGCAAGTGAATATTGCAGAGTGGTCCTAAGGATTGAATCTGAGCCTATAAGTTCACATCAGGGTTTTTTTGGTTGTTTGGCATGTTGTTAGTTTAAGTTTGGCATTTGTTTTTTCGTGTTTTTTTGTTTGTTTCTATGTTTAGTTTATTTTGGGTTTTGTCCCGCAGGTGAAAAAGATCGGATTTTTTTTTTTTTTTCAGCCCTCATTCTAGCGTAAGACTAGGACTGTATCACCTTGTGCCTTAGGGCTTACAGTGCTGCTAATACAAGGTGCACCTGAGCCAGTCTCTGCTGAGACTGGGCCCTCTACTGCTGGCACTAGTGATGACAAGTGGGACTGTCTGACACATTGTGGAATCTTTTTTAAGCTCTGGTTTCCTGGAGTTGTGTCAAAGACCCCAGACAAGATTGTAGGATGAAGAGGAGAAAAGATGGAGGGTAGCAAAGGAAACTGAGGGAATAGCTTTAGTGGCATGCCAAGAAGAGATTGTAAGGAAATACAGAATTACTCTTCTAATATGTTATACTGAATTTAATTTTTAAAACTCTAATGTGAGGAATACACAGGCCTGAAAATTCTGCCAAATGGCAAGAAAAGTAAGCCAGTGAACTGCAAGTTTAATCATTAGAAGCTCTTTGCTTTCTCTATGAGGAATGGTTGTTCCTAGCTATAACCTCTTTATACAGTCTTAATAGCTGCAGTCCTCTTAATGTCTGCCTCTCAGAAAGGACTGATATGCCATACCCTCTTCTTTCCACCTCATTACATTTGTACTAAGTGCCGAGTTGCCTTTGTAAGTCCTATCTCTGGATATTCCCTATGTTCATTTTCAGGAGTAGCCATAACTCCCTTTCCACAGAGAATCCACAGACTAAATGAGTCAGATGCCCATCAGTTTTCCTGCTGGAATCTGGATCTTGGTCCTTATTCCCATTGTCAGAGTCCATCTTAAATTGTTAGGTGTTGTTTGGGGGGCTGCCACTTTAAACCCAGCTGTGAAAGGTTAGTATTTGTAGAGGAAACATCTGCTCTTCTTGGTCTTGAGCACTGGGGTTGTCTCCTTGGCCTTGGTTACGAGTCCCTGAGCAAGTCCCTTCTCTTTCTATGACTAATTTCCTTAGAGGGTGATGTAGCTTCTCTTCAATATCGCAAAGCCTTCAGAGGCACAGGTGGAAGTGCTACAAGTAATCTTTGTACTTATGCTCAGGTTTTAAAGAAATTATTTGTTTTCTAAAATGTGCATCATCTTTCTTTCATACTGAGTTCTGGCTCCTTTCAGGGGCTCAGGGGCAAAGCAAATTCAAGTCACTATCCCTAATACCGTAACAGAATGGAAACCTGATTTGTTTTGGGCAGTGATGGCTTTAGGATCTCTTAAAAAACAGGACTGAGTGCCTTCAAAACTTTCTTTGCATGTCTGCCCTTACCATATTCTATGGTGTGGAGACTGATTTGCACTGAAAGTCACTGTGTCCAACTGTTTGAAAAGTGACACCAGTTCTTTAAATGATCTTGATGTAGAAGCCAGTCATTGAAAGAGGTATAGAAGAGTTTACATTATGTTACCTTCAGGCTTTCTGACCCAGTCAGTTCCTGCTCCTCCTGCTGTGTTTGTCCAGGTGCGTTCTCAATTCCTTCACTTGGCATTGGTGCAGTGTAGAAATTCTGCTGTCAAGAAAGTAGGTGCAGTGCTCTACCGTAGCATTATAGATTCTTTAGAAGGGATTCAGAAATACGGACTCAGATTTTTGTGAACTCTGTATGGACTGTGAGATATCCTTAATACAAAAGAGTATTTTGCTATCACAGCACAACAATATCAAATCCCATTGTCTTTGAACATGCTACACAGTAGCTATAGAGTTTGTGTAAAGGCAAGCTGGAAATTAGGAGCATGAAGTTTGCAGTTAGAAAGGAAAAAAGGCAACAATGGAGGAGGGTCTATGCCTGTTTCAAGCTTGTGACAAGTGTCTAGAGGAGAATAAAGAATGATTCAGTTCCTTCAGTGAATTATTCTACACTACAGGCTGTCTAACAAATGTGATTCTTTAAAGAAAAGGATGGGTTCTCCAGTCTACTCAGTATGCTGTCAAAGTGCTCTGCAGGAATCAGTGTTTCCCCAGTACTCTTCTCATAAAGAATGTTGATACTGTTGCCTTTTTGTTTCTTTTGAAGGTATTAAAACCCTGGAGTGATTTCAAAAGTGCCATTGCTCCTAGGCCTTTGAGCCATGGAAGATGTCTTCATGATCACAAGTGTGATCTTTACTAAGTCTCCTCTTCATCCTTTTTATTTTTAGATTCAAGTTATATGTGGAGAACAGGTATTTGATTTTGCACTGTCTGTATGTACTATGTCCTTTGCTCCAGCTGAACATTGTAGTTTCAAGAGGGGTAGATCCCTTCCTCCCCGTGGGTGTCCTTGCTTAACAATTCTATCACAAAGGCACTCTCTGAGTCTGTTTAGAGAAAGAAACTGCGAAACTAGAAACTGTACACATCTTTGCTCTCCATTTCAGAGACTTTGTTCAGGTGTATAACACCTGTGCAGCTGTCATTCACTTCCTTCAATACAGGACCTTCAAATATATGTACCTGTGACCAAGACCCAGGTTTGCCAAAGTCAAGCAAGAAATAGAGAACGCACCTGGGCAAACACAGCACAGTGGGATAGGGTCAGAGAGCTCTCCCCACTGCTGATCCTGGTGGGTGCAGCTCCTCTCAGAAGTCTGCCAGCAGCTGAACCTCTTTGACTGTGGTCTGTTGATTTACAACAGATCTGGCTGCTGCTTTCTGTAGGAAAACTTCTGGTTTTAGATAAAAATGTGTAAGTTTTCCTGCCATTCTCAGCAATAAGACCTTTGTTCTGAAAGAGACAAGAATGGGGAGCATATCCATCAAAATAAAGTGTCCAGTTTTCCTTGTCTAGGAGCTTAGCACTCATTTTGACCAACTCAAAGCTGATTTCGGAAATCAGTTGGAATATCTGGCTTGTGGACATGTATCGCAACCAGTTGAGACAAGGACAATGCCATCACTAAAAGCAACTGTACATAATGTATAATTCCCATAATGTAGGCCAGTGATAGGGGTAAAATGGAGTTCAGTCTTTCCAACCCTAGAGGAGTTTGGAGAGCCTTAGAAAAAGGGATCCCAAGTCAGCTGGAAGTGTCTAGGCATCCTGGAACCTGATTTTATCAAATAGAGAGATCCCAACTGCCTGCTTGAGTAACCATGTTGGGACCCAGACATGGAAACTTTAGGCTTCATCAGCACTGTTGGGAAATGCTGGGAAAAATTTATGGACACAGAACTGTTCGTATTATTAGAACAGTCCCGGTACCTTTCTAATGGGCCAACTAATGGTACATGGGCCAACTAATGCTGTCTCATATTAGTCTCATATAAGTCTCGGATGCAGTTTGTGAGTTTCATGCAATCCATTACAGGTAGTTTACATGGTGACCACAATTTTCTGGAAGCTGGTTTAGCAGCACAGTTTTATACCCTTCTGAACAAGTTGACATCAGTGCTAGAAAATATCCCTCGTGTTTAATCTTGTGGGTATTATCTTGATTCTCAGGCTCAAAAAGAATCAAAAGGCTGTATCCCTATACTGTAGAACTTTCAGATCCAGACATGGACAATGAGGCACAGGAACAAGTTTCTGTGACCCCCTTCTTGCAAATGGTGCCTCTGCTAAAGGGTATTGCAGCGAGCTGATGAAAACTTTTTCTGTATATTTTCATTTCCCTTGTATACAGGGAAGGAAAAAGCAAAGTCATTCACTTGTTAGTGCTTACTAGCTGGTGGTAGTGTTGCTAAAGTGCTTCCTGGTGTATGTCAGGATTTTTGCCCATTCTGAAGCCAGACAGACTAAGAAGATCCACATCCTCGTAATCTGATCCAGAGCCACTGAAACTCTGTCCTGGATGACAACACTGCCTGCTGTCTTGCTGGGGTGAGCTCTTGCTACTGACTGCACAACAGCAATCCATTTCCAGCTGAAACAAAGGGTCTCAAGTGACAAGTGATCAGGACCTGGCCTGGGTCACTGATCAGCAAAGTTCTCCCTGGTTTGTTTTTTTTTTCTTCTGTTTTTTTTTTTTCCTCCATGAAAGGTCCATTTGGTCAGAAGTACCCGTGACAGCAGGAGGGGATGTTCTGAACTTATGGATGGCAGCCAAAGCAGCTCCATTGGCTAAAGAGCACTTGGCACCATAGACCCATCCCTACTTCTTCATGTGTTTGATCTTGATAGAGAGGAAGAGGTGGGGAGAGACTTGCTCCTCCCCACATCTCACCTCTTCATTTAGGTGGTGCTAGAAAGAAGTTCTGCTTCTAAAACCAGCCTCTGTGCTTTCAGAGGAAAGGGACCACTGGAGAGGAGCAGGAGGAGCCCTCAAGATGGGGACGGCTGTCTTCCTGAGCCTTCTGTTCCCCATTGCAGCCGCTTTTCACCAACTGTGAGTGATGTTGAACTTCTTTTTAGATCTCTTTCATGAAAGCATCAGTATAGGTAGATGGATCACATTCCTTGCCATCATCTCTCCTGCTTTCTTCTGTATCAGATCCAGAGGGTAGCTGAGGCAGTTATGTGGCCTACCATGCATAATTGACTTCTGTGAGTTAAAATACAAGCTACCTTTCTGGGGAGGCTTCCAAGCAAGACCTTAGGTCCAAAAGTGTTTGCTTCTCAAGTTGCCATGCCAGATCAAATCACTGGTGTCTAGACTGCAAGGCTATAGTGCCACTTCTGAAGGCTGCAAGGGATTGCCTTTGGGAGTTCAGAAGATAAGTGGAGTAAATAGTTTGAATATTGTGCAGCCATGGCACATTGTTGAGGCATTCTGCTTAAGTGGGCCACTGCTGGGAAGTGCTTTTGCATTTCTGAGCCCTCAACCTGAGCCCATCTCTGATGTCTCTTTTCCTCTGCTCCAGACATTACCTGGTGGTGACCCCTGCAGAATTCCGCTACCCATCCACCCAAGCTGTCTGCCTCCATATCACCTGTTATGAAGCAGAGGTTCAAGTGAGTCTGGTCCTGGAGCGCTCTGTAGGACATAACCTTTTAGTGCAGAAAACCATCCAGAAGGAGAAGACTTTCATGTGCACTAAGTTCACGGTGAGTTACCCTAGGCAAATGCCATCACTGATCTTCCCTTAAGGAAATATGAATCCCTTGTGTTACTCCCTAACTAGGGTTTACATGAACAGGGTCTACTTTTCCCTTGAGTAAGACTGGTAGGAAAGGAGAGGCTGGTGCCCAGGGATATGTAACCTGGCCTAGTATCTGTTGATGAGCACTGACTTGTGCTGTTCCACAGCTAACACCTGGAGAAACACTGGTCTGCATGACATAATGCAGATTCTGTAGGACATGAAGTCAGGCTCAGCTCTTAGAAGCTACTGAAGAGTAGCTGGATAGGTATGGATGTGCTTGTTTTAAGCAGCACATTAGAGCTGATTTATTGTCGGTGAGAATTTAAGAAAGATGTAGGCTAAGGCAGACACGCCTAAACTGTATCTGTTCTATCATAAAGTATGTTCCGTGCTGAGACTGCAAGAGTATTTGGCTTCTGGAGTTTGGAAAACCATTTGATTTTCTCTTCTAATCTGTCTTTCTTACTTGTAGTTCTGAAGGCCTAGCTTATGAGGCTCTGCTACAGCTCAGTCTCTCATCTTTGAGAGAGACTGTGCTACCACTTTCCAGTTTTCTGTCATCTCCCTGTCTTCCTGACTAAGTAGGTGTTAGGCACCTACAAAATTCATTAGCCAGAGGAAAAAAGGACATATTCCATGACATACAGGGCCTCCTGGCCTCCTACTGTCTTGTAGGACTGAACGAGATCTGTATGTGATCTGTATCCAGTTGTTGGAGGGGATGCCCTGGGACAGTTGGAGGTTAAGCAGTTTGTTCTTCCACTATACTCTCATTTCCTGCTTAGAAGCCACAGAATATTACCTGGGGTCTGGATGTTCTCTATTCCCTGTCTGTATAGGTTGCACCTCCAGCTGATGGCACAGAGGAGATTGCCACTGTCAAACTGATCATCACAGGTGAAGGGATCAATATTGAGGAGAAGAAAACAGTCCTGATCCGCAAACCCAGAAGTGGCATCTTCATCCAAACGGACAAGCCCTTCTATGAACCCAGACAGACAGGTAAGGGATGCAAATGAGATCAACCGTGACCTGTAGGCTCTTTGCTGAAAGCACCACATGGAAAGCCTATGATTGACTGAAATTCACAGCCAGCCCTTGCAGAAGGTTTTAAGGCTTTAAGATGATGCCTCTTGCTGACAAGATGTTTTTGGTCATTGTAATGTCCAGCTTGTGGTGACTAAAGTTGCACGAGGCAACAGGTCATTCTCTGTCATATCTTACTTGTGGGAATGTCTGTGTCAGATGTTACCACAAATATGTTTAGAATGGAGACAAGAGCTGGAGAAACAGATGGAGCAGGGATCTGTAGGGAAGAACTGAGATCTGATAAATGTGTTCACTCATTCCTTTGCCTGTAGTGAAATTCCGTGTTGTGACTCTGGATGAGGACTTCATTGCACTCAATGATTCGGTAAGTTATCCTTTGAGGGCTGTAGAAAAGGCTTCTACCAGGCTTATCTGCTAAAGCTGTGCCTTTTCCACATTTGTCCCTGGAACACACTTAATGAGTGTCCAGAGGAGAACAGCAACTCAAGTAAAAGCTGGTAACCCAGGAAAATGGCAGCGTTTTACATGTTTTTTGCTAGACTTGATAAAATGGTCATGCAAGTACAGGCATAGGACATACTGATTCTTGAGGTGACAGTGTCATGTGGGAAGTGAACAGTTTGCAGGTTAGAGTTTTCTGGATGTATAATGGGGAGGGGTCCTCAGTTTGACTTGTACAAGTCAGAACAAGATTCTGATTAGATTTTAGGAAAGCCTTTTTAATTGTTAACAAGGAGGAGATACAGAAACAGGTGCCCAGAGAAGGCATTTTCATCCTTGGAGATACTAAAAACTCAGCAATCAGCTCTAAGAGGACATGCTTCAGCAAGTTGTTGAACTAATTACCTTCACAGGTTCCTCTCAAATTATGTGATACTGTACCTCCATTACTCCCTTAAGACTACAGCTGAACCAGAGCTAGATCTGTTTCAGTAGCGAGCTTTCCTGATGGAGCACTCTGCCAGGAAGTCACTAGAGAGCTCTGTGTGATCTCCAGATGGGCTTTTGCTTTCCTTTTCTCCAGACCTTACTGTAATGGACCCATTTGGTATTTCACCTTTTTGGTGATGTTTGTTTTACTTTATATTGTTGTCAGTGCTCTAAATTTCCAAGTCATTAATTGCACATCCATCAGTGGAAGCTCTGCATCTGAAGTACCTTAAGTGTATTGCTGGCATGTGTTTCTGGCTCCTAATGTTTTTGCCTTTTTTTCTCCCCAGATTTCTCTGTTTCTCCAGGTGAGTGATCCTTCAGTCTAGTGTTACAATAATCCTGATAGCAGCCTTTTCACTTGGCTACTCATGTTCAGTTTCTGATGTATTTTGCAGTGAATGTATAAACGGAATGGTACTGTGAATGGAATGGTAAAACTTAAAGGTTTCTTAAACTAATTTATTCCCTACAGCTTTTGTTTTATGCAGTTGAGGTTATGTTCCCCAGTTACTTTAGGAGAAATCCAAGTTGTTCTAAACTTGCAAGAGTATGGACAGATCAACTTGGACATTTATGATAAATATTAGAACAGTGAAGAATCTTCTTTTGAGATGAGAATTCAGAAAAGTGTAGGAGGAGATTCAGATGCTGAGAGCCTCACATTGACTCCAAAATTTCTCAGCTAGCCTATACCAAACTTCATTCCTTAGATAAAGAAGCCAGTAGTCTGCAGCACTGAAATCCTGATTCTCCATTTCTATGGAGTGTGTTATCAGTGAGGTGTTTTAACAACTCTTTCTCCCTGTTATGTGGATTTAGGACCCTAAAAACAACCGGATAGAGCAGTGGCTGAATGTGATCCCCCAAGGTGGCATTGCAGATCTGTCTTTCCAGCTAAGTGATGAGCCTATGCAGGGGACATATGTCATCAGTGTAAACAATGCAAAAGCATCTGTTGGATTCTCTGTTGAGGAGCATGGTATGAACATGTGGAAAATATGTCTGTACTGCTGAGAGGACCTCTCAGTCTTGATCAGGAAGCTGTGTGTTTATTCCATGGTGACCATCCTGGGAGGAAACAAAAATGTAAAAGCATGCCATAGAAGTGAGTCTGGGCTCACTCCTCTCAGGAGAGAGGCCTATGTGGGACCTTGTGTCAGTGTGTGGGCGGAATGTTGTGCATGGCTCCAGACCTTTGACACAGCTGATTCTCATAGAATCAGCCCAATCAAGGTAATTTGTGATGAGCTTTTCCAGAGAGTATGAAGTCTAACACCATATCACTTCTCTTTTGTCCCCTAATTAACTGTGTTGGGAGTCCAGTCTTCTCTCAATTTCAGTAGCTGTCAGAAGTGTAAGGACATGGATGTGTTTGGGTTTCAGTTTGGGAAAGAGCAGTCAGCCAGAGACTGTTGAACAAACAGTGAAAAACTTCCCTTTCTTCTTCTTTCCACCTTCCTGCTTTATTTCCTGGCTCTTATTCCATTGTAGTCTATCTTCATATTGTTTCTCCGGAAAGGCAGCCTCTGGCCAGTGTTGCCTACATTTGTCTGTTTTTTCCCTGCAGTGCAACCAAAATTTGAAGTGATCTTTGAGGCACCAAATCTTATTTATGCGTATGATAAAACCTTCCCACTCCGGGTATGTGGCAGGTGAGGATCTTCGTTGGAAGGATAGCCCCATGCTGATTTCTAGCCCATTGAGCATAAGATGGCTAGGTAACCATGAGGACCTCAGGAGAAATTTACTGCCCTTCTGCTACAGGAGGGAAGAATCTTCCATAGCAGCTGTTTGCACATTGATACAACATAAAAATTCCTTTAATTTTTCTTCTGTTACTCTACTGACTCTTTCCTAAAAGCACATGACAAGTCTTTACACACAAAATGTGGGGGAACAAGCAACCCTTTGTCGAGTAGCTGTTTGTGGGGCAGAACATGGTAGATGTTTGGTATTCATCTCCACTGCAGAACAAACCCATGGGAAATGAAGGGAAGCTTTTCCAGATTCTGCTCTGGAGGAAGCTAGAAAGAGGCAAAAAAGGAATTGCCCCAGGTGCTGTCCAAGGACAACAGTCACATGTAAAGGAGTTTTCTTAATGGAAAGCACTTTATGAATGACCCGTGCTTCTGCTCATAAGATTATGCATTCCTTCAGCATATCCTGGGTGATGCTGATATAAAGTGCGGAGCTCTGTGCTGATTCAGCACCTACTACATTTTGGTTTCCCATAATAGATTAGTTTAGCACTAATTATATCACAGAGCCCTTGATCTCCCATCACTGCAGTGCCCTAGTCTGACACTGCTTACTGGTTCAGGACTCCTGGGCCTGCTATGTGTGGCTGCCACTTTTATGATATGCAGTGAATATCTACAAATAAGTAATCTCTGGGGTGATACAAAGCAAGCCATGTGTTCTCTCACTGTGCATGACCTTCTCTTCCTTCCCTTGCTCCCCCTAACAGATACAGCAATGGGAAAATTGTCCAGGGGAAGGTTCGTGTGAGCCTTTGTCAGAAGATAGCCCCATTCCTGCCCAATGCTTTAAAACCTGATCGCCGTCAGGTATTCAGCAACCAGGTGAGATGCCTATCAGGAGCTGACATATTCAGAGACATTTGTGCTCAGCCCCAGGGTACGGCAAGGCTGCCAAAATAGTAGTGATTAGTGGTACTACCTAGTGGTTTTGGCTACTTCTTAGTGACTATGCCTGATGACTATGACTGCATCATATGCCTGCTCCGTATCCTGGACTGCTATGTCAAAAGGCAAATTCCATGAAAGCAGGGATTTTGCACTGCTGTTTCTGTCCTATTTGGGTAATTTCTAATAAAAATGCCTTGCTCAGGCCTTGTTTCCTCTCTTTACACTTTCAGACAGATGAGATGGGTTGCTTCTTCACAAATGTAAATATGTCTTCCTTCAGTCGAGACTTTCGGTACTATCAGGACAGCATAGTTGCAGAGGCCTGGCTGGTGGAGAATGGCACAGGTAACTATGGAAAAATCCCTGATGTTGAGATACACTAAACATACCAAAAAAACACTGGAGATTTTCAGGCTAGAAAGGTCTCTGAGCTTTCTTAGCCTATTTGGCCCTGCCATCTATCTTTATGGGCACAGAGAGAACCACTGGTGGTGTGACACACTGACTCTGAGTGCCTGCAGTCTCATACGGTGAAGCTTAGGGACTTCTGTAAGGGGCAGAAGATATCCAGAGTCCTGAGAAAGTCATCTCCCTGTTATAAAATGTGTGTGCAACTGAATATGTGCATCAGTGTGCCTCTCTGCAGGGAAATTACTGAGGGATGCCTGGCTTCCTTGCTCCCTCCCTTATGTTTCCATCTTGCTGCTCTCATTTAGAGATACAGGTCAATGCTTCCCACAAAATACTCATCTCCAAGTTTGCCGGGATGGCCTTGTTCGATGATGTGAATTCTTACTACCACACTGGAGAGACATACAGAGGGAAGGTAATTCCCAGTTAGAATCCTTTGGAGGGGAGACTGCTAGCAATGCCTTCACAGAAAACTGTTACCTAGTGCCTTTTTCAGCTTCATCTCCAGCCAGGGGTTTGGGGGGGCATGAACACAAAACCCTTGAGTTGTCAAAAGTGAGGGTAACACCCAAAACTCCCATTTGTCAAATAAGCTTTGGATAGCAACAGCTGTGGGGATCCATATGTGGGGTGCAAACTCAAACACTTGGATTTCAGTTGCTGGGAGGCCTCCTGATGTGGTGAACAAACAAGGTAGTAGAAGTGGTAACAGGAGTTCACCAGTACCAGTGTTGATAATATTATTTGTGATTGGAAGGATGACCTTGCTTGGAAATGTTGCTTCTGTCTTGGAGAAGTGGAGATTCTGTACAGTGATTAGACCCTTCTGTACTTCTCTCGCTCACTGCAATGTTCTCAGATTAAAGTCATTGACTACCGAGGCAAGGCACTGAAGCACAAAGAGGTCATCCTCACACTAAGCTATGGTGAGCAGCAGTTAAAGCAGAAGTTTATCACTGAAGAGTCTGGGACTGCTTCTTTTAGCCTGAACACAACTGCATGGAATGGCACCCTGGCCTCACTGGAGGTAAGTTTGCTCTCAAGGTATGCATGCATATCAGATCTATTTAATTCCCATTAACATCTCCCCTGTTCGTTCTTGGAGGACAATAATTCAAACTGGAAGCACCTCACCATATCTTGTTCTCCCTCTGAGACCTTACTGCCCAGATCACCATTGCTTACCTCATGAACTTTCCACAAAGGGGCCTGTACTATGGTGTTGCTTAGACTCAATCTGAGCTTCTTACCAGCTAGGGTGATTTGCAGCTGGCTTGCTTAACTAGAGAAATTAACTGAGGTATTTTGGTTTTTTTGGTCTCACCAGGCAAGTATTCTGCATCAAGATTTGGATAAAGATTATGTGAAATACCAGCAGGCCTCTCATTTCATAAGACCATTCTACAGCACCAGCAGGAGTTTTCTCTCTATTATCCCTGTGTCAGAAACAATGCCCTGTGATAAAAAACAGGCTATACAGGTGGAGTTTGGAATTCACCAGGAAGATCTGGAACATGGTCCCAAGCGTGTCATTTTCTCCTACTTTGTGAGTTTCTGGGGAAGTGCTACAGGGTGATGGCTCTAGTCACAAGGTCAGCATCTCCTACTGATCAAATATCAGAAGCCTGAAATTCGGTAGATTTGGCTCAGCCCAGACAGTTAGCTTAGCCAGCCGTCATGAGGCTGGACCATGATTTTGATCCTGGGCGTCAGTAATAGAAAGAAATGCAGTCTTTTTCTTTTGGGCTCTGCTGGGAAGATGTTGTCCTTACACGTCCTGCCCAAAGTCTCTTGATCCCCTGAGCTTTCTCTGCTACCTGAGTGAGAGTAAAGCTCATATCCTCTCTCTTCATTTAATTTCCACTTTCAGGGTTACTTTGAACTGCATAATGATCTCAAGGACTATATGGACTCACATGCCCTTCCTTTATTGTATTCTTCCCTAGGTGACAGGGCAAAGAGGGTTAATCCGTGCAGGTCAGAAGAGTATTTGGGTTGGGATGCCAAAAAGTAAGTGCACTCCCCCATTTAATGTATAACAAGTAAGTGGTCTGTGGCATCTCATCTTATTTGGATTCATGGCATAACGTTCCTTGCAGTTTAGATCTGGCTTGTCACTTTTCTGTTGCATCAGAGCAGTGTGCCTTCCAGCTTTCGTATTTCTTTTATCCTCCTTCTTGAACAGTACTCCACATTTCCCAGTCTGTAGTCTCATCCTCCATTTTGTTTGTTTTCAAAGAAGTCTTCTTTTGCTGCTTCTGCAAGCTGCATGAAGCTATTGCTTTACTCTTTATCAAAACTCTCCTACTGTAGTTTGCAGCTACAAGTAACAGTTGAATAGTTAGGGCATCATGGCTTATAGTTTTGATAGTTGTCTCACTGTTGTCTACTTCCCTGGCTCTCTTATACCTAAATTACAGGTGCTCTGGGGGAAAAGGTCAGCTGGTTGTTGGGAATGGGAGAAGTTTGGTGATGGGAGGCTTTGAAAGAAGGCTGAAACTCTTCCTCTTTGTGTACTTGAACTTCGAGGAGCTGTTTTATCTCCTTTAGGCAATGAACAGAATTAGGAAGAGTCTTTTCCTGATCTGGAATACCAGATCCAGAAATGTACTGATTGTTTCAGTAGTCTCCAAGAACCTCCTTGGTCCTGAAAGACTCAAGGAAAGGAATTAAGCAGGCATATGCAAAATGGCAAAAGCTGGTCAGTGCCCATTTCCACTAGCTAATCTACTTTCTCCTTCCCTCTCTCCTCCATCTAGTGATGAAAGGCTACTTCTCCATCCCTCTTAACTTCAGCTCCATCTATGCCCCATCTCCAAGACTTCTTGTTTATGTTATCTTCCCTAATGGAAAAATCATTGCTGATTCTGCCAGCTTCAATGTCTCCATGTGCTTCAGAAATAAGGTAGGATTTTTGCCTGAGGCCACGACTAAATGTGTGAGTGTACGCATTTGCTGCAATGAAAGAAGGGGCTGAGGGATACATAGTATGTGTATCTGTGTATGGCTGATACTGTGTGTCATTCTGTGATGTGAACAGCAGTATATGAAAGGTGAAGTGTAGTGAGAAGTATGGAGCAAGTATGTCCTGAGTGTTGTTGGGGCCGCTGCAGTGTTTGGAAAATACATACAACTGCTATCTCCGCAGGCTTGACTCCATAGGGTCACAGCCCAGCACAGGTGATTAGTGTGATTCCCAGGATAGCTCAGAGCTGCTCTGCTGCTACAGCAGGCGCTTCACCTTGTTAGGAAGTGGTGTTGGGAAGATAGCTGAAAGTGGCTGATGGAAAAAGTGGGTTTTACTGGCCATCTAGAAAGGGCTGAGCTCTCATGATTATTGTGACATCCATGGGAATCTGCTTTCTTTGATGTGTCCTGCAGTCCAAAGATGCGCTTTTGAGGACTGGCATGACCCCTGCTCCACAGCTTATTATCTGCCACAGACAGATTAAAGCAAGAAGAGGAAAACTAGACCACAAATAGCCTGGAAATAAGGGCTAGTTCTGTGAGAAGTGATCATGGCCAGCTGGTTTACTAGCTTAAGACAGCTGTGCTGTGTTCTGACACAGGAATGCCGCCATCTGTACACACTGATGGCTTCCCCTCCACCATTTTTCCTGCTGGGACCTCTGTGTTATGTTTCTTTTTTAAATACTTTCAGAGGTGTTTGGGAGATTCCTCTGATTTCCATCCAAGATAAGTCCTTGGAAGCGATCTTCATGTGGGTTTCTTCACCGTTTAGGATATGGTAGGGTGGCGTGAAGCAGAAACATCACTCACCTATTGCTTGCAATCTTCCTATTCAGGTGGAGCTGAGCTTCTCAACCTCCAAGACCATTCCTGATTCAGAGGTTGGTCTCCACCTGTTGGCATCTCCTGGGTCTACGTGTGCTGTATGGGCTGTGGACCAGAGTGACCTTTTGCTCAAGTCAGGAAAAGACCTTGGCAGCTTGGTGAGTGAGTCTTCTCTGACTTCTTCCCTTTGCTTGTACTGACACAAAAAGGGAAGGAGACAGACAGATGTACCATTGCATCTGTGCAGAGTTTGTCTCCCAGGGAACTCAAAGCACTGCCCAGAGGGATCAGCAGCATTTTCAGTGTGGCACGGATAAGGGTAGGGGGGCACACATCAAGAAGGAGGTTGAGCATCACTCTGCACTGGTGGTAAATCAGCTTCTGTTGTTCTGTCTCATGTTCAGCAGCTTGTGTTGACTCCATCAGAGGAAAGCCAGGAAACGGTGAAAGCGAGCCTGGGCTTTCTGGCATTCACTCATGCATGATAGCCAGAAGCAATTCAAACAGGCCTTGGATGTAAGATAGGAGGAGAATGCCAGGTTTTATTTGTGATGGGTTTTTTTTCCCCTTGCTTTTCCAGATCTATGGGCTGTTCCCATCTGGTTTTGCCTCCAGGTACCCTCACCAAGTGTCTGAAGATGATCGTTCATGCGGGTTCCCAAATTCTGATGAGCCTGATGTGTTTACAGCATTCAGGGTAAAAAATATTGATTTAATGGACTGGGATAATTCATGAATTGAGGGAAGTGTGGCCCCCTAACCTTACCAATATCCTTGGGAGTCTACTACAGGGAACAGGCCTAATTTAGGCCCTTGTAACTCACCAGTAATTTGATTGACTTGAAATTACTGACCAAGAAGAAATTTTGTGTGGCTGCTGGGCTTTGATTGTATTTATGTCATTCAGGATGCCAAGGGTGATTGTTACTCTAATTGGATTTCACACAGTTTGTTTAAGCTTCTTAACATGAGCAATTGCACCCTGCAGGATGAGAAGTCATAGTGCCTAAATGACAATATGTTTGAAAACTGACTGACTCAGGACAAATGAATTAGCTCAGAAGACCCATTTCTGCCCATTATTTGCCCATTTCTGAAGATACAAGTAGTTTCCTCTTACAGAGAATACCTTGCTGAGCCACAGAACAGCCAAGTCCCCACCACATGAAGTCTAGAGAGCAAGATGGAGAGGACAAGCTTCTGGTGCATCAGTTCTTCTTTTTCCTACAGGAAATGGGGTTGAAAATTATGTCCAACACCAACATCAGAAAACCAACAGTGTGTCCAACCATTCCATCAACAACTGAGCTGCAGGAAACAGTAATATTTACTACCAGTCTCACACAGAGGTCTACCCAGCCTCATATAGCACATGACAGTAAGCATTTGCCAACTGTTTCTTCTTACATTGGATGCTCAGGTGAAAGTAATCCTGGGTTTGAGCTAAAAGGCAGTGCATGCTGTAACTGCAAATAGAGGAGTGAGACTTTCCTGTCTCTAAACCTGTTGTGAGGCTGCCTGGCTCTGAAATGTTAGTGAGCTGTCTGAATCCCAAGTCTTATCTCTGAAAGGGGGAAATAGTTGTCCTTTCTATTGCCTACAAATGCAAGTAAGGCCCACAGCACCTCTGCTGTTTCAAATGAGGCATAAGATTTTGAAATTTGGGATAGCACCTTCTGTTCCAGTGCCATGCTTCCCAAGAGCTGACTTGATGACCTGCAATAGGCTGGGGCCCCTCTAAACCAGGGCCTGAGGTTGACCGGGTCTTTCTTATTTCCAGCAGAACATCTGACAACCTCTATCTATCGTCCCACTATGTTTTCACCTGTTTCTTCATTTGAAGAGAAAGTACACATGCATTTCCCCAAAACCTGGATATGGGATCTGTATTCTGTGGGGTAAGTAACCTGAGCAATGAGTCAGAGTGTGACTCTGACCAGGAATGGCAGCAGATACAACTGGGTTTAGATCATAAGCTACCAAGGAAGATGTCTAATAACCTATGTTGTGGGGCCTATAGCTGTTGGGACACTTCTCCTCAGAGCTGATGTCTTCGCTGAATACATTTTCCAATACCAGATGATCGCACAGAAGTATTGTCTGCCCATAGGAGGTGTCTGGAATGGGAAGACAGGATAGCATATGGAGTGTAGCAAACCTGCTTGTTTCACTTGCAGTAGCTGGCATTTCACAAACTGTGCTCACAGGATGTATCCTGGGACACAAGAAAATATGATTTACACAGAAGTCCTTCACAGAATTTGGAACGGTGTCCTGTGAGAAAGGCTCAATGAGTTCACAGGGTCTGCTGAGAGAGCTTTTGGAGATTTTTCATCAGTGACTTTTAAGAATTTCTTGTCTAGTGTCTGGAGACTATAGTCTGTTCAGGCCATTTGCCCCTATGTCTGCCCTCTTCCACCTCCACTGTCCTTCCAGATGCATCCATCTCTTCACTCTGTAGCAGAAAATACCTCCTGGGTGATATGTCCATCAGCTTGATCTGTGAAGCCAAGTGTCTATGTTGTGTTTCTTCAATTGTTGGAGTCAAATAACATCTTTAGTTTTAGCTAGGGGTGTTTCGTAACAATCACAGAACAGTCTGCTGCTCTCAGAAGTTGTGATTTGGCACAAGCCAAATCTCTGCCCTGTCTTCTTTTTGTATTTTAATTTGTCAGTGTCTCACAGGAAGGTGAAAAGCTAGATCTGTCTCCTACTAAGTTCTACTTAAGTTGAGCCAGTGATGTTTCTCTTCTGGTATCTAGTTCTCCAGGCCTAGACCAAGACAAATAAAACTGGTGACATCTGTAAAGCATTTTCAGAGGTGCAAAGGGCAAGTGCTGTCTGAGAAACATGTCTGAGTATGATTCACTGCATCTTCCAGACATGTAACTTGCTGTCAAAAATGTTCTGTTGATAGAAGCATCTGAGGCAGGAGTCCCTACTGCTACAAGGACACACTTGTAAACCTGCTAGGGCTACAAGTTCAACAGAGGTTAGGGGGTGGAATGCAATGGAGAGAATGATGCAGACCAGGTCACCTGGTACTATGTACAGGAAGATTCAGTTAAATGTGTCTGTTGTTGTCTGCTTCTCCTTAGTCCCAGTGGGAACAAGAATGTCACTGTCACTGTGCCTAACACCATCACAGAATGGAAAGCAGAGATGTTCTGCACAGGGCCCAATGGCTTTGGACTTGCTCCTGCCTCCAGTTTGCTTGTTTTCAAGCCCTTTCTTGTGGAGCTCGCAGTACCATCCTCTGTGATCCAGAATGAGACCTTCATCTTGAAGGCAACAGTCTTCAACTATCTGCAGGAATGTATGAAGGTAGGTGAGCTCTGACGGAGTCTGCAAGAAATGCAGGGTTTGGGAAGGTAGGAGATAGCTGAAATCCATGGCCTGTAATGTTTATCTTATTACATCTTGTTACCATCCCTGTGACCCCTTCAGATTCAAGTTACCCTGGAGGAGTTTGCACACTTACAGCTGAAACCATGTGATGACTGTGTCTACAGCAGCTGCTTATGTGCCAATGAAACTAAGACCTTTGAGTGGACTGTCACAGCTGAGCAACTGGGTGAGAAGGACAGGGAAGTGGGGTGGTCGAATCAGGAAGTGATAGGACAAAGGTGGTTTTATTAGAGTTGACATGGAGTGAGGAGTTGTTTGCCCTGCTAGCCAGAGAATACTCACTTGCAATCATCATTAAGGTTGTGATACTCTCTCAAGTTTGTTCTGGAAGGTATAGAATCATATAGAGTACTGATCCATTTTTTTGTTATCAACAGGCGACTTCCGTTGTATTAATGGGAAATCAAAATGTGTGTTGTTTTCAGGACTCACAAACATCACCCTCAACACAGAGGCTGTGGCCACTGAAGAGCTCTGTGGAAAAGAGATACCATTTGTTCCAAACCAAGGACAGAAAGATACAATCACCAAGCTCCTTGTAGTCCGGGTCAGGCAAGCTCTTCTGTTACACTGACATAAAAATGGGCAGGTTAATTTTGCACATTCTGCTACTCAAGATGTGCACATAGAATATCAGAGCCTGAGCTGGGCTGAGCTGTGAGGGCTAATGGATGTGAGATGTAGAGGGGTATACTTCATACCATGGAAAACTTTAAATATATGCAATCTTTTAGATATATACAATCTTTTATCTCCTCACTCCTCAGCTCTCTGAAGTATCTTACCAGCATCAGTTTTGCAGACATTTGGAAGTTATGATATTCTGAAAATTCTTGTTGTTTTCTTAGCTGAAATGAAAATGAGTGATAATGATGTAACTCCAGCTGACTCTTCAGCCTGAACCAGGATTTTGTCCATATCTGTTTCTAAACCACCATGTCTAATATTTGCTCATTAAAATACTACTTCTGTGTGCTTCAACAGCCAGAGGGAGTGTTGGTAGAAAAGGCTCACAGCTCCATCCTGTGCCCCAGAAAAGGTAGAGATTGTTTTCTTTCTTTGCCCTGCTCATCTGCCCCTTTCTGCCTAACCACCTCCTGAGTCTTACCACTTGTTGAAATATTTTCTCTGGCAACATGACCGCCCTACAGAAGCATGTTGTAATTGTGGTGCCAGCTAGAGCTTTCCCTTGGTAAGGATGTGGGGAGGTCCAATCTTCTAGCATCAACATCCCTGATGCTAATGTGATAACTTGAGGGCCTTTTCACCTGTTGTAGTAAGTCTAGACTACTGAATGTGGATGAAGCTTGAAGACATGACTTAGGATTGCTGTTCCAGTCCTGAATTTTACAGTGTATGATGGGACCATTAGCAGATTTTGAGAGCATAGGGCTCACTGAGAAGACAAGTCTGCAACTGAAATCTGATAAGAGATGGAGTAACTTATGTAGAGAAAAGCAGGTGACTTCCAAGACAAGGTTCTGTCAATCTCTTTAAAGGGAAGGCTGTTAGGATGGCACAGGCATAATGTGGGATGGAAGGAGTTGAGGACAGGATAGAACAGGGTTTTTGAAGTGATCTGCAATCTCTGTGCCAGGAAAATGGGATGGTAGCACAGAAAAATCCTGAGAAGTTTGTGGAGACTTTGAAGCCTATTTTCATCAGAACCACTTTCTTTTTGTTCTTCACACACTTCTTACCCTTACCCAGGTGACCCAGTACACGAGGCTGTCCCTCTGATGTTGCCTGCAAATGTGGTTAAAGGTACAGCCAGTGCCTCTGTCTCAGTCACCGGTAAGGATCACACCTTTCCAAATCCCATATATCTGAGTTTAGCTCTAGGAAAGCCCTAACAAAGGATATTCCATGTTCTTTCCAAAGTTTCTGAGGCTCCACTACCTTGTTATTCCCATGTACTGGGCTGCACTTCCTGATTCTGGGTAAATACAGTACTCAGCAAGGGAGAGAGTGTTCTGTTTACAGACTTCCCCTGCCAAGATGGAATGTGCACAGCCTGCATGGAGGGCACAATGGAAGTGAATAAACTTGCTGGACAGAGGTCCCTCCCATGCTGTGCAGGGGCTGTCTTGCCTGGTGCACTAGTAGGAGCTAGTTACTGGTAGGAGAAGATGAAACCAGGAGGTGGTAATGATGCCTGTGCTCTGTTCCAGGTGACATCATGGGGATGGCACTGCAAAACCTGGACCGCCTGGTGCAGATGCCCCATGCCTGTGGGGAGCAGAACATGGTGGTGTTCACCCCCATTGTGTACCTGCTGCAGTACTTGGAGAATACGAGGCAGCTGACCCCTGAGATCAAGGAGAGGGCAACAAGATTCCTGCGCAATGGCAAGTACAGCAGGCCCAACTTGCTCTTCTGCCTTTCCATGTGTCCAGCCTGTCAGTGGTTGCCTACTTCCCTTCAGAGTACTCAGCAGCTTAGTATTAACATCTCCCCATGGCCTGCCCAGTGACTTAATTGTAAATACCATTCTGAGCACTAATGTCCTATCCTCCTTCCTAGCATACCAGATACAGATGCAGTATCAACACCCTGATGGTTCCTACAGTGAATTTGGAACCAAGGATAACTACGGCAATACTTGGTAAGCTCTGCTCTCTCTCTCTCTGCTCTCAGCCTAGAGGTGAACAGTTTTCTGCTTCCAACATTGAATCCTTTATGTCCCATTGGACCCATAGTTTTCCAGATACTTTGCAGGCTAGGGCACTCCAGGAGTGCTCAGCTGTCCTTGGGATGACTTACCAACAGAGAATAGCAGAACATTAGGTGAGGAGACCTACCAGTTTCAAATTCCCATTTTTTCTCTTTTTCTTCAACTCCTGCTTAGATTCCTTCTTTAACTCCATTCGTCCCTTTCTCTCATTCACACAGTCTCTTTCTGCTTCTTTCTACCCTCTCTCATATCTTTTTTCTGTTCTCTTCCAAACCAGGCTGACTGCATTTGTGGTTAAATGCTTTGTCCAAGCCGAATCATACATTTTCCTGGACAACAGGACTATCCAAGCTGCTCTCTCTTGGCTGAAGTTCCACCAGCTTCCCAATGGTTGCTTCAGAAATATGGGCCAACTTTTTCACACAACCATAAAGGTAGGAGCCAGAGCATCTGGAAAGACAATTCAAAGCAAATCTTGCCAAGTCTATAGGTAGTTGTTTTAGTTCACCCTCCTGTATTGTTCTGCTTTCTTGTGTGGGAGCAAGCTAAGGGTAGGTAAAACCTTCACTGAAAAGCTTCAGGTCTTTGTGTTTTAACTTTCCCAGCTTTTTGGATGTTTATATTTTTTGTAGGGCGGTGTGGATGGGGAAGTCCTCTTGTCTGCCTACATCACTGCTGCATACCTGGAGGCAGGAGAGACACCAGAGGTAAATGTTGTGATTCTTTGCTTTGCTGTTTCCTTAAGATCTCATTCTTAAAGATTTTAATGTTGTCACCAAGGCAGGCAATGGAGAGTCATGGAAAAATTCAGGGACAAAGTAATAAGGAGAGGAGAAACTTTTCAATTCTCAGGGAAAAGTCTCACCTATCCCTCAAGGAGGACATCACTGGTGGGGGAAAAGATGAGGTTAGACTACAAGGAGTTCACAGCTAGATACTGTGCCTGTTTCCCAAGTTTTGGCCACACATTCTGGCTGGTGTTGCTGCTCCTACAGTCTGTTAGTTAGGGAGGTTTAGTTGTCTCCATCATTGGAAGCTTTCAAGAAATGACTGGATAAAACCCTGAGCTACCTGGTCAGATCTTGTATTTAACCTGCTTTGAAAAGGAGATTGGACTGGACACCTTCTGAAATCCATCATGGTCTGAGTTATTTTATCATTTAGTAATTTTATGCACCAAATTTTGATTGACTTTTGTGGAAGAGGCTTTTCATAAAACTGAATGGCAAATATTCGACACTGTTGTGCTCTGCAGTAGAAGGAAACAAAAGCACAAGGACCTTCATCCTGGTAGAAAATCAACTAAAAGCTTGTTGTGCATTTTAAGAACTGTTTTTTTCATTTGGGAAGGAAATCAGAGAGACTGCACTGTGTGCTAAATCCATGAGCAGGCCCTCTCCTGAATGAATACAAGGAGAGTGATTTAGAACTCTGACAGTGGTGAGAAAATCTAGGCTACCATAAGGTAGGAGACTTTTTAAATTCCTCATGCTGCAGAGAAGATGACAGCAGTGTTGTTAGCTCAGAAAGGATTGTGAGGAAAGCTTCATTGAGTCAGAAGATTTATTGATGTGAACATAATCAGTTATTCAATGGGACACACATGCATAAACAATTGCTTTTAAATAAAATGGTCATGATAATGAAAGACAAAGTAATAACAAATAGGTAAAAATACAAGTCTCAGCAGCTACCTCAGCTGCAGTGAAGGAACTTGCTGAAGCTTATCATTGCACCTAGAAGAGTATGCTTGAGTGGATTATAAATTATTTTACAAAGAATATACAATCACTGGAGGTCAAGATCCTGAGAAAGAGCTTGAGGATTTCCTGCAAGGGCTAATGTACTCAAGATGTTCAAAACAGATCCTACTTTCCCTTAGAAGAGTACCTAAAAAGCTCATTAAAATAGTCAGAGGTTCAAATGTAAAGAAAAAAATTGAGATAATTTACACTGTTCTGAATGTAGTCATATTAAAGCATGGTTTTGTATGACAAGAAGTCTAGGCAGAGACAAACAGCCTTCTACCCCCACTCTGGGAAATTGATCTCTTGAAAGAAAATAGATCATTTATGTTGACTGCAGAAACAAATGGCAGGCTGTAGTGGAGCAGTTTCTTAGCTGGGATATGACTCCTCCCAGGGAAGCTAAGTGCATCTGTACACCATGCTCTTCAGGCTGCTTTTGGCAACGGTGGGATAAGCACACTAAGTGTGAAAGCACTTCCAGTAGAGTAGTACTCTCAGTCCTTGTGTTATTTTCACCAGAAGACAGCCAGAAGGGCTATAATGCATGTTAGGCTGTTCCTAGATGAGGTACCGAGATGCATAACAGAAAGCACTTCACAGGTAGTAAGTACATCTAGTGTTTTCACTTGAACTTTGGTAACTGTAAAAACACTAGTGATGTTGCCTCTATTTTAACTGTCTATGTGAGTGAGAAATTTAAGAAAGAAAAAGGAATAATAAAGAAGCCTCTGGACAGTTTAACAAATGTGATACTTAAGTTTGTTCAGTTTCAGAATAAAAAGGTTAGTCTGCCTCTTGCAATTGTATTTAAGGACAAATAGCACTTTTTAAATTATGGCATCCTAGCTTACTGCTTCTGCTGGGCTTTAACAAGAGGCAACAACCAAAAAGAATCATCTGGATCCTGGGGGCTTTTGCTACTCTGTGAGTAGAAATTATGAGCATTTCTGAGAATTGGTGGCTGCATGTACCAGTACTACTACACCATCAAGAGAGTGAAAAATGACACAGATATTACCTTTTCTCTTTCATCTATGAAAGAGAAAGAGGTGAGGAGCTTGTTGTGTATCAGAATAAATACTGAAGTGTAGCCCTTGCAGGATCCTTGCTTTATTTAACCAAGAGGCCACTGGAAGAAGGGAAAACATGGAGTGCTGTAGATGCACACACATGGTACAAGCACCTGCTGGAAGCCTGTAGCTTCTGTTTGAAGTAGCTGAATACAATACTGTTGAGACCAGTGGGTTTGCCGTCCCCTGCCAACAGCAGTTTTGATGTTCCAAGGGATACTGGAAATCCCACTAACCTTGTAAGGCACCACAGATGGGAACTAACCACAATAATTTTGATCAGCAGGCATTTGCTATTGTGTTTTGTTGATCTTGCCACATTTGTATTTGAAAAGTATGTCTTGGGGTTGTTATTCCAAAGGTGTCCATCTCACTGAGACAGCATTGCTGAAACTCATGGTTAGCTCGGGGGACTGTGTATGAAGCACCTTGCACCAAGGGCTAGAGACAGTGCTTATCGGTGTCACACTGATACAAAGAGAAGAGTGCAGACTTGAGCATGAAGACATCTTGGTGTGGAGTACTTTCTTGTATGGAGTATCTTCTGTGCTGGCATTTGTTTGTGTACCTCAGTGTTTGCCTGCTGCAGGTGTGTATGTGACCAACATCTGTGACCAACATCTGGGCAACTCTTCTCTTGCAGAGTCCAGTGGTGCACAAGGCTTTGGGCTGCATTGCTCTCACCAATCCCAAAGATGCCAGTACTTATACCCAGGCCCTGCTGGCTTACACCTTCGCCCTGGCAAAGGACTCCCAACGCACACAAGAGCTACTTGATATACTTGATAAAAAGGCAATCAAAGAAGGTATGGTCATCTCAGTGCCAGGTGAACATCAGAAGAGGGATGAGCAACGTTTCTGAGCCTTGGTTATATGCAACCAGGAAGGATGTTGGTCTTTACTCTTTAGGTCTTAAATCTTGTCCTTCACCAAAGAGAATTTTTAGGCAACTCATTTATGAAATCAAGCAATGTGCTGGCAATATTGTAGCCTGGGTGCTGATTTCCTTCAAACCTCTCCTACTTTTCAATATCTGAAATAGAGGTTGGACTCTGAGAGCAGTGGGTATTCTTTGGCAGGACTGCCAAGTGCCACGGAGGGAATCAAGCTGGCAAGCTGCCTCACTTCATACCCCCTGATTGGTTAGAGGGGTAGCTAATTAGTATCAAGTGAGTGGACCTGGCAAACAGGGCAATGGAGGAGTTGGACACCTGGGAAGTAATATTTATGTAGCTTACTGACATGTTAGTTCTGCATATCACTTTGGTATATAGAATCATAGAATAGTTTGGGTTGGAAGGGACCTTAAAGATCATCGAGTTCCAACCCCCCTGCCATAGGCAGGGACACTTCCCACTAGATCAGGCTGCTCAGTGCCATGTCCAGCCTGGTCTTGAACACCCTCCAGAGAGGGGGGGTCCACAACCTCCCTGGGTAATCTGTTCCAGTGTTTCACAAGACTCACTGTAAAGATTTTCTTTCTTATGTCAAGCCTGAATCTACCCCCTTCCAATTTACATCCATTATTTCTGGACCTCCCATCAGATGTCTTATTACAAAATCCTACCCCTGCCTTTCTGTAGGACCCCCTCAGGTATTGATAAGTTACTATGAGGTCACCCCTGAGCCTTCTCTTTTCCAGGCTGAACAATCCCAACTCCTTCAGCCTGTCTTCGTAAGGCAGTTGCTCCACCCCTTTGACCATCTTCGTGGCCCTCCTCTGGACCTGCTCCAATAGCGCGGTGTCCTTCTTGTGTTGAGTGTTTGGTATGGCAAAATACACGGGATTGCAGTTCACCCAGTAATGTCATCACCCAGCCACAAGTCCACCGTGACACCTAGGCCTCAGGGTTTCTTTTCTGATATCTCTTGATGTCATCTACTCCCTTCCTTTCCCAGATGGGCAGATCCACTGGAGTGAGACCCCATCCAAGCAAAGGAACAGCACCAGCCCTTGGTCAGAGCCATTGTCTGTGGATGTGGAGATGACAGCCTACGTCCTCCTGGCCCTGCTCTCCAAGCCAAATAGGACGGAATCTGATCGCACCACAGCATCTAGGATTGTGGCCTGGCTTGCCAGGCAGCAGAATGCCTATGGAGGGTTTGCCTCAACACAGGTAACTCACAGCCAGTGATGGGGATTTGTCTGAGAAAGAATCCTCTGCGCCAACACATGCAAGTGTGAATAATAACAGCATGAAGGCTTTGAGGAGAGGAGCCCAATTATACAGAGGTCTTTGTGACAGGAGGTTCAAATGTCATAGAATCATAGAATAGTTTGGGTTGGAAGTGACCTTAAAGATCATCGAGTTCCAACCCCCCTGCCTATGGTTACTGTGAGTTACTGTGAGGTCCCCCTGAGGCTTCTCTTTTCCCGGCTGAACAACCCCAATTCCCTCAGCCTGTCTTCATAGGGCAGTTGCTTCAGCCCTTTGACCATCTTCGTGGCCCTCCTCTGGACCTGCTCCAATAGCCCAATGTCCTTCTTATGTTGAGGGCTCCAGAACTGGACACAATACTCCAGATGGGGTCTCACCAGAGCTTTGGGTCTCATAGCTCCAGGGAGGAAGCATGCAAATGTAATTGTTTCTTTTAACAGGACACAGTAGTCGCTTTGCAGGCCTTGGCTAAGTATGCAGCGCTGACGCACAGCACAAAAGGAGTTGCAGAAGTAAGAGTGAGTTCCTGGACAGGCTTTGGGAGGAACTTCCAAATCTCCTACCGCAACCGCCTGTTGGTGCAGGAGGTGGCACTGACAGAAGTCCCAGAAGAGTTCTTGGTGCAGGCCCAGGGCAGCTGTTGTGTCTTTACCCAGGTAGGCAGCCCTCTCTCTTCCCACAGACCCTGGTGTGACAACAGGGTACATCATCTTATCAGAGCAAAATATCTCCCTTGCTGTTCTGTGCAAGGAAATGTGCAGTAAACGGGTTTTAATCATAGCCTGTTGCCAATGCAGCAAAACTCTGTGTGTGTGGTAGAAGACTCATGGGACGTCACACATCCAAATGTGACGACAGTTGTGCTTCCATGGCATGTGCAGTAAACGGGTTTTAATCATAGCCTGTTGCCAATTTAGCATACCTCTGTGTGTATGGTAGAAGAATCAAGGGACGTAACTCATCAAAAAGTGAGGACAGTGGTGTTTCCATGGTTCTCAGGCTATTGGAGGATGGAAATCTTCACAGTGACCCCACTGCTGTGTGCCTGACTTGCACAGTCTCGAAGGGAAGGTTGAGAAGGAACCCCAGCTAGACAGATCTGAGTTTTGAGTACTGGGATGAGTGTGCTCATTTTACCTACCCACTGTCTGGTGATAGTGAACTAATTATCTCTGTCTTAATTCTTTTTTTCTCTCCCTGCAGGTGGTGCTGAGGTACAACACACCCTCACCACAAGTCTCCAAGTCTTTTTCTGTGCAAGTGAAAACCGAGCCAATTAATTGCGCAGAAGAAGATACACACTCTGTTACTGTCTACATCACTGTCAGGTGATTGTAAAGATATAGCTCCATTTGGGAAGGAAAGTCAGGATTGCTGAAGGATACTTCTTGGCTGCAATGGAGATACCAGGCAGTTACAGCAAAAGGTCCAGATGGCAGATGGAGAAGGAAGGATACAAGTGCCTCTGGGCAAAGGGAAATGTTTCCAAGGGCTTTGGTCCTTGCTAGGGAGAGGAGTGCAAGTAGTCACCTCAGACTGGGGATACTCAGGGTAGTGCATTCATCTTGTGAAAGGCAGCAGTGGCTTGCCTTGATCCTTGTCCTGTCTGGGATGCCTGGCTTAGGGTCCTGCATACAAGGTATGGTGTCAGTAGGTAAGGGAAACTAGTAGAGATTCTCTTTTTGGTCTTTTCCACCAGGTACATTGGGAATAGCTCCATTTCCAATATGGTGATCGTGGAGGTAACCCTACTGTCTGGATTCGTCCTGGCTCCAGGATCTGAGAATTCTGTAAGAAGACTGAAATTAGGATGGTGATGTGGTATCAGTGGGATCATCTATGCCCAAGGAGATGGGGAGGTTGCATGGGATAATATTGTGTCTTTCTCTTGAGCATACTCACCATCCCTTCCCCACAACAGGCTTGAATACTTTCTCTCTCTTTGTGCCCTGAGAATGGATGGTGATCCTTCTGGCTTGATCTACTCAGCATATCCTTGACAGCTTAGTAGCCTAGGCACCTGTTCTTGGGTTTTATGAGGGCTGAGTGGTCCTGCAGGGAGATCAGCTTGAAGGGCTAGGAGCCCAAAATAATTTTGGAAGTCAGTGAATGAGAATCTGTCCACTCACAATTAAGTTAATTCACATATTGTTGGAATGACCTACACTTGGTTTTCAGAGGACAACTAAATTACATGCTCTGCTGTTTTGTCCTAGCTGCAGCATTGGCACCCTGTGAGAAGAACTGAGAAGATACAAGGAGGTGTTGCCCTCTACCTGGACAAGGTATGTGTATGTTGTACTAGAGATACTATAGGAGTGAAGGACAGTGGGAGACCTGTGTGGGGGATCAATGATTGGGATTGCAGAGAAGGAGGTGAAAGATTCATCTTTAAAAGTCCTGCCATTGCTTCAACTGAGCCGTTACTGTCTGTCAGTAGGATAAAATTTAGATAAGGAATACAAAGTACAACTTGTAAGCAAACTGTCAATTGCTTCTGTTCTTCAGTTGAGCCATAAGTCTGAGAAATTGGTTCTGCATCTGGAGCGGGAGGTTGGGGTGATCAACATGAAGCCAGGCCATATCAGGGTCTATGACTACTACCATCCAGGTGAGTGGGGAACCATAGGGTGCCAGGTCTGTCTGGGTGTTTGTGCTTGGTTCTGTGCACGGATAATTGAGATCTCTCCTGTCCTGTTGCAGAGGAGCAGGGCCTGGCTGATTATAATATCCCCTGCATCTGAGGTAGGTGTGAGTCGCGTTCTCAGCCCCATTTACAGATCTGGCAGCTTTGTGATGTTTCCTCTTTAACCCAGTCACCTCTCTTGTCCCAGAGGAGTCCTGAGTACATCTGATACAGCATTGACTGCATCTAGAATTCCCTAGGCCTTAGGAGCTTAGTCTCTTCCTTTTGTTTACTGGGCTTTGTAATGTAGTCTTTAATGGATTGCCATGTAGCCAGGACATGAAGTGATTAACTGGGACACCGCTGGGCCACCTGTGTTGGTATAGTGTCTGATTCTTCTTGTCAGCTGAATAACAGAGCTTCCACCATTCCAGAACTTCCAAGTAGAAGTCACACTACTAGCTTCAGCTTACCCTGTTTGGTATGGAGAGTCGGTCCCACCTCTTCTGGGGGAGGGGCTGAGATAAAAGAAGGGCGGAGAGAAACATTTCCCTTTAGAGTCCTTTGCAAAAGCATGGGCTCCCTAGCTGTAGCATCTCAGAGATAATAATTTGGGTCGCATTGTTTTCTCACCTGATCATTCCCTCTTCCTGCTTTCATGTCTCCAAGGACTTGAACTGCTCCTTGACTGTCCAGTTTTTATCACACAGGAATCACACTAGTCCAAGAAACCCTAGGACAGCAGGGCTGCTGCATTATGGCTTCTGACATGATGGGGCATGCGTCACCTGGAAAGTCATCTCTCACTGTGCTCAGGATATTGGAGCTGGAGCAGATCTCAAACTGGAATAAACCCAGCTCAAGTCATCCTGACAGACATTTCCTAGTGAATTCTTTGGGTTGTCTGATTAATTCTGATCATTTTAATTCAGGCATTTTCTTGCTTGCAAAGGAATGAAAATAAAATATGAATCACAAAAAAATTCTGTGGTGTGTGTTTGGACTCCATGGGCTTGGGGGGAGAGTACTGTTATATAGAGGAGTGTAGCTATGCTATGCACCTGGAATTCATTTCTTCCAGCAAAAAACTCCATTCCAGAAGCATTGTGCAGCCATCACTATGGAGCAAGGACTTCTTGCTCTGTATGGAGACTCATCCAAATGAACATCACCTACTGCACAGAATTGTAGCTGTGCAATAAGTCCTTGACTGATTCTGCACTTTACACAGACATAGACTAAATCTGACCTGGTGTGTGTCTCACAGATTAGCTTCTATCATCTTAGTGCAGAAAGGGTGGAGTAATTTTAGTTTCTGCACCTCCTGTGAAGCTGGATTTTGCACAGGGCAATTAGAAGCTGAGTTTTTAGGCAGGGATGGTGCACCAGGTCTGAATGTTCCCAGTAATGGAGAGTGAACAAGATCTTCGTCACGTGACAAGGAGATGGAAGGGCAGTCCAGCAACCAAAGGGTATATGACAATTAAGCAAAATTTCTGCTTTTTAAAATCAAACCTTGTCATTTAAGGAACTCCATGTTGTCATCTGGGATCTTCAGGCTGGTAGTGCTGAGTCCCTGTATAGACAGGTATGTCTCCAGAGACTCACTAACACTGGCTGTGAGAGTGTGATGACTGAACACGTCATGCTTAGGAGTGAGTGGGGTGGGGAGGTTGAGGGTCTGGATTTGTCCACAGCCCTGAAAGTTTCCCAGATCAGACCCTGCAGCATGGCTGGGATATTTGGTTTTTTAGGGAGGGGTTTGGAAAGCGTGTACAGATCTTTGAAGTTCCAGGGTAATCCTAAAGTCTTGACTGTTCTCCTCTGTGAGGCAAGGACATAAGCACTGGACTTTCTTTTGGTTAAGAGTGAAACCTCTCCTTAACACAGTGAAGAGATCTGCCAGCAAAGCAGGCTGCTTGAAAACCTGCCCCATGCTTCACGTGCAGCTTAATAGGAGCAGAATGGATGCATAAATTCAGCACAGCCATTAGCATTACCAACGCTTAGTGCAGTGCCAGAAGTGGCTGCGCGCAGGTTGGCTTCTTTCCAGGAGTCACTTTCTCCCTCTTTCTGCACCTTTGTTTAAACAGGTGTTTTTTAACGTCTCCTTGTTCAATTTCCTCAGCAGTCCATGAGCTATGCAGAGCCCAGCTCTGCAGAACAGGATTTTTGCCAGAATACTACTACTTTCTCTGATGCTCTGCAGATGCTGCAGCTTTCTTTGCAAATACCTCTTTTCCCTCCCTTCCTTACCTCTGGCAATGTCTGTCCCCGCTAATATAAGAAAGGAGAATGGGGGCCAGTCAGGTATTTGGTTGGTATCAGTACTTGGAGAGCAGCACTGGCTAGAGTTTGGGCTCTTGCAGAGGGGGAATGACCCCACTTATGGTAGCTCATGCCACCATGTTCTTACCATCTGTTTTCCAGTGATTACCGAAGCACAAGCAACAGATCAGAAGTCCCCGGAACAGAGATTTATTAGAAGAATAGCTATTATGTATGTGACACACACACACAAACATGCATTCTGCCTACCCCTGCCTACCCAGGAGGTGGTAGCTGCTGCCTCATCCCACTGTTGCTGTGAGAATTCATGCAGAAAATTCCCTGGATCATATGTATATGCATACATGCACTCTGCATAAAGATTGCATGTAGTGACATTTTTGACTCAATATCCCTTGTTGTGTCTCTATTGACTTAGTCCTTTAAAATGGTCTTTCTTGGACTTACACTGCAGTGCCTGTGGTATCTGGTTACTGGAGATCATTTGGAGGGAGGTGGCTATCTTACAGGAGAGTTTGAAAGTCATCTTTGGACAAAACACATTAACTTTTTTGTGGTCTAAGCTTCCCCTTCTCTGCTTAGAAAAAAAAGTGTCAACCATCACACTCATCTGTTTATCCATCACAAAATTAGGGAGTTGAGGTGATTCATCCTGGAGCCTTGGCGGTACCTATGCTTCATCTACTTTGTGACCAGATCTGCTGGCTGAGCACTGAGGATTGCCTACCTCCAGGAACAGAAATATAGCCTCAACTGCTTGTGTGTCTCTTGCCTGTCTTTGAGCTGAGCTATCAGTAGATCTGAGGGCAGCAGTCAGGTACTGTTTGCCCTGCCATGTCTTTCAGGGGATGCAGAGCCCCAAGAAATACTTCCTTCCCAAATACCTCCCGGCTTCCAATATCTGATTGTCATGGCAGCAACAGGAGAAGGAGACAGGGTTGAGCTGTATGCATCACACCTACCAAGCCTTGATTTGCTGCTTTGATTTTGCTGCTTCAGCATCTGTTTCATTTTGCGTCAATGTCTGGGAGTTGGTTGAGTGTTCAGGGTGGGCGTTTCCAAGCAGTGCTAAGCCCAGGACTTCAGAGGTGTTTGGTGTCCACTCTCACAATAGGGCTGCTGGAGTCACTGCTTGGAGCACCTTTACCATTGTGAGCCCTTGATCTGTTTCAAGGGGTCTGGCTGTCCTTTGGAACTGCTGTGGATTTGCTGTGAACAAACAAATGTCAGCTGAGATTGTTCAGCAGGCACTGCCTGTACTTTCTGACACCCATAGAAGGGAAGGCGGTGCACCTTAGTGTCAGAGTGATTCACATGCTTGCCGCTGTTCCAATTCTCTTGTTTATCCAGGTGCTCTTGCACCTTTTTCTCAGCTCTACAAAGCCTAGGAGAAACAGAAGGGGGGACAATTTGTATCTGGCCACTATGGGAGAGAGTGAAGAAAAAGATCTGCAAACCCCGGTTTCCTTGTTGTGCATCAGTCTGTCCTAAAAGAAGAATATTACTGGGCCCTACAGACTTAAAAGCTCAGTTTGGCACTGGGAGATAAATCAGTGGTACATTTACACTAAAAGAGAAAAAAATTCCTTATTTTAAAAATAAGTAGTTTTGAGAATTAGATTCTCTTTTCAATTGTGGTAAGATACCCAGGGAAAATGTCAGTATAATCAGTGGAGTAACAGGTATAAAATTAGGAAAGAAGGTCCCAAAATAGGTAGCTTGTGTTCACGTCACCTATGGCTAGGCTAGAGCTGCAGCCTCTTGGTAGCTGGAGAAAATCCTGTAGAACTGAAACTGCACAATTTTTGACCTCACTGACATGTTCAGTCCTCATCTCCACTAGTGAGAGTGTGAGTAATCTGAATTGGCCCTCACAGGCCAGTGTGATGTAGCTTCAGTGAGCTACAGCTGTTGGATTTCGCCTTCAAAATAAAATTTCCCCAGGGCAAAGATAAGGTAAGGACTCCAGTTCTGCCTGCTCGGTGTGCTCTCCTCCAGGGATTTGTTTTATATAAAGCCTGATCTTTGGTTCAAGGCTGAGACCTGCCCTGGGAACTACAGACACAGAAGCTCTGGGGACAGCATGACCACAGGAGTTCACAGTGAGCTCCAGCCAAATGCACATGCCAAGGGGATATAGGACAATCCGGCTGGAGGCAAAACAATGGGCCTGGGGCTCCAACTGGCACAGGGTGCAGGTTCAGCTCAGTGAACAGGAAACAGGCTATTGCTCAGTGAAATTAAAAGTAAATTTGTCTAAATGATGCTGGTCAGTTCATCCACAGGGGAGCAGGAGAGGTGAGAGGCTGGAGTCCAAAAAGATTGGGATTGGCTGGGGGATATTCTGAATGGTACAGCCCTGTGCCAGCAGCACTATAAACATAGGGATGAGTCAGAAGGAAGGAAAGTTTTGGGTTTCTTGTCTGCTTCCTGGGAGAAACAGCAACAACAGCAAGTGGTCTGAAGACCTAGGAAGGAGAGAAGCTGCACCTTACTTTCTCTCTTGACTGGTCCTCCAGAGGAATCCACCTCTCTGGAGGTCTCCCATGGAAATGTGGACTCCATTCCTCCTGAGCTGCCTGTTCTACACCCTGCAGATAATGGCACAACCGTAAGTGTGGTGCTGGGGATGGGACCAGGATAGCAAGGAGAAAGTGTAGGACCCTGCAAGTCATCTCCTGTAAGGGATAGGCATAGAGTGGTACACAGTATTCCACAAGCCTGGCTGTGAATACAGAACCCTCTGTAAGGTGGGATCCTCTCACACAGGTCTTGCTGCATGGGAGAACTAGGTGAGGACTGGTAGTGGGAACCAGAAGCATGAGGAAGCTTGTAGGAAAAGTGGTAGGATACCTGCAAAGGGCAAATGAAAAGGGCGCTGGGCTAGGGATAATAAAGCAGGAACCAGTCTGCTGCCAAGGTATTTGTGGACTAATTTTAAAGCCAAAAACTGCAGAGAATCCTGACATAATGATGTGGGGCCAAGACAGGCCAAGAGCCTCAGGTAGCTTTGGGATCAGAACTGCACAGCTTCATCCTCAGGACTGAATGAACACAGACATGTGGCGGGTTTGGATTTGGATTCCTGCCTGAACTTTGCAGCTTGTCCCATTTCTTAGTCTCATAGTGCAGTTGCCTTTTCCATAAGTACTGAAAACACCTAGGAATGTTTCCCTTTGCAGAAGCAGAGATGGTCTCTACTGTATGTATTTCTCTATGCTGCTGTATCATCCTCCAAAACTATGTACACACCAGTGTGACAGGGTGTTGCCTGAAAGCATTTCCATAATTTTTTTTAATGTTATCTATCTTCCATCACTGCTATGAGAAGTTCACACTCTCATTGTTAATCTGTCCCTCTAAGTCTGTCAGAGCAGTGCCTCCTGCCCCCCTCCCTGAGAGGGGGTAAACCCTTCTGCTTCTTTAGACCACGGTGTGTTAGTGCCAAGAATGTGTGAGACTACCTCCAGGATGTGATGTCTTGTTTGCCCACTATAGGAGGTACCTGGTCATCGTTCCAGCTGCACTGCCTTACCCCTCTTCCCAGAGGGTGTGCTTGGACCTCCGTGGGGTGGAGAAGCCTATTCGTGTGGCCTTAACTCTTGTGCATCCATCTGGAAACCTCAGCCTCTACCGCAAGGTTGTCCGGAACAACTGGATCTTCGAGTGCTCCAAATTTCAGGTCAGGGTCACTCCTGGCAGGGACTTCTAGCTTGCAGCTCCCAGCATACTCTTTTGGCTCATGAATTCTCTCACCAGAGAAATAGAGAATGAAGAAAATGGGAGGAGAAAGGCTAATGCAGAGCCAGGCAGAGTGTTTGGTGGGAGCTTGGTGTCTTTACTCCCTGCCTTTGTCTGCATAATATTGTTCCTGATGGGTATCTCACAGTCCACCCTGGTTGCAAACCAAGGGAAGATTGCCTGGCCAAAGGGCTGAAGAGGATGGAGTAGCTTACAAGCATCCAAATGGCAGCTGTATAGCTTATTTTCTCCACTGAGAAGAAAGCACTGTCACGGGGTGTCATTTGTAAATTGTAGCGCTGGAAGGGGTAGACTTTTCATCTCAGACACTCTCGTCACATCTGCTTCTCTCCGAGCTTCTCTTTAAGGCTGGAAAATGTGCAGTAGCACTAAGAAGGGTGTGTGAGGTTGTGAGCACAGTCTCAGCACAAAGGCTTTCTGGTCTGCCCAACCCATGAACCTTGTTTTCTTGGTTTGCAATGATCAGTAAGAGTGGATTTCAGCCTATATAACACCCACAGATCAGGAAAAAGGATCCTTATCAACACAGACCTTTTCTTCCATTGGTTTGAGTCTTCTCTGTCTTTCTCCGTGCAGGCTGTAACAGTGTCATGGGGGCAGAGACAATTTCTGTGGCAGAACAGGGTTCCTCTTGTCCAAATACAATGGCATTGTGTCCTATGCTTTGATAGATACACCCCTCAACCACTGAAGGAACATCCTGTAGCTGGTCTTCAGAGTAAAACAGGGAAAAGCCTGGCCTCGTAGTGCAGTAGCAGTGACACAAAAAACACTATTCTGATGCCATTGTGTCCTTTCCAGTTGTCTGCTAACCTGGTGGCTCCTCCTTCATATGCTAGGTCCCACGACCTGCAAACAGCCAAGAGGTAGGCACTGTTCACCTGCAGATCTCCAATGGCCACTACTTCAAGGCAAATGAAGAGAAGCGTGTCCTCATCCACAGGACTGGTACAGGCACCTTTATCCAGATGGAGAAACCCATCTATAACCCAGGGCAGACAGGTGAGCACTCTACATGGACCACCTCTATAACTCCCCTTCCTTGATCTGCCTTAACTTTGATTCTCATTTTCCTTGATTGACGGACCATGTGCTTTGTGCCATGCAACCTCCCTGGGGACAGAGGGGGAAGCTATGTGCTGCCTTCTGCAGTGATGTATCCATGCATCTTGTTTTAGGGGTGGGAGGGGACTGGAAGGGTGAGTCTCACATGCTTTAGGAGCAGACCTGGCCTGTGGGAAGGAGCAGACCTGAGCATGGTGTTCCCAGGTAGGACTAGTCTGCTAATGTGATGGATAAGGAAACAAGAGGGTAATTCTGGGCAGAGCCTGCGGAAAAGCCCTTGAACTGGGAGGGTGGCTGCTGCTCTGCTATCACACGTGGGAAGGGGAGAGGCAGTGAGCAGGGCTGAGCAAGGAATAAGGGGAGCTGTAGAGGTACTAACAGCTGTGTGGGGAGCCATGATTTTGAGGCAAGGCAAATTCAAGGTGAATCCATTCCCAAATGCGCTCTGTAATGTGCTCTTCTCTGTTTTTCTCCTTTCAGTGAAATTTCGGATCGTGACACTGACTGAAAATTTTACTCCTGTTAACAGCAAGGTAAAGCCCAGAGGAAGGCTCCAGGATGCCTCTGCCAGTTCTCCCTCCTCTGCCAGGCCCTCATTGAGACAGACCTAGTGTCTGCAGAACCCAGGGTGTCCAATGCCAAACTGCTAGTAAAATTAATTAGAAGAGCAGCATCTGTTTGCTCGTGGCGGTGTTGTGGCTCTCACAGGATGGCTGATGGAAGGGCTGGTACTGCTGATGGTCTCTGAGGAGTGTGCCAGCACTCCCCACTAGCTAAGTTGGTACAGGACAGCAGCTCAGGTGCACCTGCCCCTCAAAGGAAAATCTTAATCAGGGTTTCTGGGGATATCCTGGGCACAATTAAAAGACCCCAAACTCCCTCTTGTGCAGCTCTGCAAAGCTCAGCACTTCGTTGTACCTAAGGGTGACAGGAGAATCTGATGCAAGCTATGAGGCACCTGCAGAATTATAAGGAAAAGTAATTGGTATGGGGAGGAATATCCATGAACTGATCATAAAAAGGGAATAGAGGGAAAACAGTACAACCAAATTATACTGACTTGCTGCTGGCAGCAGCTCATTCTCCCTGTGTCACGGGAGTGAGAAGCTGCCAGGGACTTGCATATGTGTGAGCCAGGAAACTGCAAGACTAGCATCTTTCTGCGGTAAGCAATTATACCTGCAGCCAGCAGCTATAGCTATTTCACATTCCTCTATCCTGAAGCAATTTAAAGGAGAGCCAAGAGGAATTTGTGCTATGACAGATTAAGTACTGAAGGGCATACGTGCGCAGAGTTGGATCAAATCCCTCTAGAATGAAATGAAGGGAGAGATCCTTCTGTCTTCTTTATTGCTGACTTCATCTCCTCTTTTTCAGGCTACTCATGAGGGTCTAGAGGCAAACATTATTTTTTTACCCAACAGAGAAGTTGTATCAGATAATAAACAATAAATTTGCTTCCATGCCTACAATTACACTCAAGTTATGAAAACAATTCACCTGTACTTTTTTTTTTGTTTCAGTGAAAACAGGGTTGCCTGTGATAAGCAGCACAAAAGCTTTGAGTAATGAATAATGACAATTATATGTGGCCTTCTGTTCATGGGCCAGTTATTCTCTCAAGCCCCTGCTCCTAACTCCTTATGCCCCTTATGCTCCTAAATGTCCTTTACCACTGCTGCCTCCTGACTTGAATTTGCAGTAAATAAGAACAAATAGAGAATTAAGAGGCCTAGAAAGGCTGAAGTACGTCAGCAGTAGTTTATGTCTTCAAGCTTTACCTTCTAGGCTAGGGACTGCACAGAAAAATGTGGTGTTTATTCTTTCTATAGGTTATGCAGTTTTGCTAATTCTTGGAATTTATTGTTGCAAAGCAAATGCCTTTCAATATTTATGAACTTGGAAAGGTGATATTTGCAATTCTCTCTCTATTTTTCTCCCTTTTTTCATAGTAAATTCTAGATTTCACAGTTGGACAGTATCTACCATAATGCATCTTAAAAAATCAGGTATCAAAATGCAGATCCAAAGAACAGCACATTTTTTTTTATGTAACATATTGTCCTTACTATTTCAAAGCCATTCTCCTGATTTTGTATTGCAATATTTGGGGCTGGAGGTGGTGTCACATCACATAAGCTAGGTGGGTAAGATACGTTTATATGCAGGTTGCTACATTATCAGTTTCTAACATTGGTGTCTGTTTGCTTTGCAGTACTCCGTGGTGGAAATCCAGGTGGGTGTTTCAGACTCCTCAGGTGTTGGGAGGGAACATTCCATATGGATGATAGCTTGGCTGCTGTCTTACTGAGTCAAGTCACTTTAATTTTTAGAGCCTGTCTATGCACCTGCACATGCATACTATGCCCATATGCTTCTTGTTATCAAGCTTTGACAATCCAAATAGTTCAGCTTCAACCCATTTCAACACTCAGAAACACCACCCAGGCTTTAGCTAACTCGTACAGTTCAAGACTCTCCAGAGTCTTACATAAGACACTCCAGTCTTTCATACCTTCTTCTTCAATGGCAGTACAGAGCAGAGTAACACTTAGTAGGTTGGTTCCATCTCTACCAGTTTTCCAGCACTCAGGACACTTCACGACCATCTGAGGAACACCTATGAAAGCCTCTAAAATCCCTGAAATGCTTTTGAATCCAGTGGGCTCTGAATAGAGCACAATGGTATTGCTGGCAACTGCTTCTTCTTTCCTTCCCTCAAACTGCAGGACCCAAAGCAAAATCGCATTGGCCAGTGGCTGGATGTGAAACCAAAACAGGGCATTGCAGATCTCTCTTTCCAACTGGCTCCTGAACTTTCTCTGGGAACTTACACCATCAGCGTGCCAGACCTGAAAGCATCCAATACCTTTAAGGTGGAGGGACATGGTAAGATGGAGCATGGAGAACAAAAAATGGAATGGAAAAAGTTGCTTATTTCTCTCTGTATAACAATATATAGCCCAATATTGTAAACTGAGATTTACTGCATGGGAGTTGAGATTAAACACAGTTCTATAGAGTGGGCAATATCATAAATGAACTCAAGAGAGATTGTGCTGGAGATTTCTGGAGAAGGCACCTGCCAACAACTAGGCTGGCAGAATGAGAGTATACTAAAGACCTCTGTGAGTCTGATTGTATGTTGGGGAAAAAAAGGGCTTCCTTCTTTGATTTCCATGTTTCTAATTAGTCTTTGCTTTACTCCATGAACATGCTCTTTCAGGAGACTCCAGCCTTCCATGAACATGCACTTACAGTGTGGGACCCCACACTTAGGTGGTATTTTGCCTCTGATGGAGCAACTCTGTGGTTTTTTTTCCAGTGTTGCAAAAGTTTGATGTTTTCTTCGAGGGACCAGCTCAGATTTATGCCTCAGACAAAACTTTTCTGCTGCGTGTGTGTGGCAGGTAGGGAGAACATTCAGGGGAGAGGAAAGAGATCACCAAAACTGTGTCTTCTGTCTCATGACTCCTGATACATCAGGGAAAATTGACTCAAGAAGGGACAAACTTGAAGGATCCCAAGTAATGCAAAGTTCAAACTGATGAGTTCTTCCTTGGGGAAGAGGTTGATCCAGCTGTAGGGAGTCCTGTCTAAGGAAAGTGATACCCTACTCTAGAGACTGTATATGTTCAGCCTTGAAAAATCTTACATGGAGAAAAATTGCATGTCTGGTATGAGACTCTATTGCTAAGGAAAAGGATCAGAAACTAGGGTTACAGAAGGCTGTACTGCTCCTTCTCACTTACTTGCTACTGAACTTGGTACCTTCTTAGAAGTAGCAGGTGGGTTTCTTTACTTAGGTAGTCATTAGAAAAAATGGAGCGGATGAGAGTGGGAATGAAGGCATGACCTCAGGTGGTTTAAGCACAAAGGAGGAAGGAGAATGAACTGGAATACACTTGGTAGACACATAAAGGCAATGAGCTCGTTTGTATGGGGCTGGGTTGTCTGGAGAGTTTTGATGTCTCTTCATTGCTGGTCTAAAGCCATTTCTCATTAATGTGGATGTTTAAAATTAGACCACATGAAGCTCTAGCAGAAAACTGTACATCACTGCATCCCCAGAATGGGTCATAGATGTCTTTCTGTTACTGATGCTGTCAGGAGAATTACTCCGAAGGGAAAGCCTTTGAAGAGGAGTCAAAACAAGGAAGGCAGGCAGGGGGAATATCTGTGCTGACAATGGCATTCTTCATTTATACTTTGCTAAAAACACCAGAGCAGATGAAGAAAACAAGAGTCCAGAGATAAGCCCTTAGTTAGACAGGTCTGAAGTCACCCTGCAGTTCTGTTACTGTCATACCATGCTATTGCTGTTGCTAAGGGACGTAGGTTTCTACTGCTTTCACACCTGAGCTTTTACCTCTTCTGGGTGCTCCTCTGTGCTGTGTGGACACTTCAGCTCGGATCAGCTCTTGGCCTCTGCCTGCAATTCCAGGATAGCAAGGACCCAGACATGGGAGAGTTTCAGAGAGTGTGGGTTCTTTCCTGTTTGTGCATCATTTCCGTCTCTGTCACTACCAATAGCACAGGACTGTGCTATGGCCAGTATATTGTCATTTATGCCTGCCTGCTTACCAGCTGCATCAAAACCATCATTAGAAAAGCCACCTGTGTGGAGCAAAGTGCTTGGCATTGGTAGCTCCTCTAGTGTTCTCCCTGCAGGTACAACTATGGGAAAGCAGTGCAAGGGATCATGCGGGTCATGTTGTGCCAGAAGGCAAGGAGACGTTTTCATAATACCAGCAGGGACATCTGTAGGGAATACAGCGGTATGGTGAGTAAAATCCTGGGAGATGGTTAATGAGGGCCCATCACAGGGGACAATGTGTTAAGAAATGAGTGCACAGAATGATTTGACAACTTCTATAATATATATGTAGACAAATAGGTTATTTGTTTTATTCAATTAATGTAATTATTGCTGCCCAGACTCACTATGAAAAGCCTTTACTCCTAGATCTTCTCTGCAACTCTGTTTATTGATGGTAAGGAATGGAAAAGAGGAATTTCACAGAAAGATTTAAGAGCTTTATTATCTAGAAAGAAGCATAACTAAACCAGAAATTAATGCAGTGTAGGAAAGAACAACTAACAGAGACTTCTCAGGTACAAAAATACCCTGTTAAGGTGAAACTATCCTGGAGCTGCACAAGGACACTAACACATGGTGGTTAATTCCACGGCCAAATCATACATTTGGTTTTTATTCTTTATCTTTGTATATACTTATATATTTCATATTCTTGTATCATTTCCCTTATCTTTCCATGCCTAACAAAGTATTTCATAGCTGGACTCTTCCCTAGTACATATGGTTGAACACTTTTCAAGCTTAATGATTTGTAATTATGACTTATTACAGTTATTGTAGTATTATAGCCCTGGAAATTATTCATTACTTTGAATTTTCATTATTTCTGCACCTCTCCTAGCTAATTCTCTTTAAAAAACTTAGATATTTGCTCTGTCATCAAGTCAGTTTTCTTCTAAAGCTGAAAAATGGCAACATTGCAACTTTGATCAAACTGTGAAGAGATATTTGGTTTATATTTCTACAATATGAATTATACATATCCCTGACTATAAAACAGAAAATGTGGAATTTAAAATGTGAGCCCTGTCTGTCTATATATGCATCTGTATTACTAATTCTTGCAATCAAGCTATGACAGAATGACTGATACCTTGTAGTTCTAACTCCTTCCTTTTTCCCCAGCCCCAAATAACATCTGGCACTTCCTGTTGCAGACCACGAGCAAAGGATGCTTCACTCCTTCTGTAAGCACTTCATTCTTCAACCTGTCTCCCAGTGAGGAAGACAGCAAGCTGCACGCAGAAGCATCTCTCCTGGAGACAGGCACAGGTACACATGGGATCTGCTTACCACCAGGTGCAGCAGAGTTGGTGCAAAGGCAAGAGGGACCATTCTGGGGGTGTGAGGGACAGAGTGAGTGCACCTTCTCCTTTTCTCCATCTGATGGGACACAAAGAGCAGTCTTGCCTGAAAATTTTGCTGTGCACCTAGAGAGCTACTCTGCCAACTGCAGGTGGATGAAGTGTGACTGGGAACATGGTATGGGAGGCCACACCTGACAGCATCTTTTCTAAAGAAGGGGCTAGCACATGTACAGCCTGCAAACATTGAAGTGTGCTGGTGTTGAAAAAGAAGTCCAAGACACTCTAATGAGAGGGGCTGTGAATAACAAATGAGATTAAACTAGGTTGCTGAAGTCAACTCTGATACTTATCCTGCTTTCCTTGCACTCTGCATTACAACAGGGGTGCAGATCAACACCTCCAGCCAAATCCTCATCTCCAGAACAGTTGCAAGGGCAGTGTTTGAGACACCAAATGCTTACTACATCCCTGGAGTACCCTACAGGGGGAAGGTAATTTTTTCTTTTGTTTCGTCCCTTACCATCATTTGCTGAGGAACTTGCTGTCAATTTTGCTGACCCAAAACATTTTCTATTCTCCAGACACAGTACTCTAACTTGCAGTGTGACACCTTACTTGATTGTGCAATTCTATTTTCTGCATTTCAGATTCCTTGATGTCATTAAACCTCCAACTTCTGCTGAGAGCAATGAGTGATGTCTCAGCTCTAGGCTAAGATATGAGTTCCTCATGCTCTGGCCACATTCACCTTTTGGAATGACCAGGTTTTGACCATTTTCTCCTTAGCTTAGCTTTAGAGATGAGAGAGTTTTATAGGTCTATCTCCTTGGGGCCAAACTGAAGACAAGGGCACCTATACTGGAGACTCTAAGCTTGTTAGAGGAAGGAAGGCCTTTGGGTACAATGCTGGAAGGAACTTCTAATTTTGACTTTTCTACCTCACCCTGTTGTCACCAGATTAGGCTTCAGGATCACTATGGAAATCCTATGAAAAACAGAAAAGTTTATCTTGTTATAAAGTTAATGAGACGTCGGTTCATCAAAACATACATCACAGATGGCAGTGGAATTGCATCCTTCAATCTGGACACAAGTGCCTGGAACAGCTCTTCAGTCTCTTTGGAGGTAAATCCCATCTCCGCATGCAAGGAAGTGAGAATTCCAGAGTTCTGCCAGTGCTTTCCATTCCTGCCCTGCAGCCCTCCTGCTTGCTCAGTCCTGGACTCTCCACAGAGCTGTGCCTATACAGAGCCACTAGGAAGGCATCAAGCAACACCCTATCCCAAACCCAGCTGATGACAACCTAACAAAGCAATGAAGGATGAAATTATTTATTTCTGTGTGTCTCTGATCTCCTTTCAGGGAAGGTTCACGCTGGAGGATCTCAGGCACACACACTGGGGAATGGACTTCAGTTACACAAATGCTTATCATCACCTGCAGCCCTTTCATATCACAACCAAGAGCTTCCTGGACATACACCCACTCACAGAAACACTGCCCTGTGGAATGAAACAGAATGTTCATGTGACATTCACACTCAGTCGGGATGACCTGGGAGAAAACACCAGCCGCATAGGGTTTGCATATTATGTGAGTAACTGGATGAGGGATCACTTTTTCACTGTAGCTATCAGACAGCTTTTTAGTGGAAATAGCTTTTGGTCTAGTCTGGAGACCTGCCTACTAGAGGGGAAATACCTTAGTCATCTCTCACTTATCTCCTGTGAACCCACTACCCATTCACCGTCTGAACTGTGGACAGACTAAATCAGAATCTCATGTTTTACAGCTTTACCTCCCACACTGTTGTGTGTGTGAATCTTCTGGGCCCAAGGTGTGGTGTTATAGTGGACCCTCAATTTGTTTCTGAGGTTTCTTAGGAGAGCAAAATGCACGTGGGCAAGTATGACTGTGGAAAAAAACAACTTAGTCATCTCACATTCCTCCTCCTCCAGGTCACTGGGAAGGCTGGAATTGTTGTCAGGGGCCAAAGGAGTGTCCAGGTCGGGAAGCTGAACAGTAAGTCTCTGGTGGCTGGATAACAGGACACAGACTTTCTAGGTTTCTGTGTTGGATAGTGCTAATTGCCAGAGTTTTTCCCAAATTCCCTGATTAACAGAATCACAGAATGTCAGGGATTGGAAGGGACCTCGAGAGCTCATCTAGTCCAATCTCCCCGCCAGAGCAAGAGCACCTAGATCAGGTCACAGGAATCTGTAGGCCCCGAGCAGTCAGTGAACAAGATAGAACAAGTCTAGCAAAGCAATTGTGTCAGCTAGGAGAAAAGACAAAGGGAAACAATGAAGGGAAGAGAGACTGGCAGGACCTGAGGGAAAATGGAGCTTATGGGATTCCAGTGTGGAGGGAGGGAGCAGAAAAACAAAGCTGCAGGAGTTGGTTTGATATCGTGAGACTAGAAAGAAAAAAGAAGGAGGCCAAAAGGAGATCTCAGTGGGGATGTGATGAAAACACTTTGCTTTTCCTTCCTCAGTGCTGAAAGGCTCCTTCTCCATCCCTTTGACCTTCACTGCTGACTTCACACCATCACCTTCCTTAGTAGTGTATGCCATCTTCCCCAATGGAGGGATGACAGCTGACAGCATCCAATTTGATGTTGCCTTGTGCTTTCAAAATCAGGTGAGACTCACTCCTGCACATGGGAGAAGCTTTACAAGCAGGGGTCATAGGGCCTGTAGAAAGGAGACTTTCAGATTCTTCAAAGAGAGCTGGAGAGAAGAGAGGAAGGAGATGTCTGCTGTGCAGTGCCTAGGGATAAGGAGGGCTTTGGCAGTGAATTCTATTCATAGCAGTGGCTGAGCTGGGAAAACTTCAGTTGGTGTCCCTCTTTCTGTCTGTGGCACTTGTCTGTCAGCCTTCTCACCCCTCACTCCTTTTCATATTTCTTTTTCTGGTGTGTTTCTCAAGGTCAAGGTAGGATTTCCAGATAAAGAAGCCCACCACGACTCCACGGTGCAGCTCCAGCTGCAGGCAGCCCCTGGCTCCCTGTGCGCAGTACAGGCAGTGGATGAGAACATGTTCCTTGCAAGACCAGAGAGTGAGCTGACAAGTGAAATGGTGAGTGTCTGTGCAAAACACCCAGGAGTGATGAATAAGCTGGGTGAGGCAGGAAGGGTCTGCAGCAGAGGGAGACAAAGACTAATGAATGAGGATGTCTTTGTTTGGAGGAGAGAGCAGGGTCTGCCTAGAGAGATGGGAGGGATGTGTGCTACTGGACAGTGGAGTGGAACACAAGGAGGTATCTGCTCCTTTCCCAATTCTTCCCTGCATGTGAGTTTTCCTAGGTCTATGGTTTGTTCCCTGCTGCCTATCGACGTGGATACCCTGCCCAAGTAGAAGAACTTGCACATCACTGTGTTCAGCCCCAGTCCACATCACTTCTGCTACGAGGGAAGCCACTGAATTCCTTTCAGCCTGACATCTTTAACCTCTTCTGGGTAATTACCTCTAACTTCTTACAGAAGTGTTGAAATTGTGAAAATCTGAGATATCTTTCTCACCAGGCAGCCTGAGAAGCCCTTGCTTTCTCCAGAGAACTATCTGTGAGCATTTAGCTGTGCTGTCTCAAGAGATGTACAGTCCCATTATGTACAGTCCCATTAGGAGTATGAGCCCCTCTATTCCCCTTCACAGATGCAAAAAACAAGATGATGATGTCCTGGACCAGCAGAACCCAGCTTTTTAGGCTTGGGAATGGTGTTCTGGACACTTAGCCATGTACTGTTTGTCTACAGTATCAGCGAAAATGAGACAAGGAGTGATTTCAAGCATTAGACCATAGATATGGCTTAGTTGTCCCCCTCACTCTGGTATTATTTTTTACTGTTTCCAGGCAAATCTCTTGGTATCTGTAGGACAGATCTCCTCTAGAAAGGACAAGCCTTAAGCAGCATGGACACAAGCTGGGGAGTGCCATTTGGCATTGGACCTGAGTATCAGACTCTATCCTCTTTTGTTTGGTAGCCCAGAGAGGTTGTGGATGCCCCTTTTCTGGAGGTGTTTAAGGCCAGGCTGGATGAGGCATGGAGCAACCTGGTCTAGTGGGAGGTGTCCCTGCCTATGGCAGGAGGGTTGGAACTAGATGATCTTTAAGGTCCTTTCCAACACAAAGCATTCTATGATTCTATGATTTAGAAATAGAGGCACATCCGAAGAGGTTCTTTGACAGCATAAGGGACATCAACTTGTGGACAGGCAGGTGTCACAGCCCCAGGGACTGTATAAGTGGTGTGCTGTCTGACACCTCTATGATTTCAGTAGTCAGATGTCATCCAGCTATTCCCTTCAACATCCATCAAGCAAAATGGCAGAACACTGACACTTCTGTATTCTTGCTACTGGAAAAGCATTGAGATACCACAGTGTCCTGCAGAACACTCAGAGAGTAACCTTCTGAGAAGGAAGAGACTAGGATGATTGTGCTATGCCTCCCTCAACACTTCAGTGCTGTGTCTGCTTGGGCCAGTGCAGCTCTGGGCTGAGGGGAACAGGGCTGTCCTGGCCCCAGTGGTTTTCAGGGTCACCTTGAAGAGCAGTGGCTGCTTTTCCCCATTTGCAGATGCTTTTCAGCTCCACCTGCTCTTTTTCTTTCCCTAACAGAGCATGGGCCTAAAAATCTTCTCAAACCTTCTAATCAAGAAGCCATCTCAGTGCTTTCATCGGGCAGATAGGAAGCTGGCCATTGGTGAGCTGCGCATTCAGCCTACTTGGGACATAAGGTTACCTAGATGAAAGAGCACTGAACTCTGGACTTGCCAGTGATGGATGCTGGCTCTCTGAGGAATAACAGAGGCTGCTGTCACATCCTAGCTGCCTGTCCCACCAGCCTGAGCAGTAATGACTGGATGGCCTTCTACAAAAACCCTCTGAACATGTTACCTGCATGTTCCATGACGTTAAAGGGTAGCATTCCCTTTTCTGGCACAGACAAACAAAAATGTGGGCCAGGATCAGTTTCCTCATGACTGCTCCACAGGCTGTGCTGAGGCCTGGCTTTTGCCCCCTCTTGCAGCTGCAGGGACAGTGACTTCCTCCCACTATGTCTCCATTTGAGATAGATAATCTAGTGCAGCATACATGAACCACTGCAAGGTGGTTCTCCTGTAACCACTCTCTTTTCCCCTCCAGTTTTCACTCTCCTACAAAGCCAGTGCATTCCCTGGTGTTTTCCTCTGTCAGATTTTTCCCATGTCTAGGTTACTCTTTGCCTCTTACCCCATGACTAGGCTGTCTATCACTGGTAGGGTTCACCTCTCCCACACTGGTGGGACTCATTATTCTTTCTTTCAGTGGAGCCTTCTATGGAAGACCGAAGAATCTCTAAGGATCAGCCCGAATTTACAACCCAGGGAAGACTTCACTATTTCTCTGAAACTTGGATCTGGAATCTGTACCCTGTAGGGTAAGTGATGCCAGGTTTTCCAAATGTGTAGAAGAATAATCTCTTTGTCAATGAGTCTTGGCTAACTTGAAATTGAGCAGAATTCCAGTCATAGGTGTCTGCATGTAATGTGTCCAGCTGTTTTTGGGGTACAGAACTGAGGTCTTCACAGGTTTAGACAAGAGTGATACACCTCAAGAATGAATCACCAAGTATCTTCTTTTCACACACTGGGGTACACTGTTCTAACTTCTGAATGTGGCAACTGCATTAGCTGAATTTATAGCCTTTGTTGCCACAGTGCAACACAGATTAAGACTGATGTATCAGGACTCAGAAGGATATGATGCTGATGCTGCTTTCCAGGACATCATGCTTCTGACTGACTGGTGTCATGCTGTTGACTGAGTCCACAGGGCTGGAATGGAGCAATGTCCTCCTTTGGAGAAGGATATAGGACCATAAGTGAGGGCCTTTAGAGAACATATTACTGAGACCTGTCTTACTGTAGTCACTGCATCAGAAGTCATTTATGATAGAGCAGAGGTTGATCTGAGTCTGATGACCTGGGCTGAATTTCTTCACAAGTGCTCTTTCTCTCTCAGCTTCAATGGCAGCAGGAATGTCACAGTCACTGTGCCTGAAGTTGCCGCAGACTGGAAAGTCAAGGCATTCTGCTTGTCTGGGAGAGGATTTGGCCTTGCCCCGGCCATGACCCTCAGAACAGTCCAGCCTTTCTTTGTGGATGTGACATTGCCATATTCTGTCAAACGAGGAGAAACCTTTCTGCTGAAGGCTACTGTCTTCAACTACCTGCAGCAGTGCATACAGGTGTGTGCTTGTGCCACAGGTAACATTGTGTGGGACAGACCTACCATGCTGTCCAGTTTTGGATGGTGTACCAAACCACCTCTGCTGGAATGCCCATCACTCACTGTATCTGTCTGCCCCTCAGATTTATGTGACCCTGGCTAAATCCTCAGATTTCCATATGGAGCTGTGCCGGACCTGCAGAGACAGGGAGTGCCTGTGTGCAGAGGAGTCCAAGACTTTCATGTGGAATGTGACAGCAGTCCAGCTGGGTATAGCAATAAAAATGGGAATGATGATGATGGAAAACCCTAAAACTAAAATGAGAGGGAGCAAGAAGTCAGGGAAGCGGGCAGAGTGTCGCCTCCTCTGGATCCTTAAATTTGTTCTTAGTAGTTCAAGCATGTATTGTATTTACTTTCTTTCTCCTTTCTTAGACAAGCACAACAGAGAGGGCAGGAATTTGATGGGTGGCATGGAGAACTCTTGAAGAGAGAGCTTTGGGACCAGCTGGAGAGAATGGGAACTGATGGATGTGGGTGGGGGAACCTCATACTGCTGGTGCTGGCCCTCACATGCAATGGGAAGGTGCACTTAGTTCCAAGGGGCTGCTTAACCTTCTGTTATTACAGTCATATGTAGTGCAAGCCAGTCACTGTTTGTGAAACATCACTTAGCTCTTTCATGTTTAGGGTGTCTGAACAAGCCACCAGTGCTAGGTAGCTCACCTTCACTTGCCAAACTACTGAGGCTATGAAGCATCTCAGATCACTCAGTTAAAACAAGTTGACTCCATTTGGCATGGACCTAAGAAACAGGCTCCATTCAATTTATTTGCTAGGGACTGTGAATATCACAGTGGGGACAGAGGTACTAGACACCACGTCACGTTGTGGGAGCAGGAAGCCCTTGCCAGCTAACATGAAACGGAGGCACGTGGTGGTCAAACACTTGCTGGTTCAGGTCAGTATGAGAACAGTCTCACTTCTTTCTCTTTGAATATTCCTGCTGCTGGAGGAATGAAGACTGATCTGGGTAAAATGGTTTAAATTTTTGTCCTGAATTAGCATACCATAACAGTGACTGTTGAATTTTTCTCTCCCAGGACCTAGCCAAGACTGTTTCCTTCTTGCATTACTCTTTCCTGAACTTCTTTGATACCACAACATGTCTTCTTTTTTTTTCTCCCTGTGCCTTTCCCTGCTACATCACCCGTTGTATATGAGCTTTTGTGTTTAGTCACTGACCAGGGAGCCCTGTCCCTTAGGCTTGCTCTTGCACTCTTGAGGGCTTCAGTGCTGCCCTGACATAGGTGAGAAGAATGGAACACCTCACAGGCTGGAGACTAACTACTGAAACCTGAAATTACTCTGAAATTCTACTGCTGTGTGCAAATTTTGTGTATAAACTTTTTTCTCCTGTCCCATATTTGTATTCCTGTCTTGACAGCCAGAAGGTGTGTTACTGGAGAAGTCTTACAGCTCCCTTCTGTGCCCAAGAGGAGGTATGTGGAAAACCTGAACGGATCCTGCAGCCTGGAAAATATCTATCTGGATGTGAGCGTACAACTAAACTGTGGGAGACCTGATGAAAGGATATTTTCAAATTATTTCTCACATAGGAAATGTCACTTCCTATTAGACAGAAAAGAAAAAGAAATATTACTTCCACACATCCTACTGAATTTGCTACTGAGCATACGTGGTGAAATCTTCCTTTGTCATCTTCCCACACTGCAGCCCTTGGGTGTTTCTAGAGCTTGATAGGTCACCACTAAGACCTGCTCCTACCTTCCCACCATGCCACTGCAGGATTTCTAGTCTATCCAGGATGACCCCTGACAAGTGATGACTAAATGTGGTTCTTGCAAATCTTGTAAAAAGTAGTGAATTGAGTTATGAAGCTTGGTGAGCCCTCAGCTGGGCCAGCAACTTTCTCGTCTCTTCTAATATGAAAAATTTCCAGGCAATGGGAGCTGGATGTGATGCCTGGGCCAGACTGAAGTGATACGTATGAGTGAAATGTAGATAGTGACCCATTTATCTGTGCCAGTCTTGTACCTCTAGTTAGATGCATTTGGCTTAATTTTTCATGCTATACTTTCATCCCTTTTATCAGGAAGCATGGTTGAAGAACCCATGTCTCTTCATCTACCTGACAAAGTAGTAAAGGGATCTGACAGAGCTTCCATTTCCATCTCAGGTAAGTGACTTCTATTGTGGACTCACTGACTACTGAGCAAGGCTTAACTTGGTGATGGTGTCAAGGAATCCTGAGACTGCTCGAAAGACAGGATGCTGTGTTTCTGTTCTCTGCAAGTTTTGATGACACCAAGCTTTCAGATTTTTGGATTAGCATTTAGGATTTCATGGGAAAAGTAATATGCAGAGGACAATAATTCCTTCTCACTAGAAGCAGAGATTCTAGGCCATTATTTTTACTGTAACTTTGGGACCCATGTACATACAATCAGCAAAGCTCATAACCATGTTGTCTTCTGCTGCTACAAACAGAAGCTCCTGGAGAGAAGAAATCCCTCTCAGCATTACTAAGTTGCAAAAGCACAGAGGCTATTGGGATCAGACATACCTACAATTCAATGCACTTATTCATATTTGGATCATCTGCCCATATGCCAGAAGTGGTATGAAGCCAGGCCTGGCATAAGTGATCATGCAACAGAGCTCCAAAGGAGGAAACTGAATACAAAGCTTTTCTGACTGGCTGTGGTACATATGGACATGCTCACACCATCTGTCTAGCACCCCTCCTGGCTTACTGACATTTTGATACTTGACATATGGCCAGGTAGAACAGGCCTGGCTAAAGACCAGAAGTATTTATCTGCCTATGTGACATACACTGAGCAACTGCAGCTCTGCTCATGGCCCTTTTACAAACAGTACTTGTTGTGGTTGGAGACCTTCAGAATGAAAAAGCTGATAATGGGAAGTTCCTTGCAGACCTTATAGTCCAGTCATCTTGCATTATGATGGCCAGACTCAGAAGAGTCAGAACAATAATTGCACTCTCTCTGTTGTCTTTTCCTTTTTTCCTCTCCAACATTTTCCTCCTGTGCTAAAGCAGTATTATTCAGTCCCTGGCTGAGGAGCACCTCAGACTTTACTTACAATTGCTTTGTTTTTTACTTTTACATAGGTGACCTCATGGGGATAGCACTGCAAAACCTGGACCGCCTGGTGCAGATGCCCCGTGGCTGTGGGGAGCAGAACATGGTGGTGTTCACCCCCATTGTGTACATGCTGCAGTACTTGGAGAAGACGAGGCAGCTGACCCCTGAGATCAAGGAGAGGGCAATAGGATTACTACGCAATGGCAAGTACAGCAGGCTCAACTTGCTCCACTGCCTTCCCATGTCCAACTTAACAATAATTCTTGTCCTTGTGCTCACTCTATCAGTGCTATCCTCTCGGTGTTACTGTGCTGTATTAATTATTGTTCCCATTTCCCCAGGGTACCAGACACAACTTCTTTATAGGCATAGAGATGGGTCCTACAGTGTCTTTGGGCAGAAGGATGGGGAAGGGAACACTTGGTAAGCAGTGCAAATGTCCCTTGCTACTGTTTTTTTCTGTCTGGAACAGAGCAGCTAATGTGTCTGGGAAAACCTATTCATAGAATGTGTGTCTTTCCTTTTTTGCTGGGGATCTCAGGAGCTCCCTGACAGGGAAATGGATTTAGGGACTTGAGATTCTTTAAAAAGCAGAGAGGTAGATCAGCAGACTTTCTGGGAAAGTGAAACAACAAAGATGTGGTTCCAGGGGGTGAGAGGTCCCTTTTTTGCCTCCATGGCCCTGCTGCTGCCCCACAGAGAACACTGAATAGTACTAGTGGTGTCCTATAAGGGGTACACACTGATTTGAAGTAGATCAGAGAAGAAGAATAAAAAGTCAGTTCCCCAAGCAAAATCTTGCTTGGGATGCTTAAAAGTGGCTCAGCTTGGATAGGAGAAATGAAGAAAGGAAGAGTAGAAGGAAACAGAGAACTCAAGATTGTCTCTAGGCATTAGCTGACGATGAAGTGCAACAGGGCAACAGGTAAAGGGGTAAGAAGGGGTAAGAAGTTTTCCACCTGTGAAGTGACTGTGTGAAGTAGTAAAACATGAGTGGAATATCTGTGGACCCAGGCTGTGAGAGTGGAGTTACTTGGGTTCTGTAGACCATTTCCACTTATGGCTTGACTGTCCGTATGAAAATTACTAATTTTTTGGCATTGCACTATATCAGTGTTAACTTCAGGGACAAGTGCCAGAAGGCCTTCGACTTTCTCTTTGCCTTATTTTGTGTTTGGATTTCTCTTACAACTCATCCTCTTCCTAGGCTAACAGCTTTTGTAGTCAAGAGTTTTGGACAAGCCAGAAAATACATCTATGTAGATGACAAGAATGTCCAAGATGCCCTGCGCTGGCTAGAGCAAAACCAGCTCCCCAGTGGCTGCTTTGCAAACAAAGGGAGTCTCTTTCACTCCTCCCTAAAGGTAAATGAAGCCAAAGCAGACAGCACATCTAGGAATAGTCAGACAAGTGCTGTGACATCAAAAGACTGTGGGTTCCCAAAGGGTCCTGGAAAGTCACTCCTGCAATGCATGCAACCAGCCTTAAAGACAGCAGGGTACAGGGTGGGGAACAGATAAGGAATGCTTTGTCTTCTGGAGAGCTGCCTGTGCCTTCCAAAAGCTACTTGGAGAGTAAACTTATCAGTACCTGAGGGGGTCCTACAGAAAGGCAGGGGAAGGACTTTTTAATATGATATCGGATGGGAGGACTAGAAACAATGGATGTAAATTGGAGGGGGGTAGATTTAGACTTGACATAAGAAAGAAATTCTTTACAGTGCGGGTGGTGAAGCACTGGAATGGGTTGCCCAGAGAGGTTGTGGATGCCCCCTCTCTGGAGGTGTTCAAGACCAGGCTGGACAAGGCACTGAGCAGCCTGATCTAGTGGGAGGTGTCCCTGCTTATGGCAGGGGGTTGGAACTCGATGATCTTTAAGGTCCCTTCCAACCCAAACTATTCTATGATTCTATGATTCTAAAAGGTGCATTCTCTTCACAGGGTGGTGTAGATGATGAAATCTCTCTGGGAGCATATGTTGCTGCAGCACTGCTGGAGCTGGGTCTGCCACCAAAGGTGAGCGAGTTTCTTCTCCCTCCTGTTCTCCTGTGTGCTCCCACACCCTGTCACTGCTAGGGGATACGACAGCTGGTAATGCTGACACTGCTAGGTCAGGAACAGGTAGGGACCTGCTGTGAGCCAATTTTTGGCCAAACTGTGAACTCATTCCCCAAAATAGAGTGTGGTGAAATACTGGTGTGGTACAGTTTGGTGGCTATGGCTCACAGTGCACTTTTTTCTCAAGAAAGTGTGTATTTTAGTGGATTTTGCTGGAGCCACATCAGAAGATGTAGTCTGGTTCTCTGGAACAAGCTCCTTGCCTCCTGCTATGCCCCTGTTGGTGTTTGGCACGTGTTTTTTCTCTCAATACAGGGAAAACTGATGCAGACTACTCTCCACTGCCTGCAGCAAGTGGTTCACAACATCACCAACATCTACACAGAAGCCGTGCTGGCCTATGCTTTTGCCCTGGCTGGGGACTATGAGACAACACAGGAGCTGTTGTACAAACTTGAGGAACAGGCTATCAAGTCAGGTGCTGCCTGGTAGTTGTGTAAAGCTTGTTCTCGTTCATCTGCTGGGATCTGGATTAATGTATACCCAGCTACAGTGATTAAAAATTACACCTTCCTTGTGTAGGTGCAGTAACTACATGTTGTGACCAAAAATACAGTAAGCTATTTCACAAGTTGTGAGGGTAATTTATCAGAAAGAGCTTTCTCAGCCTAGAGGATTTCAAGATCTTCTTGAGGGAGGAGGTAGGAATCTGTGAGCTAAGACCTGGAGAATAAACTGAACAAAGTGGTCCTGAGTACAGGTCCTGAGCTCAGTGGTCCTGAGCTCTGAAAGCAGCCTGGGCTTTGTTTCCTGAGAGCAGTCAATTATGTTCTCCCCAGATAGCCTCCATGCTCCTTTTCCTTCTGCAGGAGGACAAATCCACTGGAGCCCCAAGCCAAGCTCTCTGGATACTATAGATGCCTGGCCTGATACTCAGTCAGTGGACATAGAGTTGACAGCCTATGTGCTCCTGGCGTACCTCTCTAAGCCACGGGTGCATGCAGGTGATATGACAACTGCAGCTGGTATTGTAGCATGGCTGATCCGCCAGCAGAATGCCTATGGGGGCTTTGCCTCCACCCAGGTAAGAAGTAGCTCCCTGTGGATCGATACACTTTTGCATCCAAGGGTGGCAGGATGAGACTTCTCAAGGTCTTCCTGCTCCAAGTTGGCTTCTCTGGAACTGATGCTTTCAGAAACATGACTATCTCTCCTTTTCTAGGACACAGTTGTTGCCTTGCAAGCTTTAGCAAAATATGCAGCAAGGACATTCATCATGTCAGGCCAGGCACTTGTGAGGGTGAGGTCCCAGAGGGGCTTTGGGAAGGCATTCCAAGTCACCCGGCAGAAGCGGCTGTTGGTGCAACAGACAGAACTGACAGAGGTCTCAGGGCAGATCCTGATCCAGGCCCATGGCAGCAGCTGTGTCTTTGCTCAGGTAAGATGGGTGGGACAACAACCATGAGAGAGAGGAAAGGTGCCTGTGCCTCTTCTCCCTACATGAGATAATGCCTGGCCTATCTTTTTCCTCTCTATCTTTATCCTTACCCTGCAGACAGTGCTCAGGTACCACGAGCCCATCCCAAGGACTGCTGTAACCTTCACTCTGCGTGTCAGCACAGACCTGACCAATTGCAGCCAGGGCAATGCTCATGTCCTCACCGTCCGCATCCTTACCAGGTGACCTGAAGCATTCATTCCTTTTCCAGCAAGACCTACTGTCCTTGGAGACAGCATCTGGGAAATCCTTGGGGCAAAGTGAACAAAGGGTGAATTTGGTAGGTGGAAGGGGTGAGGGAGGAAAATGTTGGCTACATTCTGCTAGATGGAGCCATTGCTGATGTGTCCCCAGTCTCACATTGGCTGCCTGACTAAGGTCCCTGCATCCAGGATAGGGTAGTGCAAGGAAGAGGGGATAGGAGACTATTGTCCTCCCAGAGTCAGACCAACCCTCTGACTTCTGCTTCTTCTTCTTCAGCTATATTGGGAGTAGAGTTACATCCAACATGGTGATAGTGGAGGTCTCCCTTCTGTCTGGATTCATCTTGGCTCCTGGATCCAGAATGTTGGTAAGAACTCTGGAATCAGGAAGAAGGTTGTGAATGAGTCCCGTCTGCTTGTTTCTGTTGGGAACTGCTAATTTCAGGCTATGAAATTAGCTATTGAAATTGAACCTCTTATTTCCACTAAGGATGACTACCAGAGACCAGAAGTAGTTCAACTTCTCCCACTGACACTACTCAGAAACCAAATGGGTTGCTGGATGTGGTAAACATTAGGATTTGTTTTCAAGAAATGAAAAGACACGTTTTCTTACAGCGACTCTAGTTCTATTGGGAAAGATTGTCTTTTTACAACTAAGCAATATAACTGAATGATTAGTTATTTGCAGATCCCCCAGGTAGGTCTTAAGAGCAGTCTAGCAGTTAGTGAGATGAGATAATAAGAATCTCTCCTAATGCCTGCATCAGTTTGGTGACCAACAATGTATCCAGTGAACAAAGGGTACCCAAAATGGAAGATTTCTCTAATTGAGCAGGGATAGCATAGCTCATCCCCAAGATGCTCATGGGGGATGCCCAGAGGGGACTACCAGAGTCACTAAAATCCTTATATGTGAGAAAGACACGATAATATAAATCCCTTCAACACAATAGTAGGTCCTTCCAGTCGGTTAATCCTAAGGAGAGTGCTCATAAAATTCCATCTGTTATTCTTTCCTATCACAGCTGGAGCGCAAAGGCATTGTTAAGAAAATAGAAGTGAAAGCTGATGTTGTCTACATTTATTTGGAGAAGGTAAGTGGGAACAAAAACATTTGATTTGGCACAGTGAGAGCATGAGGCTGCAGGACAAGGAACTGTGTCAGAAGCTTAGAGCTGATAGTACTGTGAGCAGGGGAAGCCTGTCCAATTTTACTGTCTTTGGATTAGTGTACACTATTCCCTCACACATGGGCAATTTCTAAATTCCATAATCTTTAACAGATTAGAAAGATTTAGTGCAGGAAAGCATTAAAATAGGGAAGATGGAGGCACAATGACCTCTTTCTTCCCCTCCTTGCTGATCTCTTTTCACCCCTGCAAGCTCAATGATGAATCTCAGACTTTCATACTGCAATTGGAGCAAGTAATTCAGATGAAGAACCTGAAACCAGCCATTGTCAAAGTCTACGATTACTACCAGCCAGGTGGGTTGCATATTCCCTCCTCCTCTGGACCTGGGAGCTGGGCTTTCAATTTTCTGGCAGGGAAAAGATGTTCCAGATTCTTCTCCATGTGCATACATGTATGTGTAACGGTCTTTCTCATTTCTTTTTGCAGAGGAGCATGCCTTGGCTGAGTACAGTGCTGCCTGTAGCTGAGGTAAGCAACAAATCTCTGTGTGACACAGAATCACAGGATATCAGGGATTGGAAGGGACCTCAAAAGGGCATCTAGTCCAGTCCCCCTGCCAGAGCAGGACACAAACAATTGCATCAGGTGGATCAATCTTGAGTGGAAAGGAGGGAATGTAAGCAGTCAAAGACAGGATGGAAGACTGTAAGCTGTGGGGAGCATGTATCCAGATAGAAAGAGGAACTCCCTGTGGCTAGGTGTGTGGGGTTGGGTTGGGGGGAGCCAGGGAGGCATCTGGAAGGCACTGGTGGAAGGTGGGAACAGAGACAGTTTCTCTCAAGATAAGAGTGAGGAGGGAAGGGCTGGTTATCATGCAGAGTGATAATGCAGAGCTACAGCAGCCTGTGCTAAAATGAGGCCTCAGATCTGGACATGGCTCCATTCCTTCTAGGCTTCCCCCTGGCTTCCTGTGTTCAGTGCAGGGTAGGAAAGGGGGATTCAGAGGGCCAAAGGAGTAAGCTGAAGCTGGGAAGATGCATTATTTGTCTTGTGTGATGGTACACCCAGTTGCCAGAAGGTAAATGGCTTGTTAGTAGCAGCCTGAAGCCAGGACGGGTCTAAAGAAGCCCGTTCTTGAAGTATGAGACAGAATCTTGACACACTCCATTCTGCTTGCTGATGCCATCTCTAAGAAAGAGTGTTGTCTTGGGACTTGCTTAGAGAGCTACCCTCATTACTATCCACCTTCCACAACCTGGTCATAGCCAAGGAGGGACTGGATTAGGTCCTCCTTGTTTGTCTTACCTTCTGTCCTCATAATCACATGCACGGTTCCTCAGAAAGGGGTAGAGGAGCTCCCAAATTAGTGATAAAGGGAAAGATAGGAACTGCCACACCATGATTCCTGCCTTTGCCCAATATTTCAGGTTGGATACCGAAGGAAAGTGCCCCAGCTTGACCACAGCCCACACTAAAGCTGAGTCCATATGGTCCTGCATCTGAGTGGATGGACTGGGAGATCACAAAGGTCCAGCAGTTGCGCCTGCAGTATGAGGGCGTGCGCTGGGGCAGGGAGGGTGTGTGTCACATATCTGCTACACACCTGAGAGCAAAAATTAAAATAACTGTTGACCTTGCTGCTGTTGTGCCAGTTGTTGATGAACTACAGGCTCAGCCCATGAAGATATAATTTCTTACACCAGCAATGTACAAACCTCCTAGATCCTCTATTGCCCTCTCCTCATGCTTCCCATGGTTTCTTCTGATAACTCCTGCCTTAAGGCTTTTTTGGAGTACAAAATGCAATTGAACTTGCTGTGACAGCTGTATTTCCTGTACCCTTCCCGCAAGCTCCTGTGCCATCAGCCCTGCTTCGAAATAGTCTACAGATAGTAATGCAGTGCATTGAGACTCTATACCCTTGCTCTCTTCAACAGTATTGCCTTGCCAGTTGCTCATGCTAAATTGCTCAACTGTTGGCCACAGGAACTATTGAAGATATTCCATCCCTCCCTTGCTTTCAGCCCAAGCTTGTGTGATGGCTACCTCCCTCAAGTGCTATCTCTGTCATGGTCCATGCTCTACTATCCCCTGTGAAAGTCTGATACTTGAGGGGCAGAGTTTTGTGTGTAGACATATACATGCACATACAGAACAGAGGTGTACCAGGTGCTCTTAAATGCAAATCTGAATAAGCACTCAGTCAGTTCTAGTATCCTGACTTTTAATAACATGGCAGGCACCGTCTGAGCCTTCCAGAAACTAACTGCTCAGAAGGAAATTTCAAATATTTTCTCTTTGCTTCTTATCTCCATGTGGTCACTGTTGGTAGGGATGGACTGATAGAGACTGCAGAGGATGGGTCTGTTCCTCCTCCTGTGAAGACAACAAAGGACAGAAAGATCTGTATTCCTGAAGTATTAAAACAAACCACACACTCAACTCAGGGTCTTTTTTTGTATCTTGCAAACAGAGGACTGACAAGCCATCAAACACAGAGGTCTCTGATTCTGCCCATGCAAAGCCTGCAGCAGAACTAAAAACATGGGGCTTGTGGCAAGTACACCTGGGCTTCCCACAGGTGATACATGAACCAGGTATTTTTCTCCATCTTGTGGAAAGGCAAGGATGCAAACAAGGTTTAGAAGAGGAGCTTGCACTGGCCAAGTTCAAGATTTGCCTTTGCCCAGCCTGGAATGAGGAAGGACAGGTGCCTATTCCTCAGCATGGATCAGACCCTGAAGTAAAGGTGACTGTTATGTGCTGCATGCACAGGGCTGGAGGCTGTAGAATTGCAGGAAAAGTGTCAAGAAAAAGAACAGTGTTGATCTGAGGAAAGTATATTTAATGCCAAAGGCTGGCACTGGTGGTGGGACTTGTGGCATGCAGCCCTTATTTTCTGTTACACACTTCCAATTATGTCATGAGCTCAAAACTTCCACTTCAATTCTGCCTTTCCCTCAGTTTAACTACTGAGATACTCTCTACCTGTAGACAGGCAAGTTTCTTGACCAAGGGCCCTCGCCTGCATCTCCCTCCCTCTACATTTTTCAGGACCATCCTTGTGACTACAAAAGAGGTACTGGACCCTCACCTTACTCACAAGGGGCACGGTAGCTCATCACAGTAGATTCTTCTGGAAGACAAGAAAAAAAGCACTGGTGAGACACACTTACCAAAACCAGTAAAGCAGCTCAGCACTGTATTTGTAGATAATACCTTAAACTTGGCAATTTCAGAAAATTCCTTCCCATGGTACCTTTGGGTGGTTTCTGTGGTACAGCATCCAAGCTCACCTGGCATGTAGTAATCGTAGACCTTGATATTAGCTGGCTTAAGATCTTTCACTTGCATGTCCTGCTGCACCAGCAAAGTGTATGTGTGAGGCTCTCTAGTTAGCTAAAACCAAGAGATGCAAGAATTACAGTCAGAACCAAAGTCCTTAAAGACAACTCCTTCCACCTGCTCTCAGTCCGACACCTGTGGAGATCTCACCACCCTAACAAGATCTTTGCCATTTTCCAGTCCATCTCACAACCTATATTTTACTTTACATTCTGTGACATTCTCCCATTTTCAGTCACCAAATTTAACTCACCTCATGAGTGACACAAAACTCTCACAATGATAACCCGCTTACTACAAGGCTGGCTTAGCTCCTCATACTAGCAATTAGGGGTGGAGAATCAAAGGAATACAGAAGAACACATTGGAAATTTTTAAGTTTTAAAATTCAAGCTAGGTGTCATTTCTGGTGTTGTTTAGGTATTCATGTAGCTAGAGAAAGGCTGAAGTGGTTGTTAATCAGTTGACTAATGAGGATGTGAAGTGAGCATGGTTGCTTACACAACCATCTGGTCTAATTCTGACTGATGCTGGCAAAGTCCACGACCAATCTTGGATGCTCCCTGCTACCTTCAGGCTGCTTAAGGTCTTTCTAAGAGTTTAGGCTTGCTTGAATTTACTAGACAGATTCTAGCACTAGGCAAGAGTCCTAATCAGACACCCTATATGCACTTTCAGCAGCCTCTGAACAGTGTCAATAGATGTAGGCTTAATATCAGGTTTAGTCTCCTTTCACTCAGATTAAGGCTCTACAGCTGAACTATTGCAGGCTGACAGAACACGTTTCTCCAGGTCAGCAAATGGGACTAGTATCCAGAAACAGCAGCTGTGGATATTTAAAATACTAATGGAACTGAGATACAAGAGCAAGCTAAAAGCTATCCAAAAGTCTTATAATGAAGTTAGCCTAAATTCTACTTACTTCGTTCAGGTAGAGAATGACTCGGTCAGCTTCACTTTCAACTTTCTTCACTAAGGGCATTTTCTTTAGCTGAAAATAGGGGCAAAAATGTCAGAGAGACTTTAACAGAAAGCAGAAATATTCAGGAATATCCATTCTTGTGAGAGCATGAGCAAAATGTTCAAATGGCCAAGGAAGGCAAGGTGGGGCATAGAAGTATAAAGATTTCTTGGGAAGAAAATGTTTCTCTGTCCACAGGACTGATCTCAGTTCTGCATGATGGACATGAATCACTGTTTTCACCTCAGCTGGACTCAAACTCACAGACTCACCTCTTCCAGTGAATCTGCCACAGGGCTGTATCCAGATAGCAGCTCCACTTGGATCAGGACCATGTTGGTTGACACACGGTTTCCTGTGTAGCTGCAGCAGGAACCCAGAATAGACCACTAGTATTACTTTCTTAGGAATGACCTAAACATGCTCCAGCTCAGCTTTAGTACTCAAGTGGAGGAATCTGCATTTCCTTCCAGTGTTTCTCCTGTATGCATATCTGTTAAAGTAATGTAATGAAACTCTGCCCTTCCTCTGATCTCTCTTCATTTTGCTGAGCCAGAAAATTCCTTGAAAGGATTCTGAAGTTACCTTCTCTAGGCATGGCAGAGAATATTACATTCTCTCCCTGATGTCTTGGTAGTTCTATCCCAAGTCAGGTAGGGTAGAGGAGAGGAGAAAAATGTGGCAGTCAATCAAGAGCCAACTTAGGAATATGTGCCAGCAGTCAGCACCATCACATCACCAGTGTTTTGAAACCTAATCCTTGAAGGGGATGAGATCCATAGACCTTAGGAGAATTTGTGATGACTGGCATGATAACAAGATAGGACCATAGCCTAAGCTGTCCCTCTGGGGCCTTGTACCTTTCACTCAGCTGACAAAAGGATAAGTAAATTAATATCTTAGGATGTAGAGATCACTAGTGAATGGGAATCCTGTTCATCAAAAGACTGATGTTGAGACAGAAGCCTGTTAACATGAAGAGAGGCAAGGAACAATTGAGTGTGCCCTACCGAGCATGAATGGTGACAGGGAACTGGGTGGCCTTGGTTGTAGTGCACTCTGTCTGCACTGACACAGCAAAGGTCACATCGCTCCTTACTGGAGGAATGTGGTACCTCAGAATGGCCTGTTGAGACAGAAAGAAGCTAGTTGTCAGAGATAAGAGATTTTTTTTGCTGTTGAGTATCCTCATCAAGTGGTTGGCTGCTGTTTGCTGTCTTGCACTGGTTTAAGAGAAAACTATGTGGTGTAAGAGGAGGTTCTGCTAGTGCAATGCTCCTGGTTGTGTTAATTTGATTTCTTGGAGAAGAGCTGCAGCTCTGAATAGTTGGAAATGAGGTGAACTTCTTTAGGGTAATTCTTCCTTCCCCTTCGATCCCAGCTACTCCCACCAGCCTTGAAGCCCAGATTGTTGTAAAGTCATTGCAGCAGTTCGTTTTCAGTCTTGGCTAAGAAGCTAGGTGAGAGGTCTCCTGGATTTCAGGACTTTTCCCCAGACAGACCTTTTCTCCTTGGCTGAGCTTACCTGCAGGAAGAGGCACCCATGACCCTGCACATGCACAGTATAATCTTGGACAATGGCTGGCAGCTCCATTGTCTGCAGTAGGAGACGATTGGTGTTGTCTACTTGGATATTTTGGTTGAAACCCTTGGAGGAGAGAGTAGCCTGAAGATCAGGGCCATCTTTGCTGAAGATTTTGGTTGCATACAGGGCTAGGGCTTCCAGAGCAACCACTGTGTCCTGAGGAAAGAGGGTTTCACACATTGGGTGAAATAGGATCACTGCTTCCTTTGAATGCCCAGTCCTTAGCCTTTCCCTCTCTCGTGCTGCAGCTAGAGCACAATAAATGTTGAAGTGTTGACTTTTCCCCTTGGACTTTTAGAATAGGATTAGCTCAAAGGACTACAAATATTCACCCTCACTTTTTTCCCTCCTTATTTTTACTTTTATTTTACTATGGGCAGTGCTAGAGCCCATTGCTCTCACTGACCATAGCTGATGGAAAGTTCTCTGCTAATGATGGCTCAAGGGGATTACCTGGGTTGAAGCAAAGCCTCCATAAGGGTTCTGCTGTTTGATGAGCCAAGAAACAATCTGGGATGCCTTTCTGATTTCATCTGAAGACAAACTTGACTTTGAAAGGTGAGCCATGAGGATACTAGATGTCAATTCCACATCCACAGATGGAGCCCGATACCAGTGTAGGGAGTCTTCTTCCTGTTTGGGCTGTTGACTCCAGAATATCTGGTTATCTAGAGGTGGAGTGGGAACACTTATGGAGTGTGTAGCTATGTCTAATGATCTTGGAGTCCTGCTTGCCTCCTGTACCTTGGTGCTAAGTGAATTTGTACACTGGGACAATACATGAGTGTATATTTCCCTATTTGCCCCACACACCCTGCTTTTTCAAGTAAAAACTTAGGCCTTCAGTCTAGGAAAGCACTCTACAACATCCATAAGACTCCCCTGGTTTGGATGGCTGGGAGACTAGGACTATGAGACCATTCATAGAGCAAGTCTGTCATATAGTTTGGATGTAGCCTGTGATAGTTTGTGGAAGACAGGCTATGAAACTTCAGATCCCCATAGAGCTCTGCCAGTGCTCTGCCACTGCTTCCTTGAGTTGCTTCTGTTGTTATGCCCTGAGATCTCCACACAGTTCTGCCCTTGATCCTGTTTCCTGCCCCATAATCTTTGGTACCTGATATTGTGGCTTCCTTGTCCAATCTTTTGAGGATTTTCTGCCTGAGAGCCTTGTCACCTGCTACTGCAAATGCGTTTGCAGCTAATGCCAGGCTGTAGAGGTTGTAAGTGCCAGTATCAGCATCGACCATGTCCCTTATACATTTCAGAGCTTTCAAAACAACTGGGTCCTGGGATACAAATGAGAGCACATTAGTTGCAGGCAGGGTGTATGGGGAGGGAGTGCAGCCTTGATGTGTGCAGAGAAGGATGGAAATAGGGACCAGACATGGGGAGAGAAAACTGGTGACATGACCCAGTGTGGTCAAAGGCAGAGCACCAATGAACTGCCTGCTGAGAGGCTACACTCACAGCCCACTGCTGCTGATACTCACGGAGTGGGGCACGCCTGAGTATATGAGAGCTGTGATGATTGCAGAGCTCAGCCCCAGTCCTTCCTCCACTGCACCCTGCAGCCAGCACAAGACAGAGAAGAGATATGCCATAAGAAAGGAAAGGGAGAAGTTTTCTGGTGTTTTCTGCTCCCTGAGCAAATTCCAAGCCAGTGCAAGCAACAGTGTTGGTCCTATTCCTCCAGTAAGGAAATGCCAGAGCTAGTATTTGCTCTTGCAGGTCCTGTTTGCTGCAGCACTTATCATTCATGGTACCCTAAGCTCACCAGAGGAGCTTAGGGTACCTCTGCTAGCTCTTGGCATCAAAACTGGGACAGAAAATTAAGGAGTTGAGGTACCTAATGAACAGCAAGAATATGTCATACCATCAAACCATTGTTGAAGAGCTTCCCCTCACTCTTGAAGCAGCCAGATGGAGTCTGACTCCTAATCAGGGCACTGGCAGCATCCTTTATATTCTGCTCATCTATATGGATGAAGTTCTGGGCTTGGCTGAAGGTCTTGAGAACAAGAGCAGTAAGCCTAGATCCAAAAAAGGGAGAAGAAAACCAGTCTGACCAGTTACTAATGCCCACCTCCAGTAGGAGATAGGAGCCTCTGTCTTCCACTATCTCATCCCTGGAGAAATACTAGCAGGCCAGACCTTCTGTGCAGATGTAGAATAGGAAGCAATGCACATGAGGTAGTCTTGAATCTTGAGCTCACATTAATTTGGAGCAGGAGATAAAAAATTCAGTGCTCCTCCCAGATCTCTGCCAGTTCCAACAGGTTATACTTAAGTGATTTAAAACTAGAAAGGCTGGTATTTAGTGAGCTCACATAGTCCTTTCTCAATACTCTTCATGCACAAAGCACCCTGGAAATCCTGGGAAGAAGAAAGCTATGCAGATAAGTTTTCGGAATCAGCCTCAGTTGGGGTGCCCAAGAACAACAGTCAAACAGGAGTACCTCAACTCAGTTCATTGCCATAGCTCTCCTCGAGAAAAGTCAGGAGCAGTTTCTGCTCAGAATTCTACAGCTCCAGACACATTCAGTTTCCCCAGAATCCTTCAGTTTCCCCAGACCAAGATCCAAGCCAGCTTGAGCCTGAGCAGGTCAAGCAATTTTTCTTCAAGCATGTCTGGACATCTTTGCTTACCACGTGTTCCCTGTCTCATTTCCTTCCCCAAAGGCACTATATGAGCCATCTGTGTGCTTGTACAGGAGTTGCCTCTGGTATCCTGCAAGAAGAGGCTGAGTTAGCAAAGATATTTTGTTGCTGTCATGTTCTTAAAATGGCAAACTGTCCTGCCAATCCTGCTGATCATTATAGAGACCATTGTCTCCAAAGAATTCAGCAAAAGGCTTTCAGAGGGGTGCCATACACCCCTTGTTCAGCTGAGACATGTCAGCCTGATTTACACTGCTGTAATTCTCATACTGTTTAGGCAAGTGATGCTGCACAAATCCTCTACTGAGATCCTCACTGCGTAACCTATTGTAGTGGACATTACCAGCTTACCAACATGACATTACCAACATGAGCTGAAGTCCACTCACCACTTTCCAGATAGCCAATTGCCTTCTGTTTGATTTCTGGAGTCAGCTGTCCCGTTTCTTCAAGGTATCGTGTGATAAAGACATTAGGAGCAAAATGAACCATATTCTGCTCACCACAGCCACTGGACATCTGGAGGAGCTCATCTATGTTGTCCAGTGCTGTTCCCAAAATGTCGCCTGTAGGACAGAATCACAGCTTTGGGAGCATTACATATTCTCGCTTATTAAAGTTTCTGGTCTTACTGATTCTCCAGATTACCTGCTGAGATTGATCTCAGTTCATGCCTGTTTACGTCAGGATGACCTCAATGTCTATAGAACCCCACAGGAATTTTGATAAAATATTTGCTCATTTTTCTCTTGTTTGGGTGAAATTATATATCTATATGTCCCAGTGTCATTCATATAAGAGGAATGAGATGCTTATCTGGAAGACATAAGGGCCAAACACTGCACCTTGCTGTAGTGTTCTCTTTTGTTATCCTGCTTGCTAACACAGACATAGTGTCATTACAAAAGACTCCTGCAGGGAAAAAACTTACTTCCCAAGAATCACCTAAATCTTACCTAAGAAAGAGATGTGGGCTCTCTCTGACCCAAGGATCCTGTTCTCTGGCATAAGGAAAGTGATTGTCTCTGAAGCTGAAGTTCCTGCAAAGACAAAAGTATTAGAACAACAACACTCAGGAAGGAGACGACAGACCTGCAGGCATCCCCAGGAGATGGTGAACACAAGGCTGGGATCATATCATCAGTTGATGAAATCAGTATTCAAAAGAGAGAATGATACAGAGATCAGGCCACTCAATGATAGGTAACTGCTGTGGTTTGGGAGTAGCTCGATGCTGCCAGGATCTTGTATTATTGAGTAGGGCTCTGGTGGTAAGGCAGTTTCAGTCTTGGGGGTACTTGCACTTACCTTTAGGGCACAGGATTGAGGTGTGGGTCTTTTCTTCCAGCAGCCCTTCTGTCTGGTGGGGAAAAGGCTGGTCAGTTCAGAAAGAGCAGTAAAATGTGACAGCACCTGCACAGCATCCTTCCCATCACTTGCAAGCATCTCTTCCATCTTTGTGGGCTATGCAAAGGGCCTCATGAAGATAGAAGGGACATGTGTGCCAGTAGTGAGGTTACACTGGAAAGTAGTTTGTGAGCTGCTACATGGTCTGTTCCCCCACTGGCCCGCTACCAAGAACTTCTGACATCTCTGTCCCACCTGGTACTCAGCTCATGCCCTCATCTAACCTATCCTTAAAATCACTCCTTGATCATCATGACAGAGAAACTCTCCCTTCCCACAGCTACTCACTGGGCATTGTTGAGCTTGACCCAGTTCTAACCTCACCAAGACCCTGAAGCATATTCTGACCTTCACCAACAGGTGTTTAACCACAGTGTCCTTCCCTCCAGATTCAGGTACAACAGCTGTCCTCTCAGTGCAAACATCTTCCTGCTTCATCGCCTCAGCAGTGATAGTGAAATTCACCTTCCCTAAAGAACAAAGCATCAAGAGGCCAGTTGGCACAAACATGCTGAAGTATTACTGTGCTCAACCTAAGGCTTCCTGCTCATCCTTCATCTAATAGGCCACTCCCCCATCCCGGCTCTGCTTTCTCAAGCATCTCTGCCAGTGCCACTTCTGCCCCTCCTTTGTCCCCTTACCTAATTTTGTAGGCTTCACATCCCAGAAAAATGTTTTTGCTGAATCGGGACACAGACAAACAGTGAACTTGACATTTGCATGCACAAATTCAAAATCCCTGGAGTCCATTAGGCTGACCTGAAGCTGGAGGTGAAACAAAAGGGAGTTAGGGTTACAGAGCTGTTGTGCTTTTCCTTTTGGCTCCTTGATCTAAAAGTCAGTCAAACCCAGAAACCCAGTAAGGGGTATGATGATGACCTTGTTGCAGTCCTTTGGGACTTATCCTTCCTTTGTAGGGAAGGATAATCTGTATAGAGATAGCTCTGCATGCAGCTTTGTGAAGAGCTGCCTTGGTGTCTTGTTCACTGTCTGAGGAGACCTCTGCTTGGGTGTTTGTCAGTGACAACAATCAGCCCAGTGACTGATCTAAAGGGATCCACTCACCACCATGCACTGCTTCAGGTAGCTGAAGACTTTGACTTTCAGGGGAAATGACTCTCCCCGGAAGATAGAGTAGGGCAAGGTGGGTTCCACAAAGAAGGGCTTGAAACTCTGTATGCTTGTTGTCTCTGAGATTCCAAATCCATGGCTCTCTGAGGTACAGAAGGTCATAGCTCTCCAGTCTGTGATACTGTCAGGTACTGTAACAGCTAGATCAGCAACCCCTAGATCACTGAGGAGAAAAGAGAGTGGAAGGGATTATCCCCAGCCCTGAAAAGATTCCTCTTGGGAGGACAAATGAGGACTATTGACTAGAACTGTGTGTGATGGTGCGGGGATTCCTAGGATGTAGGAGAGACATATGGGAAGGACAGCAAATAGTTGGTCAAGAAAGGTCTGAGAGGACAATGCAAACAAAAATTTGCTTTTGGGTGTTCCTGCTCCAGCAGGGGGGTTGGACTAGATGATCTCTTGAGATCCTTTCCAATCTCTGACCATCTGTGGTTCTGTGATTCTTGATAGTGTTTCACCTCAAATTCTTGTTTTGTGTGGGCACTCATGACTTTCAAGTCACCATGCTAAACACCAAGCATGCATCAGGGGGTACCTTCCTCCACACTACCACCCAAACTCCTAGCCACAGTTCTACAGTCATCATTATAAATGTCAATTGCAGGTCTGCATGCACAAACCAGAAGACAGTCCCTGCCTTGAAATGGGCATAATCCAGCCAAATGAGATGGAGAGGCAGAGATCTTATTTTACAGATGGAGAACATAGATACATGGGAGAATTAAAAAAGCTAGGATGTGTGAACAAAGGGAGACAATGGGTGCTGCATAACTTGACTTTAGCAAGGCCTTTGGCACGGTCTCCCATTGTGCCCACATTGGTGTGGACTGGGCAAGTGGATGACAAAATGAGCATAGGATTCACTGGACCATTGAAGACAAAGGATGGTTACTGCTGACACATCGAACTTGAATTCAGCACTGGATCTGACTTGTGTAGGATGTTGAGCTACAGACCTCTGTAGGCCGCCTCCATCCCTTAGGATCTTAATCTTAATTTGGTAATTTTACATTCCCCGGAGTCATTTGGGAAATCTCAAGCAGACCCAGGATCAGAACCAAACCTCCTTTGTCCATAAGGAGGAAAAACTCCCCTTTTATTTGTGGGCACAGAAGGCAATAAAATGCCCTGGCTCTGCTCCTGTCCATCCCTTCTCTGCTATGGCCTGTAGGAGGTCTGGATACATGTAGGGTCACAGACCATAATTACTCACCTGATGGAAACCAGAGTCCAGATGAATGTTTCTGGAAACCAGACTCGTACTGACCCTGCCTCATTATCCAGCTCTATGTGTTCTGATTCAGCATGTTCAACAGCAGTATCTACTTCTAGATTCAAGTTGTCTGAGTCTGCCAGGTCATCATAAGCTATTGGAAATATGCATTCATTTAAAGACAGAGCAACTGTGAGAGTAGAGATCAGCTGGGAACAGCTCATCTCTCCACCCTCCCCACTCTTATCTTCCTTGTCCTCTTCTAGATGTCCTCAATCTACCTCACCATTGTGTTCCCCAACACAACCCAGGAGAGCTATGTGGATTCCAGAATGTGTGTGTGTCCCACAAGGGAGCTACCTACTCACACTTTTGCTCTCAGCCCATGCAGAAAGGACTGTCCAGTGCCAAGCTTGGTTAATTTTCTGGTTTACAGGGAGACATTTCTAGTCCTGGTGCTGCCTTCTGAAACAGTCGCCTCATTTTCCTCCTTCACCACCCTATCTTCCTGCCTTCCAGCAGAAACTTCCAAGTAGATTCTTCCTGTGCAGCCACCTCCCCACTCTTCCCGCGCACAGATAGATCAGAACCCTTCCCCTCTCCCTGTAGTACACTTCCTCTGCAGCCTCCCACTCATCCCTGAAAGCCATCCCCTGTTCCTCAGCAAACTGCATGTTCAGCTGCCCTTGTGCAGCCTATATGTTACCCGTGATTTCCAAAGAAACAGGATAAATCGAGATGTACACATGTAGTCGTAGTAGGCAGTGGTCTGGGTGCGGCACTCAATTGGAGACTTGATTTTAAGGTTGGTTAAAAATGTTAGGCCTGAATTCTGGAGGAAAGACAAGGTGAAAAAGAAGGCAGATTTCAGGGGAGACAGTGGTATGCATGGGGGGGTCTGTCTCTGCTCCTGCCTCTGTTCCCACCTTCAACCACAATTCTCTACATCTCAGCCTGACCTGCAAATTTATACAGGGAGAGAACAAAACCATCCTGCTCACAAAACTGGTCCTAGCCCCTCATCCCCGAAGGAGGGTCTATCCAGTCAGGACTGTGGGAGTGACCACCTACATGTGCTTGCCCCACACCAAAGAAGCCATTATTTTGGCACCACAGCTTACAGCCCACCCTGACACAGGCTAGATCTCATCTTTCATCTCCTATTTCTTTCTGCTGTTCTTTCTCTCCTTTCCCTGGTCCCCGTTCCCAGGTGCTTTGCTTTTACAACTTCCAATTCTCTCTGACTTAGGCTGACACCCCTCTCTCCTTGCAAACTCTAGAAAGTCTGAGGAACTTGAACTTGGAACAAATGGGGAGCTCAGTTCTAAGGATCTGCCTGATCATTGGGAATCGTCAAGCTATGAGAGTAGAGTGTCAGAGATCTCTTAGTTTGGAAGGTTGGCAAATTCACATTCACAGGAAAGAGTTCACAGGAAAGACAATCTGTGAAGCTACTAAGTGCTGACCTGGGATAAAAAAGGACTCCAGTATTTCAAATTTTCTGGAAACCAGATTTACCTTCAGAAGTTCATAAACATCTGGCTGGGATACTGCATATGGGGATCTGTCATACATGAATGGTGACATTGATCCTGGTGGATGGGTGGTCTGATGGGAATTGATGATTCCCGGACTTTTGTGGATGGTACAGTAGTCGCTGTAGGAATCTGTGAGGGTGCTGGGGTGCTCTGGAGAATAGCTGAACATATTGTACACCTGTAGAGAGATGATTATAACAGTACAGGTCAGTGTGAGAGGTGGGAAGTTTTCCTTTTCTCTCCAGAGATTTTCTGTGACCACAGAGCCAGAGCTCAGATACTGCCTGCCACAAAACACCGACCCCAAAGATTTTTGAGCTTCATGGAGTCCTTCATGCATCTCATGTTTAGAGGAGGATGGGGCCCTTCCACTACCAAGACATCACTTGCAGTCTAGCCAGTGAATGGAAGAACTGTCTGTTTTAGGTAAGGTGGAACAAAGAGTCTATCCACTGATATTGGGTAGATATTGGGGAGATGGAAGTGTCTTGCCATCTGGTTGACACTGTGGCAAAGCTCTCTAAGTTTAACAAGGAAGTCACTTAGGAGGCACTTAGGGGTAACAATGGGTTATTCTACTAGAGTCCTCCATGGAAACTGTAATTCTCACTGGTGTTTGATGCTGGACTACATTTTTCCTTATTAAGCCATGTTCTGTCTCCGCTCAAGGACCTGCTCTATATACACTGCTCCTTATTAACTGATGACTGAAACCAGACATCTCTTAAATATTATCCAGGCACAGCACTAAAGTGACTTACACTATCCCTAGACAACTCAGCCTCTGGCTTCATGAGAAGGACACTTTGGTCTACAGCACGGACACTACACAGGGAGCCTGGGGCAGCCTGCAAATGGAGATGGACAGACGAGCCAGGGAGAGCCACTGTGTCTGAGAATCTGAGCTTCACCTGAAACAGAAGAAGAAAGAGAGTCTGAAGACATTGCCAGAAGGAGGAAAGGGGAGGCTGTGACAACTGGATTCTGCTGGGCATCCAATGACAATTTGTAGTTAACTAGCTACTCTCCAGTCTACCAGTTCTGTTTTTACACAGTGCTTACGTGGTTCCTGAAGCATTTGGAGACTTTCAGACTGAAGATGTCAGCTGCCACTTGTCCTCCAGGAAAGGCAGTGTAAACAAAGAGGGTAGCCATGGGTGAAATGAGGCCAATGGGCAGATTGATATTGAAAGCTCCACTATACTGATCTAAGGAAGAAAGAGAAATGGAAAAAGTGAAAGAAGAGGCAAGGAAGTCCATCTCCAAGAATTACAGCAGCAATAATCTTGTCTTCTGTAATACTTCTGTACAATCAATTGGAAGAAAACTATTCTGCCTTGTTTGAGGGGAGGCCAGATCGAGATCAGGATGTAGGTTGGTGCCATTTTGCAACACTGACCTTACATAATGAGGGATCTTGCCATCAATGTGCGCTAAGAAGAGAAATGACTTTGCACCTGAGTCCAGCAAAAAGATTCTGTGAAATTTCTTAGTTGTTTCTGAGAATTCCTGCTTGGCAGATAAACTCTGACAATTTAATCATTTGATAAGAAAAAAAAATAGGGAAGTTAAAAGAAAAAAGAGAGAGCATTTTTGCCATTTCTTCTTGAATTTTTGTGCCAGCTCTGTTGTTTGCCGTCAGATAACTTTTATCTTCTTCCCCATTCAGATTTGAATGGCTTTCCTGTTGGGTCCTAAATCCATGCCTGGTATTTAGGTGCTCTTACCTGATGGTGGATCAAGAAGTACTGTTGTTTGGTCATGATGCACAATGGATCCTCTGGCCAAAACCTAAGGGGGTAATAAATAGAGCAACAGATTGGTAGTGCCTCTGCCCCATGTCTCCGGGCCATCAAAGGTCTCTGTGCTGACACTGACCCATTGAAAAGCTGTCCTCATTGCCCTGCACTCACCAAGTGGTAGAACTCTGCTGTGGCTGCCCTGTCCCCCAGCTCTGTGGCTAGGATGTGATAGCGCACAGTGACCTCCTGCACGTTCCCACAGGGCAGCATTGCCTGCACCGGCTGGATCTTTACAGAACTGTGGCTGGAGGAGTAGAAGGCCCTCAGAGTGAGGGATGCTGTGCCATAAGATACTTTCACATTCCTTCTGCTTGAGTCCTCTGGCTGGGTCTTTGCCTGTGGCACAGAAAAGGCAGTTTGGTGTGTGAAGATTTCTTGCAGCTCTTCTCCCTTCACCAAAACCAGGACTGACTGGACAGTGGGCTCTGAAGCATCCCAGGGCAGGATGTCTATTTCCACTCAAGCCAAGCTCAGTCACACCCTTTCTGTGAAGCTCCTTCCAGGCTCTGAGATAGCTAGTGTCTAAACACGAGGCAGGGAGCTGTATACTACCAGAGCTTAGGTTTGAGACTGAACTTCTGCAATGCTGCTGCTATTGCAGGAGCAAGTCAGATTGTTAGACTGTGTAGGGTGGCTCATTCGCCCATGTATCAAATCACTGAACCCTTTGCTTCTGTCTGGTATGTCAGCATGGATCTGCCTGTATAATATATTTCATGGTTCAGTGTTATTCCACTTGGACAGTATAATCCTTTTAGCACTTTTAGGTGGCAGGGGGCAACTGGTGAAAATAGCTTCCCTCATCTTTATCCTATGATCTGTCTGCACCGAGTCTCTGATATGAACATCTTACAGACGTCCAGCAAGGTCAAGATCAGTCATCTAAGATAATGTATGCACTATGATAAAGAGACAGGACTTGCCTCAAAGTGCCTTTATCTTGGAGTTTAGATAGGAAAGGCATTAGAAACCAACCCCTACAACTAGACAAGAGAGTCTTCTTTGCTCATGGGAAAGCAGATCTGAACTTTTCCCTGATGTTTTACTGTTGGTGGCATCCCTATTTAACTCCTTACATCCTGATTACCTGCCCTGCTCCAAATTGGCTTGCAGCAATTGCTTCTTTACTAGTCTTCCTTCTTCCTCTTCTAAGATTTCTACCTCTTATATTCTAGGTTTCTCCTAAATCTTATGTTATGAGGGAGCATAATGCAAACTGGTCACTGAACTTTTTTTACTCCACATGTATTTCCAGATGCTTTGTCCCTATCTCCTTTCCTATCTTCCTATTCTTCCTTTACTGTCTGGCCCTGTCCAGCTCGACAGAACTCTTTCTACCTCAGAGGGAGGTGTCATTTACAAAGACCTCAGTCACAACTTCATGTCTTCTGAGTGCCAAAGGACTACGGATGACATCAAAGATTGGAAAGCTGGCTCTGTCACTGCCCTTGCCTTAGATCTGTCATTTCACTGCTCCATGCCTTGATCTTCCTGACTGAAACAATGACATAGATGACAGGTCTGAGGGAGGCATAGGTTAGTGCTACCCAAATCCCATGTAATTATTAGGCTTAACCTGTAATATAACTTTACTGCTGTTGTCCCATGCTGATGTATCTAAGGTGAAAGAGGCCATTCCAGTGTCATCTGTGAAGTAGGACTTGATCTGCTTCTTGGAACCATAGGACACTGTAAGAATCACCTCCTTGTTCTTCAGGTGTGTCCCATTGGCACTTTTGAGTTCCAGCTGTAGTGATGCAAAGAAGATGCAGAGAAATGGACACCTCAGGACTGAAAATCTATCACTCAGTAGAAGTCTAAATTCCCTTTTCTGCAAAGGGGCTTTCAGGAGGAAGTCTTCCAACCCTTCCCCATTTATGCAGTAGCAGCCATCTCATCAGGAAAAAGTCATGTGCCTATCCTGTGTTCATACCTTTGGACTACCTTTTGGTAGGGATGTCAAAGGACAGATTGGGAGAGAGGACCATTCAACCAGCTTTGGGCATCTCAAAGCAAGGGGATCCCTCAGTGTGTCTGTGCCCTCTATCTCTTAAGCCCTCTACTCTCTTAACATATAAATTCTCATATTACTCCTGTGTTCACTCACATTTCCATAGTAGGGAGCTCCTTGCTGATAGTAGTAGCTTGTTTCCCAGAACTGGAGAGTTGTGATATCAAAAGTGACCTTACAGTTTTCAGTGGCATTGATCTCCATCTCTAGGAAAAGATGAGAGGTGCATACAGGTGAGTATCATGAGTCCAAGCAAAGGCACAAGATTGGATGAAATAGGATGAACAATCAGTCACAGGGAATTGCAGCTGCTCTGTGTAACCATGGGATTCATTTAACAAACACTCAGTAGTAGTGCCTCCTACATTTTGACCTGCTAGAACGATAGCAGTTTAACAAGAGATCTCTACCAGACAATTCCAAAATGCTCTTTCTGGCCTGAAGATGTCCTACTCATAATTGTTTAGTTACATTCTCCTCCCATTCTCACAGCAGAAGGCAACATTATTCTTTGCCTTCAACCACATTAGTCTGCATTGCAGTCTCCCATCTTGTCATGTGGCACCTGTTTGAAATCACTGCAGATGTTTGCTAAGTGAATGTTTGTCACTATTTTCAGCATTTTACACAATTCTTCTTGTAAGGAAGGGGTTGTAAAGTTTTGTAACAAAGAAAACCTCACAGGATGGAATATTGAAATGTAGCTCTGGACAAGTAGCCCTGGACAAGTAGCCTTGTCTTCCTATCTGGGATGCAGAGATAGATCTGAAGAGTTGCTATTAACAGTACCCTGTTAGGGTCTTGCTTGCTTTGAGTATCTCCTTGCTCCAATGGGCTTACCTAAAGTACAGTTTAAGAACAAAAAAGAGCCCAGACTAGCCCACTTCTATGCACATTTCAGGTGTGACGCGAAGATATGAAAAAGCAGCTGTCATCCAGCTCTGTCAAACCAAGAGATCCACAACAGCTATGGAGGAGCAATTATATAGATACTGCCTGTTCCACAGTTGGGATCCCTCATCATGTTCTGTGTGGGGTGGTAAGGTACATGAGAACACCCATGTTTCCATGATGCTCCCAAAAAACACACAATCCTTTGAACACTTGACCCCACAGGAGCCAGTGGTTTGATGGAAAGATACAAAGATCCATAAGGAGTCTTAGAAATGAATATGTATGTTGGATGAGTGTAAAGTAAAACATTTCTGCAAAGTTTAGAATTAGATTTTGATACCTGTTCCACTTTCTCTCAGAGAAGCCACAATTTCCAGGTTGAAATCATAATTGTCACCACGCTTCTGATGGTAGATCTTCAGATTCACTTCAGTGACAAAGCAGCCATTCTTATTTGTCTGTGGACATAAAATTGTATCTCTTAGCCAATCATGAATACACTAACCCCTTCTGCAGTGCAGATCAAACTAAATGTTGTGACTAAGACACTTAAAGGAGAAATTCCCATACTGGCATGAAACATACTCTTTTTCTGTGCAGCAGTCACCAACAGGAGATGCTGTTTCATATGTGAATTTTCTTCACATGCTCACTCATGTGCCAGTAGCAAATGGGAGTTGTGATTTTTCCCTGATAGGGAAATTCCCTGTCCCTTTTGCTAGGACGGGATTTATCTTTAAGATATGTACTGCATTATCTAAAATTATGTAAGCAATTATAGATAATAACTGTTTTGTAGGCAAATCTGCAATAGTTTGCCTGCAGATGCTTCTTCCTTTGAGTGCATCTAAGGGCAATCAGAGAAATCACTAAGAGATGTTAAGATTGCAATGTGGGAGTGCATCAGTCATTGATCCTTGAGAAAAGAGCATGCTGATTCAATATCTGACATCTGTCCTACTTCTTCCTTTAGTATTTGTTCCTCTCTTTGCCCCCATTCCTCTCTTTTGCAGGAGAAGGGGATGTTTCAAATGCTCACCTTACCAGTGTAATCTTTACAAATACTGTGCTTGGCTTTGGAATACTTCCTATTATGGCGGATATGTTTACGGCATACCACAGCCTTCACACTGCCTTGGACTGGTTTCCCATATGTGTACCTGGCAAACACAGCAGAGAGGACTGGACTTACACTCACATACAGAAATATTCTCTCAAGGGTGAATAATATCAACAGTAGCCCACGGTTTGCAGTTATATGGCCCAGCAGCCTGCAGTGTCTTCACGGTTCGTGAGCTCAGCAGAGACCAAGAAGTTAAAATTACTTCATCAAATTAAGACAGAAGGCAGTGAGAGGTGAGTTCTTTCCAAGTCAACACTAGGTCTACCAGGCAGAGTTAGGGGGATATTGTTCTGTCTACAAGTTCAGTCTTAACTCCTTTGACACTGGCCTAATCAATGCAGATGTACTGCATTGTAGGGCACATACCTCATGGAGAGGATCCACTACCACACTTTCAAACTCACAAAGAAGTAGCCAGAGGGAATGTGGGGAAAGGGGAGAGTCCAGGAGAACTCCTTAGCCAAGGGTACCAGAGTAATAGACATTGAGATAGAGGCAGGGTCAGCAGAGGTAATTTTAAGTTCAATTTTAAGCTCAATTTTAAGCTATGCAGTTTCCAAATCAGTAAGAATGCACCTTCTGTCATGATAAGTCAGCTCACATGCCACAGACGTGGAGATGGAAGTTGTCCTCCAAAACGGTGACCACCTGAGGCACCTGGATGGAGACACTGAACTTGGGCAGTACTGTGTGAAAGTAAGAAAAATACAATTCAGTGAGAACAGAGAGAGCTTATTTGTTCAAATCTTTTCCAAATTGTTGTCCACAGAAAAGAAATCTCTTCTTTCATTCCCTGACTGCCAGCACAGGGCCTGGTAGCAATACATTTGCAGCTACTCCAGGGAGACTGGAGTGAATAGACAGCCTTAGTCTACTCCTCAGGGCATAGGTGTAGAACAGTGCCTCAGTCCATTCTCAGGACATCGGGGAAGAGAAAGCCAGTGGGCCTATGTAAAAGCCAGTGGTTACACCTAATGGCAGGCAGTTGGACATCTCAGATGCTAGCACAAGTAGCTCAGCTGTTTGCAGCTCCATGGCCCATTCAACTCTGTGTGAGAGAGTGGAGCCTGGACGCAATACATGTGTCTCTCCTGCAGCCAGCTCCAAGACTCTTACCATACTCTTCTACCCTGAAGGTATGTGTTCGATCAGGAATTTTGATGGTGTACTCTCCAACCAGGGCTTCTGCAGCCAGAGTGAAGGACAGATCCACAATGCCTCCCACAGGTGTAACATTCAGCCATTGTGCTATCCGATTCCCTTTGGGGTCCTGAGCAGACAGTAGTAGAGAGCAGTTATTTTCCTGTGCAAAAAAACCAAACAAACTCTTTTGACAGTTCCAAGCTACCCCAGCATGGTTTGAGTATAAATGCTCTTGTCCTAAGAGCCCAGGTCTATGACACAGCTACAGTGCTCAGGTGAGTCAGAGCTTGAAGAGAACAGGGCTTTTCTATCTGTCTCATTGACAAAGTCAATCTATCGTGTTACTGCTCTCTGCTCACACTGTTATTTCACTGACTGCTGCAAACTTGTTCGCTGCCTGCCTGCCTCACTGAGAGATAGTGATGGGGTCCCTCTTTGAGATCCCTGTGGTGATCTAAGCTGACATAGTCCCCAGGTCACTGTGGAGAGGGTCAATCCTGACAGTACATCATGCTGCCTAAGGCATGAGCTACTTGGGTATGGTGTCTTGAATCCCTGAGGAAGCCTGTGAGTCCAGGACCTCATGCACAGGATTGTGAGGCCCAGTTATAGAGAGGAGGATGTAAAGACCCAGGTTGCAAGGGCATTTGGAGATTGTATTGACTGCCATGGTCAGTCCTTGGTGGACATTGCTCCCCTGCTGCCAGTTCCTGAGAGAGCAAGGTGAAGAACTCTGGTTATAGTCACACTGCCCAGCTAGGAAGGACTTAATGATGTGTTGATGGGTGCTTCATAAATACATGGAGCAAGTGGGAACTGTTGCTTGAAAGGGTGCAACTGTGTCAGACAACTACTTTTGGATATACTGGTATAAATTACTGCACAGGTGTCTCAGAAAGCATGTGTTTATGTATTTTTTGCTTGGTGGGTATGACATGCAAATGTGCATTGCTACCTGGAACTATTATTGCAAATTCCCCATCACTTTCAGGTATCTTTCCTCAGCTCACATGACTGCAGTCCACCAGTCCATATTTTGCTGAAATTAAACTAACAGATTTTAAGAACAATATCATGATGCTTTAGAAAGTTTCTTTGCCTGTGTAGCCACAAAACTAACTGGTCAAACTTTTATTTTCTGTATGTTAGATATAAAAGTCTCTTTAAAGAAACGCCAGGACTTTGACAAATCTTCAGTTCTTAGGCTAGCGGAACTAAAAGTCCTATGGCAACTCCAAAGAAGTTTTCAGTAGCACCTGTCATCTACTGCAGAAATCCCTGTGTGATGAGTAGTATAACACTGCACTGCCAGAATTGTGTGGATACTAAAGGAGGAAAGACCAAGAAGTCGAGGACCGTTCCCTCTCATCTTGAAATAAGTAATTTTCTGCATTTGTATTTCCCCACCACCATCTCCAAACCTGTGTCTTCCATAAGGTGAGAAAGGATGACCCCTTTCAATAAAGGTGGTGCTTTACCTTCAGTTCCACCAGGCGGTGCTGTGGGGATAAAATAACCGATACTGGTGAGATGACCACAAGTTAAAAGAAAAACGCCTCCCTGATACTTTTTTATCCTCCGACCATCCATAAGTCTTCCCTAAGCAATTCCCAGTGACTGCTTGTAACTCAACATCACGAGCAGCACCGGTGTTGTAGGTGGTGCCCAGTGATCTTTTTAAACCCCCAAAGCAACACAGCCTAGCTGTCTACAGATGAATAACCTAGATGGGCCAAACACTGGTTCAGGAGACATGAAGGCAACCCAGAGCATTTTCAGATTTATTAAGGTTTCTCCCCTCTTGATTTACCGTTTTGTTGCTGGCAATAAAGTTCTGATCCAAGGTAACAATGCGCAACTTGACTGCGGAGCAAAAGAAAAACAGGACTGGCTGAAATGAAATCAGTTCTGTTAATAATAAGAATGGATGGCTAAGAAAAGTGTGCCTGTGATTTTCACTGGGAGGATGTGGGCAGCTGCTAGAGCCATTCATCCTCTCCTGGACTTAAGCTAAAAGCCCTTCTAAGATTAGGCAGCCTGCTATGGAAAAAAAAGTTGCAGGAAAGGTAGTATGGGGTCTCTGGGAAGGCTGGCTGTGCTGGTGACCAACAGCATTTTTCTGGACATTGGACCTGCAGTGGGGCATTCAGTCTTGTCTGCAGTGGAAATCATGCCAGTGGAAAGGGTGGAGAGATGTGGGGAAAACACCTGTACCCTGTGATGATCTTAGTTCCACTATGGCAGTGATGGGGTTGGCAGGACTTTGATCCTCATCTGAGGAAGTCTGTGAGAGAGAGGGATTTAGGGCTCTGACAGACTCATGGCTTGGGAATAATCATGGACATAACACTGCAGTGTCTCAGCTTTTTCTGATTCATCTGCCAAAACACATAAGCCCTGTTTACATTGGCATGCTGTCTGAGTATGGCTGGTATTGGAGAAAACATGCACCATGGTGATGTAGGAAAGAGGTTTTTCCCAAATCCCTCAAATATGGAAGGGAAATGAAGTCTGTGACCCATCTCCCTTGCAGAGCAGGGCCCACTCCAAACACCCCATATTCTGTGGCCCCTCACAAGACATGGCATTCTGTCCGTACCAGTCTGTCCAGGTTTGTACACAGGTTTGTCTGTCTGGACAAAAGTCTTCTTGTCTGCATGCTTGATTAGGACTTTCTGTTTCTTCTGAAACTCTGTGTTGGTTTCCAGGACTGTGATAACAATAAAAGCCACTTCATCGGAATTTCCAAGAGGAGGAGGGACCTGCAGACATAATTGTAACCATCATGCATGATGGAACCCATGCAAGGATCCCAAGTCTTTTGGAATAATGATTATGATATTGTTTTAAGATTAATGCAGTCCCTCTTGCCCTGAAAGACCCCACTGCTTTTCAGAATGTATTCTAGAAGAGTAAAATAGCAGTGGTGCTACACTGTAGGAAGGTCACTGGCAGATCTAAACAGACTGAAGGAGAAGATTCAGCACCCAATCAAGATGTCCCCCCAGGAAGACACAATTCTTTGCCTTCATGCCCAGTAAGAGCAGAACTCCACCCCACTGACAGCCCTTGAAGGTATCTTCCTCACCTGGAAGGTTGTGCAATGAAAGAAAGTCAGCTGAGAGACAGACTGAGTGATCAGAGTCTCATTCCCAGATTTGCTTTGCAAGGTAACTGTCACATGGATTGGAGTTGTTTGCTTCCTGCTGAGCTGAAGGCATGCTGTCTCTGAGAAGGGGTAGTAGAGCTGAGATGGTATCGCCACAGCATAATTTCTATTAAAAAAGAAAAAAAATAAAACCAAAACCTGATTGCCTGAAAGGACAGATTTTGAATGCAGGATTTGGGTACTTCCTAATAAGACTTCTGATTTCTTCATTCCACTGTCATGATGCTAGAAGGGAGGATCAGATCATTCTTTTCACCTATAGGCAGTGCAGCCATTAACACTGAATCTGGACTACATGCCTCATTCATGTGTAAAAAGACAAAGTCCCTGCCTCCAAAACTGAAAGTCAAAATAAGGTGAAGAGGCCTCCCCACGTCACCCAAGGAATCAGTAACAGGGCTTGGTTCAGCCTTTTCACTGAACCACACCATGCATCACCATCAGTTTGCTTTGTTGGTTTTCTCTTTCCTGTCCTATCACAGATACTGTTGGGCTCAGAACCCATGCTATGCACATAGGACTCAGTGGCCCACCTTCACATTGTGGATACAGGTCTCACCAGAACATTCTCTTCAGCTTCTGGCACTCCTGTCCTCCTTGCTATTTTCTACAAGATCTCACACCTCTGTGGCTTCTCGCATATCTGAACCCATGTATAAACATGAAGAAGCTCTTCATATTGTTGGGGTGTTTTTCTTTTCACTGAAGCAGCTAGGAGCCAAGAAGAGCCAGTGTTCAAGTAGGTTTGGAAACTCTTTACCACTGACGACTCCTGCTTACTGTCTCTGGACAGGTTCAGCCAGCAGCACGCTTTGCAGCAGAAGGAGGGCAGGGCCTGGAAAGATCAGAATATCGGGAAGCAGGGATATGACCTTCTGGTAGTTTGAGGCTGGAGCTCAGCACCCTGGCAAGAGTAAAGTCCTGCTGGACAGGAGCTTTTTGTGCTTTCATACTTGCTTGCTGTCAAGCTACCTTGAGCAGCTTGTCTCTTGCTAATATATGAGGGGATCTGATAACAGATGTTGATGACATTTTGGTTTTCCTTACTTAAGCTGACTCATGTCACTTAAGACTTACTGCTTGAACCTCACATACTTCTCTTGCTCCTAATAACCCTTTATTCTGGAATTGATGTAAGAAGGGGTTGACCTCCATGATCAATACGATCTGTCAGAATCCGTTTATTGAGAGCATCAGACAAGCTTATATACAGTTATGATTAATTATGCCAACTACTCACATACTGATTGGTTACAGGTTACATTCTTGCATTAATGTCAGACCCTCCCCTTACAGTTTCTTCTGCCAACACAGCTGTACACAAGTTCCTTGTTATCTGTTCCTTGTTCTCTACTCCCTCGATACTTTCCCAGACCATCGAAGACACAGGCGAGCTTCAAGGCCATCACGTGGGCTATGGTTCCACCTTGATAAGACTTAATAGCAGTTGTTAACCCTTTAGCCTGTGCCCATTCTGCAACATGGAATATTTTCTTTTGTCACTTTAACAACTCTGCCCTTGCCTTCTGAGTTATAAAAGTACAAGACAGCACCTCTAGGCTATCATCAAAGATTCCAAGAGTCAAACACTGATGATTTCATAGAATCAGAGAATTATAAAATGGTTTCTGTTGGAAGAGACCTTAAGATCATATAGTTCCAACACCCCTGTCATGGGAAGGGACACGTCCCACTAAACCAGATTGCTCAATGCCTCATCCATCATGGTCTTAAACACCTCCAGGGAGGGGGAATCCACAACCTCATGAATCTACAAAAAACACTGGTATACAGGTGGGACAGAAGACAACCAATTGAAGCAAGCAGCATTTTCATAAAGAAAAGCTTCATGCTTTTCATAATTCTAGGAAACAAGTAGCAAGTAAGGTGTCATTTGTACAGGAGCTGTGTCAGACTGTGGAACACAGTCTAGAGGAAGAGACTATACTCCCACCGGAAACGATTTTGAAAACTAGACTTGTGTGTGCTATGCTACAAATGGCAGGAGGGATCTCAGCAATGACCCAGTGACATATTTCTTTCTGTAACATCTGCTGTCTGAGCACAGTCACGTTTCTGTTTGCACTTCCACCATGACTGCAAAAGCAAAGGCCTTCAAAAAGCAAGAGCAAGTTCACAAGCCTGTATATGATAACAGAGCCTGCTGGAACAAGAATTGCATTCCTGAAAAAGCATATGAAGAGAAGCAGCACTGGCAGTTCTCCTCACCAGAGGTCTGAGAAAAGGCATAGAGGGAGCAGACAGCCAGCGAAGACAAAATGAACAGACTGCTTTACAATTGCTTTAGATATCTTGAGCTCACGCAGGTCCAGTTTGTAAAGGCACCCAGCTTTGCCCACTAAAGGTTTAAATGGTGACCTATGACTCCAGGGAGAAAAGGCTAGCCTAAAGGACATATATAGTCCAGAGCACAACAGGAATTGCTCCACCTGAGTCCTGGCAGAAATACAAGGTCTACACAAAAGGCAGTTAAGAAAGAGACAAGTTGTAGGGGGAGAGAAAGAGGAAGGTACATGACAATGGAGTTAAAACCTTGTGAATATGAGCAATTATGCCTCTCATCCTGGAAGAAAACTCCTAGATATAGGACTTCTGTCTTGTTTCTGTCACACCTCCACCTCCCCCAGGCTTCCCCACAGACCAGAGCATGTATGAGAAGAAGTTGAGATTCTTACAGCATTGCAGGCATTCCGGCTGTGCTAGGCAGGAGAAGGATGCTGCCCCACAGGAAAGCGATGCTCCACATAGCTGTTTGCAGGTCAAATCCCTCCACAATAGCTTAGCCTCTCCTCTGTCTCTTCTCTGCCCCTGCTTCTACTGTCTTCCTGCTTTTCTTTCCCCCTCATCCAGAGCTGAAGGACTATGCAGCTCCTGTCCTGACAGGGGGCCTGGCTCTCTCTTGGCTTCAAAACCAAGAAGGTAGAAGTCACGCTGTGCATGGCTGGGGCTGTGATGTGAACGAGTAGAAGGGGCGGAGATAAAGTTCATTGCCTACATACCAAAGGCAGTTGCCTCCAGGCTTTGTTAGATTTGTTAATATTTCTCTGAAGGATGTTTTTTCTCTGCCTTGTGTAGCACATCTTGTAGCAGCACAGGGTGCTCAGTTACTGAATTTGGTACAGGGGCTTAATTTTTATAAAGACACCTTTACCAGGATTTCATCAGAAGAATGCTGAGTGACATAATTCTTGATGATGTCAGTGGATTTTATTTCAAGGTTCTTCTGTAGAAGTGTTTTAATGAATTATTTACTTCTTACTGAAATCTGGCTCCTGCCAACTAGACCATCCCAGACTTCACAAACAGCTCTGACAGGACCCTTGCTCTTCCTTGAAGGAAGGGAAGAACTTCAGCATGCTATCATCTTTTTATTGTCTGTCTATTCCCTTTTAACTTTAGAGGCAGACAACTTGGTGATTATTCAGAGATGCAGAATCATGAGGAGTGTTTCTGAAATCAGAGAGAACTCTTCTTTTTTTTTTTGACCTGCTAGCTCAGGCTTGAAGTCCAAATGTCATTGATTTCAGAGAATCAAATATGCTCCCAGATCAGTGACATTCAGTGCCTTAAACCTGCAGATTATCTGCAAAATCAGTACTAGATTAAAGGCTAGTGGGTCCCTGTTACATCAGACTGTGCAGTAAGGGACTGCGCATACAGGGACTGTGCCAAAGTAAATCCAGGGGATTGCTTCAGCTAGCAGTGAAGAGTGGGTGGATGGCAAATTCACTCTATATTGTGTACTTCTGGTTAAACACTGCAAAAACATAGATGGGGCCAGCCCAGGACAAACACATCCATCCTAAGATGGGGCTATAACTAGAGGGCAAATAGATCCAAACCCTGTTGACTTCCCTGGTGCTGCCCAGGAAAAGGAAACACAAGGCTGAAGTGTCTGAGAAGAATCTGGAGGAGATGGGTGATAGTGTCAGAGTGGAACTACCTTATGGCTGCAAGAAGCTGGCAGAAGACCAGACATCTATTATGGAGGGCAGGGAGGTAGGGGATGTAAAGTAGAAATTTACTGAAATATGTGGGAACTTAAAATGTCTTCCTTTATTTGGAAAAGCTTTTAAGTAGAGCTACAAGGAGAGTTGTCAGTGCGTGGCCAGAGCAACCCTGGAGAAGGTTTGGTACCCAGGAGGCTGAGACATGGCTGGGATAGATGGACAGACAGAGGTAGTGATGGAGGGAATGGAGGTGAATTGAAAAGTTTTTACTCTGAGCTCTGATTAAATATTGCATGAGGGGAAGATCACTATAGATGCAGAGACAGAGCACTGAGGATGCTTTTTGCAAGCTGAGGACTGTGTAGCTGTGCAGCCTTGGCTGTCTTCAGATACAACAGCCAGGATCCAGACCAGCCAAAGCTGAGACGAGTTTTTTTTAAGTCCTCTTACACATGGGTTAGATGTCAAGCACCCTGCAAGTCCTCCCCTCAGTGCTGTGGTACCCTGTGATCTGGAATATCCATTTGAATGTAGATGTGGGAGGAGAACTGTGTTGCATGGCCTTCGCTGTTGATGGAAGCAAGTAAATATTAGCTAATGTCATTAGCCTAAAAGTGATACTATCTCTATATATTAACTTCCCTACTCTTTGGACTTAAGAGCATCTGAAGAGGGTATTTAGGGTTGCTTCAGCCCATAAGCACAGGCAGTTCTCTTCTGCTGTGTGACCCAGACCAAGAAATGGGAGCACCAGTCCTCCTCTTAGCCTTGACCCTATTCCAAATTGCAGCTGCAGAAAGCCTGGAACCGTGAGAATATCTCCTTTTGATTTTGGGGGGCTTGGTGGAAGGGCCTATCATTGAAGGGTGGTGTGAAGTTGCTGTACTGTTTAGTGTCACAGAGCTGACGAGTAGGGGTCTTGTACTGAAGGAAGATGATCAGAAGCAGCTCCTATTGAGTCCTGTTGGAGAGCTAGGTTTCAAGTATCACTGCAGATGGATGCCCCAGTATTTGCTTGTGCAGGCACTGTGTTGCACATACCTCAAAGCTACAGAAACCGCAAGTTTTGCCTCTGTTCATCCTGCACGGTGGGGGAGAAGTTACTTTGTAAGGAATGAAGCCTTATGCCTCACTCACTGAGTCTTTGGCTTTGTTCCTCACACAGTTTTGCTCTGTGTACTTGCAATTGGAGCACTGTACACTGGGCAGCTTTGTTCTAGTTGGTCACAAGGTGGTGACAGACAGATATGAGGAGCTCTCTAGTTCCATCCAGGGCATGCTCCTCTTTTCTAATATGGAGATGCCTTATAGTTCCTTTACTGTAGGACTCCAGGTGTTTCTTAATCCTGGTCTATGTCCTCATGAAAGCAGAACTGGATTCTGGACCGTCCATCTCTACCTCTGAATTATTTTTGAGTATTTCTTTCTCTCTTCTAGTCACTATATGGTGGTGTTCCCTGCTGTCATTCACCAGTCACAAGAAGAGAAGCTCTGCATTCACTTCAGCTCCCTGACTGAGGCTGTCCACCTGACTGTCACCTTGGAGGTTGAACCCCAGAATTACACACTGGTGGAAAAGGATGTGGAGAAGCCAGGCACTTTTCAGTGCATCACCTTCCAGGTAAATGTAGCCATGGCTCCTGATTTAGCAGTGGCTGCTCTCATTTTCACTTCAGGGAGTAGCTTACCTGTTCTCTGGTACACTGTCTTTTGCCTTGCCACAGGTTGCAAGTAGATTAAGAGTATTTCCTTACCAGCACCAGACAAAATACAGCAGTGTCCTGGAGCGTGGCAAAGTAGGGAATCTTTCCTGAGTGGATAAAAATCCATTCTTTTGGTCTGCACCAGCCCATTTAGTCTTATTTTAAAGGCTGATGGAAAACACTGACTTTCAATTCAACCAGTGTTTGGTACCTAAAACTGGTTGCCTAACACATTGAAGATGAATGTATTTGGAATACATTCTTTTCATTCTTGTTTCCACAGAAGTCTGTGTCTCCAGATCCAAAGGACCATTTTGTTCTAAAGAGCTGTTTGTGTATTGAAATATGTAGTTGCAGCCTGCATAGGCATTGAGTCTGCTTTAATTTATCTGTGATGGGTGGTGATACCACTGAATTCACAATTAATTGAATTTTACCTAGGCAGTCTGGATATTTCTAGGGTGGCTTGAGTTTCTTGTCAATTATAACTTTGCTGCCTCAGTTAGCTTAACTAGAAACACAGATGGTGGGGCACAAATTCAGGACCTTCAGTTACATTTCTGGACAGCCATGGAGATGTGTCTGGTGCTGAAGCCCTACGAACTTCCCCTGTTCTCCGCAGTACCAACACTGCTGTGCCTACGACCTGATTGTCCTGCACATTCAGCAGAACTCAAGGAGGGGCTGTAGTCACTTCTGGTTCTTGCACCAACAAGACAATGATTAACTAAGTGTGTGGTGTCAGCCCTTAGTAGAGAGCAAGCTCTGGAAATCTGGAAAGCCAAAGTAGTCTGCTGTTAGCAAAAAGAAAACCTGTCTCCTGGTTAGCTTGGTCTTTCTGACACTGAGATATTCTTGTTTTGCCTTAATTCTTCTCCCATTACTGTCTTGATAATCTCTAGATAAGACTTTCCTCTGTTTTTTCCTGTTTTCACAAAATCCTCACATTTATGTGAAATGGGAGAATGACATGTTGGTTCACTATTGATTTCATGAACAAGGCAGTGACTGCCACTTCTTCCTACAGTGACAAATGGGTTAGAGGCAGAGCGATACAGTGGAATTTGGACTCTCAAGTTTGGGGATATTATAACAGTGAAATGATGTCTTACATCAGTGATAAAATGCAAAGTCTCTGATTAGTTTGTTTTCAATTTCCTTTACCGATCAACCCAGGTCCCAGAGATCATACCCAGGACAAAACATGATGCCACATCAGAGGTAAGACATTTCTCTTGACTGCCTCTCTTCTTACAAACTAGAGACCTCCAGCCTCTTCTGTGTCTGAGACATGTCAATGTTGGAGATGCAGAGAGGGAAAGATAGTAAAGAAAGGGAACAAATGCAGAAAGAGCCACATATGACATGGACCAAGACAGAGAAAAGGGAATGAGGAAACTGGGGAGCACAGAGAAGACTATGACTAGGGAAAAGAGAGAACTAAGTTGAAGGAGGGGAAGGGAGGAGAAAGAAGTTGGAGATTTTGGTGGGACAGGTACCTCTGTTTCTCCCTCAAGCTACTTGTGGTCTCAGGCAGTTTTCTTTTTAAACTAACAGCCAGAGAAGGTGGTTTATCTGCATGCCCTGATCCACAGTGGGACCAATGAGCTCTTTGAGGGTCGCAAGAAAGTTCTGGTCAAGCCTCAGGAAATTGGATTTCTGATAGAGACAGACAAATTATTATACAAACCTGGAGAAACAGGTAAGGCAAGAAAGCAGTGTATAGAAATCTGTAGGGAATTGTCAAGGTAGCAGCCACATCTGGGGGAAGATTTCACCAAGTGCAGCAAGCTAAGCTTGTTGGAAATGGAAGAAAGTAGATATCTATTATAATCAGGTGTTTCCAGAAACAGTAAAAGCCCAGATGTTCTCCTTTAAGCTGTACTCCCTCAAATGCCCAGTCTGCTGTTCCTGGGTATTATTTTGCTGAAATACCTCTAGTGACATCTAAATGGAAAGCCAGGACTCTACAGGACACTGGATAATATTTTTCTTTTTTTGAAGACCATTGTTAATATTTGAGAAAAGCCTAGAGTGACAGTTCAAAGGTGTAGAAATGCAGAGAGTCACTTCACAATCTTCACAAAAAAGGAACAAACTATATACAGACCAACCCAAACATTTAACACATCATTATAATCCTACAAGGTAAAGGCACTGACTTTCTAAAGCTCACAGCTACATATAAACCTTTCAAACTCCTCTGGGATGGGGGATTCTGGAGAGGTGTGTTGGGGAAAAGTACAGAATACCTCTGAGGTAAACTGAAATGAATACTGGGGCACAGAAGCAGATACGTGCAGGAACGTGTTGCAGCCAAAATGCTTTATTATTATTTTCTTTATATCTCCAGTGAAATTTCGAATTGTGAACTTCGATGACAATCTTAAGGTCATTAAAAATGAGGTGAGTTCTTCCTTGTGCTTTTCTAGAAGTAGGAGCCTCAGATGAGACACACTGAGAGGCTCATGAAAAAGACATCTCCCTTCATACCTGCTGAACCATAAAAACAAATTATGTTTGAAGGTAAATCATGCATCTACTGGTCCTTTGGAGAAAGACTGCAGTATAAGATAGCACAGAGGGAGGAGGAGACCTATTGTGGGGTATGGATGGGGCAAAACTTTCTGGTCTATCAGGCAGTGTTATTAATACTGATTCACATGGATTGTATTTTGCCTGGTACAAAACTGAGATTGTCTTTCTCTTTTTTCCACAGTATTCCCAGATATGGTTGGAGGTAAGTGACAAAGAACTGACCCAGGGGAGATTTCTGTCCCTTCCACTGTGCCTTTTCACTCCCAGAGTTGTGTGACCAATGTAACTTACTAAGTTTATGGCTATGTTTCAAGTTCAGCTGAAGTTTACTGGGTCAGCCTGGGTTCTTCATTCAAACTAGCACCACCGTGAAGCAAATAGCTAATCTGGAGGCAGAAGAGTAATGAATCTCTGCCCAATGCTTTGTTTGTGCAGAGCACAATCTGTAAAGCTAAGTGCTTGGTAGATGCAGCACAGCTGCTTCTCTTTCCCATGCTGTTACGGCACTTCCCGGTAGCTTTACTTTTTTTTGGCAGCCTTTGCAGTTCAAAAGTTTAGTAAAAAGATACTGGCAGAAGGAGAAGGAATTTCACCTGGTATCCTCTCTATTGGGGCAAAGATAAGTCCTCATAGTGGCTTCTTGTGCCTGAGGATGGCTGGACCTGCCAGGTACACATGTGCTCTCAGTGTGACTTAGTGTCTCTTCATGTCCTTCTCCAAATAGGATCCTGAAAATAATCGTATTGCTGAGTGGCTGAATGTAAAGTCAAGTCATGGCATTGTGGATCTTTCCTTCCCCCTGGCCTCTGAAGCATCTCTTGGACTGTATACAATCTCTGTGGATCAAAGCAGGAGTGAACAAAACTTTCTTGTTTATGAATATGGTAAGACTTGGTTAGGGAAAAGCAGTGTGGGCAGCTGGAGAAAAGAGCTAGGTGATGCATGCAAGTCCATCAGACCTTGTTCCTAGGGGGAACAACAGATTGGGGAGAGGGACAGATGATTTATGTGCACATGTCATGCTGGGGTGGAGGTTTTGCAGCTGCATAGGGTACAAAGGCAAGGCTGTGGTTTAACATCTCATTCTAGCACATCCTCTAACGAACACATTCTGGTGCTCACTGTCACTCTTTTCTAAGCTAGGTCAACTTCTATAATAGGAAGCAGCATCATATTTTAGTTCCACTCAGTGTATTGATGTAGGTAAGGACAAAACCCTGTTTTGTAAAAGTTTATTCTTGATTGAGCTGGAGTTGAAATGAGTCCCATGTGCAACTGTAGTGGCTGAGAGAGTGGTATGGCTAAACCCTATTGCTGTATGGTGACGAGTAACTGGGAACATTACGGTCTTTCCTCCTATGTGGACTGCAGCTATAACAGAAACTTACAGTCAGTGTCCATACCTTTTTTTTTTTTCCCTCCATCTTTATATTCTTCTGTTCTCTGCAGTGCTGCCAAAAATTGAAATAATTATTGAGCACCCTACATTTATCTCTATGGTGGATGAGGAATTCCAGGTGACAGTCTGTGGCAAGTGAGTACACAATGCCGTCTGTTAAGATCTCTGGCTGTCAACTCCACAGTCACCTCCAGATTGCCCGTAGCTGAGAAGTGGCATTCCAGTATGACATTCCTTCATTACCCCGTGGTTGGAGGAGTCAGATCACTCTCTGGAAAGGGCTCCTTCTTGCACCTGGTCATTTAATTTGATGCTGAAGGACACTAAGGATGCTGGGAATAGTGGGTGGAGAGGGATGCAAACCGATATTAAGAGAGACAGGCTGAAGTTTCTGAGTAAACAAGGTACAAAACTCTTCCTCAGTGAGGGCAAGGGGTGGTCTGCATCAATATTTCTGTTCTAGTGGCCATTCTTCAGGTGAATACTTCTCCCCTTTGATACAGATACACCTATGGGAAGCCAGTTCAAGGGAAAGCAGATATTACTTTTATGGAAGCATCCCAGTTCTCAGAAGAAGATTTAGAAACAACTTTGGAGAAGACGAAGCAGACTAGATGGGTAGGTGTACAAATAGGAAAGTGGAAAGTATAACCTGCTGGAAGGTATGTCTGTCTTAACCTGCTTCAGTGAACCTCTGAGTGCACCAACCTGCTTAATGTGCCTCCCCAATTCTGAGATCTGATCAGACCATTAATTCTTCTTCTTGTGACTGTCACTTGAATTACTGTCTAGCTGCCCATACCTAGCTAAGTGTTTCAGAAGGTTTAAGTTCTGTGTAAGTAACGATCTCTGGGCCTTTCCCAAGGAACTGTATCACACTGTATGCAATTCTGTGTCTGCTCCCAGTAATAAACAGGCTGCCAGAGAATAAGATGTTCTGTGGTTTGGTGCCCTGTTTGTTGCTGTATCCATGTAGCTAATATATCATCTTAAGCTTGCTAGTGTCCTGCCTGAGATTTGGTCCACCCTTAGTTTTTTCCATTGCTTTCAGATGTGGCCCTTTCAGCCTGAATGTCACAAGAAAATATTTTGAAATGTCAAACCAGCCAGCGACAATCCAGAATATAAAAATCCAGATGGATCTCTGCATCTTTGAAAATGTACCCAGTAGCAAAATATCTCCAGCTGGAGTGCTGTACAGTTTTAGCTGTGCAAAACACCAACTGGATGCCAGCTCCTTCTCACATTGTATGTAAAAGGCCCCTCAAGGTTCTGTGCAGAACTTAACAGACACAGCTAGAAATACTTCGTCTACCTCCCCTCTCTGGCAGACTAGCTGTACTTGGTCTCTGTCTTAATATCTGGCAAAACTCTTGCAGTATGTAACTGGCTGGATGTCCTTGTTTAACATAGCTGTGTCACAGAGGTTGTCACAACTGGAAAGGCACACTCCCAGGCTTTATTCATCAGGGCCACATGATTCAGAGAGGAGGTTACCTTTACCTCAGAAAAAGGCATTCATGCTCTTTCAGCTGCAGGATCTGGGCTTCATCCAGTTTCTTGAGTCTGTCTGTGACACAATCTAGTGCAAGATGTCTCTGCTTACTGCAGGGGGATTGGACTAGATAATCTTTGAAGGCTCCTTCCAACTAAACACATTCTGTTATTCTGTGATAATTAACCCTTATATGATTTGCCTGAAACTCTTTTTTCTGGTGTTTTTTTCTTTGCTGACTGTTTAATACAAGCCTGTAGATTTTCTTCTCTGCTAAATGTATCCATGATAGGTTTCTCTGTTTAAGGTTTTTGCCCTTCCATTCGATTCATAAACATATCTATGAAACAGCCTCTCTTTCCTTCTGTTCATTTTTCTCCCTCTCCAGACGGACAAGAATGGCTGTGCTACTTTCACAGTGAAGACAGAGACTCTGGGAATAGGTGAAAGGGACAGGTCCATATCTGTGAAGGGAGAAATTGTGGAAGATGGAACAGGTACTGCAGAATATGTGAAACCCTTCCTTGCAGGCAACTTCTTTGATTTTGGCCTTTCTGAGGCAGTTAAATTCCTTTTGAAAAAGTAACTTGATGGTTCCTGAGTCTTCTTGCATGACAGCCTCTTTTCAAGTATCTCTTCCGTCTATTATTACTGTATTTCCTAATTTAGAGGTTGTAGATGTTGTAGATAGTGTAGAAGCATCTTCTTGTCTTCTGCTTCCCTAAGAGTCCTCTTAGGCTTTAAGAGATTTCTTGTTTCTCCACCCAGGAACAGAAGCTACGGATACAGTTAAAATTCTTATTTTGGAGAATGAGAAGCATATAGACTTTATGAACTTCAATTCATTCTACAAGCGGGGACTACCATACACAGGGAAGGTAACACCATGGATCCCTTCTCTGATGAGGATGATCATTGGTTTAGTCTTCTGTAGCAGAAAGCAACAGTCTCCAGCAAAGTAACTGTTGCTTTGTTGGTACACAGCAACTATGAGTGCAGTATCCCATAGAAGTAACTAAGTAATTTATTCTCCCCATCCTAATCTAGTATACCCCCTGGATAGGAATTTTTGAGACAGACACAAACTCTGCAGGTTTCCAGAGGAAATCTTGAATTTGATCTATGCAATAAAAGGTCTTACTGCAGGGGGAGTTGTCAACAGGGGAACAACATTCCCTTCAGAAAAATGCTCCATGGCAACTAGGCAGGAAACACTAGAGCCTTGTATATCAGTTCATTGGCAGCTGTTTCTGATTCATGTCCTCTGAGTGATGCCAAGACTGCTGTTCCAGTGTGGCTAGAAACACTTTCACCTGGGCCAGTACTAATTTCAGCATAAAGGAGGGCAAGGAACAGCAGAAGTTAAGTTGCTACAGGCAAGACTGCCTCTGATTGTCAGGGATCCTGCAACATTATCCACGAAAAAGCTCATTATCTGAGGAAATCCCATTTCTTTATCTCCCTGGGTCTCATTTGGCTGCACTGTCACTTATTTCTAGTCCTCAAGAGCTGCACATTGTTGGTTTGATGTATTTATCACTCTTGTATTTGTATTCTTCCAACCTGTCTGAAAGCTAGAAGCATTGAGGAAGCCCAGTGGCAGAAACAATTAATAACCACGTGCAGGACTCAGAGTGTGGCACAATGGGGTATTAACGTTCTTCCATTTTCTGCAGATGTTCTGCCACAGTGGCAATACTCCTCTCAGAAATGAATCTGTGTACCTAATAGTTGACATCAATGATGATGAGACACGCCTGTCATTTCTCACAGATGAGAATGGGGAAGTCAACTTCTCTCTGGATACCACCAGCTGGAATAGCACACTAGTTTCTCTGAAGGTGAGCATCAGCCAGAGGGAAAGGAAGATAAAGTGAAAGAACACTGAGGAAATGGAGAGAAAGTGGAAGAAATATGAGGTTTTTGAGCACAGTCTTCTGGCTCTGATCTCATTTGTAGAAGCATCTTTAATTGCTCTACACTGACATGTCCTCAGGGAAACTGGATGCTGTGCTGCAAAAGTTTAGCCAAACAGCTCTGCTGGATCATGCTGGAGCATGATTCTAGTCTCTTTTATCTCCCTTCACCTTCCCTTGACTCCACTAAAAACATCTGTTACTCTGAACACTGAACCTGAAGGGATTAAATCTCCTCCTCTCCAGGACACACTGGAAGTGGCTCAGTAGAAATGGCAGTTGACACGTGTGTCTGTTAAACTCTGCTTTTAGTGGCTGCCCCTGTAGCAGCACATAGCTTAGCCATGATCAGCTTGGCAGGTAGCTCTCAACCTCCCATTCTGTACAAGACCTTGAAGCACTTGGCTTCTTTCCCTCACCACTTCTGATCCTACACCTGAAACTCATTGTTACCAGCCTGGCAGTACACCCATCTCTCCAATATCTGTATTTCTGCAGCTGATGTGGGATTCATGCCCAAGAATTATAATTTCCTGTTGCCCTTAGTTTCTCAGAGGCTGGAACCATTACTCCAGAGATTTTTCTCTGAGACCTCAATATATCCAGATGTTCCATAATTTCAATTTGACTGGATTTGGTGATCAGAGGTTCTGTAATCAGTGAGCTAGACTTCTGACCCCAGAGAACCTGGAAACAGGTTCAAGTTTTTGTTCCTAAGCTTACAGGTATGGGACACAGAACCTTATATTCTCTGCAGGGAAGCAGAGCTCTGACATACAAAAACTGATGTGGTGTCTGTTGTGTCCAGAGCATCAGATCAAAAATGCAAAATTAAAAACTGAAAATACAGGTGATGTGATGGGTTAAAGTCTGATGTGAAATGTGGAAAGATAAAAGAGGAAAAATGAGACTGTGGGCAAAACTACTTGATCTAGATTTTTCCTGAAACTTCATAATACGAAATCTCGTAAGAGATTTTGAAATGCCATTCAAACAAAAGGATGTTTTAAGCATACAGATGCATGGTCTGCCCTCAGCTCAGGTAATAACTAAGAATTTTCAGCAGAGGTACAAACTCCTTTGTATCAATTGATACTGATTACCAACTCCTGTTTTTTGTGTTCTGAAGGCTACCTACAACCTTCAAAAACATGATGAGCATAATTCTTCCGAAAGCTACTTGCAAGTTGGAGATAACTTCCACTGGCTGAAACCTTTCCACTCTGAGAGCAACAGCTTCCTTGAGATAAAGGCTATAAACAATGCACTGGCCTGTGACCAAGAGCAGGAAGTGCAGGTGGACTATACCCTTGACCAAAACAAACTCGGCTCTGACGCAGACCACATTGATTTCTACTACTTGGTGAGCAGAGAAGACAGATGAAGCTTGCTGGTACTTCACTCTCTTCACATAGCACATATATACTCACAGGAAAGGCTTATCTGCTCCCAGGCCAGTATAAGACAGTTTGTGAGTTTTATTTTGCCCCAGACATTCTTCTCTTTTCGAGTTATTGGACCTGCATCTAGACCTCATCTGCTTTGCTTTGTTAGAAGTGCCTTGACCTAAGATCAGGTGATAAATGCTGGCCATTCACCCTGCTTTCTGTTGTGTACACCTGAGTGGCAGTGGAGGGCTAGCCTGGTCTCAACACACCAAGTAACACCCAGTCTTCATCTGTCTGTGAACTAAGAGGCAACCTCTGGATCAGCTGACCTATACCTTTGCAAAAAAAGTCATGAAATTGCACAGAACCATTATGTGCTCTGGAGTCATGTAATCATGTTTTAATGAAGCCTACTTCCAAGAAAGTGAGTCTAAAGCAAGAGTGTGACTACAGCCTACCCGGGAGGTTATGGCAATCATGGTTACTGAACTGGGCTTATTGATACAGGCAAAGAATACTGTATCCTGGTAATGTAAAGATCAGAGTTTAGTGATGCTGATGAGCATCTGCTGTTAATCTTCAGATATAACCCTGGCTTTGCAAGCAGCCAGCTCTTCTCATTGCCTAACCAACACCTCTCAAGTATCTTCCCAGTTATGCTATCACGATCTATGCTCTTTAGATGATGATCTGCTAGAGGAACTTCTGTGGCAAAATTTGCAGATATCCTTCACTCTTTTCTTATGCTTTCCCCACCCTCATGTTGCTGAATAGCTCTTTTCTTCGGTCTTCAGGTGGTAGCAAAAGGCAGGATACTTTTCAGTGGAGAGAAGAAGGTGCAAATTCTTCAGCAAGAGAGTGAGTAAAATGGCATGAAGTTACATGCTAGATAACAAGAAGTGCAACCACTATCTAGTGACAGTCTGTGCCAGTATTATTCTTATACACAGGTGGGAGCTATTGAACTGAGTTCTTACTGGTGGTCCACCTCATTAGACCAACAGACTCTCATATGCAGTTTAGTGTCCTTTTAGGTGTCTGTCTTCCTCCTTTGTCTATTTGATTAATATCCAAGCTTATGACTTCACTGCTAGCTTGTATCTTTGTAGAAGATACAAAATTTGAGTAGCCTGACAGTTTATCTAGGTGCAGTGGGGAAGGGGAATATTTTTGACAGCTTTGAGACAAAGCAGCAGCCAGCATCCTGGGTTTATTGCTAGCAGTATCTATGCAGTGACAGACAGAAATTATTAAATTTCCTCTTTTGATTCTTACTTTGCATCCTACCCCAATGACCTAGTTCAACTGTATACTTTCCTTCTCTTCCTTGCTGTCATCTTCTATAGAGCTGCAGGGCTCCTTCTCATTGACTCTGAATATTGGCGATGACTTCCTACCTGACATCAGTCTTCTACTGTATGCAGTCTTCTCAGATGGAGAGGTGGTGGCTGATGTGGAAGAGTTTGCAGTAGAGAGGTGTTTTAGACACAAGGTGAGTAGGAAAAAAGAGTGTATGGTACCACTGATATGCTCTGGCCTTCTGTGGTTCCTGGTCCTGTTTTATCCTCAGCAAAGTGTTATGAGCTGAATACATGCTAAAACGGATGCCCAGTGTTTTTGACTCTGAAGAAAAGCAAGTAATTTTCTTCCATGCATTCCTAATCCTGCCATCCCTGACACCAAGTGACAAGCCTTTCACAAGGACCAAACCATGCCTCCTCTTGAATTCACAGAATCATAGAATGGTTTGGGTTGGAAGGGATTTTAAAGACCATCTAGTTCCAACCCCCCTGCCATGGGCAGGGACACTTCGCACTAGATCAGGCTGTTCAATGTCTCCAGCCTGGTCTTAAACACCTCCTGGGAGGGGGAATTGACAACCTTCTGGTCAACCTGTTCGATTGTCTGACTTCCATCACAGTAAAGAACTTCTTTCTTATACCCACACATTCTCCATGACTAAATTAGGAACACACTGTCCCCCCTGTTGCCTGCTTATCTCCCTCTGGTAGCTCTGAATCAGAGAGTGGTGGATGGGGAGTAGTAGGGGAATTCTGTCTGGCCACACAGAAACCTTTCCAAGGGGGTTCCAGAAGGGCCTGTCTCAGCATCTCAGCCTTTATTACCTTATTCTCTGTCTTTCCTTCTGCTGTCCAGACACCTAAGAACCACTAAGTCCCCTAACTCTGTCCTCTTTCACAGGTGGTACTGGACTTCTCACACAAGGAGGAACTCCCAGGGTCAAAAGTCAGTCTGAACCTCAAGGCAGCTCCAGGGTCCTTGTGCTCTGTCCAAGCTGTTGACAAGACTGTCCTCCTGATTCATAACCATACCCTAACAGCAGACAGAGTGAGTGTGGCCTTCTGTGAACAAACCCCTAGCATCTCCCTGCCTTTTTCCTCAGAGCGTTTGTTGAAAGAAGCCCATAGTTCATCTCAGAACATGGCTGCAGGGTTAGGTAGCTACCCTGACATACCACTTCCTCAGCTTCTTCTGAGCAGTTACATGGTGATCATGTTACTCCTGCATTAGCCCGGCACTGTGGGTCTCTGCCAAGGAAGTCATGAATATCATATGGCATTGCAGTTGGGGAGACCAGCTTCAGAGATGCTGGTGCTCTCCACTTGGAGGGAGAGAGCTTAGCAGCTTCCCTCTCATCCGCTCATCTCTCTGCTCTTCCGTCTTCCACTAGGCAGTGAGGCTAAACCTTTGATTCTTGCCCCAGTAGGGTCCTCCTGTCTCTCTACTCCAAACATTCCTGAATTATAATAACATGACAGGAGGGCTGAGCACCTCACGAGCCCTTTAGAAAACAGCAGCTCACAGTGCACATAGTGGGTTGTGAAAAGTCATTAGTATTTTGTACATTCTGAGAATTGAAAAGGGTTGAAGGAATTCACGTTAAAGCAGTTGTGAGTTTCAGAGGAATGAATTTAAGACTTAGAACAAAAATACCTCAAGAACTGAAAATCCCAGTGTAATTCTAGAAAAATGTATAGAAAAAAATAATACATATGTATACGTCTCATTAAAAGTTGTAAATTAAGTTATAGCAGGCCAGGCTGTTACAAAGCCTCATGGAATCCAGGGAGACTTGCTGCTCCTGTATATGGAACCACTGAGTGATCTCATTTTCCATTTTACAATGTCACTCTAGTGCAGAGCACTTGCATAATCTACTAGCAGGCATATAAAGCAGTAATCATTAAAAAACTAAGTCAAACATGGCCAGTGCCTTGTGATCGAACTGAATCACATGTTTTTATCCCAGCACTACACCTTAGAGTAAGAAGGATTTAGTCTGCAGACTAAAAGCTACTTGCCCACACACAACTCCTTGGGCTTCATGTCCTTATGATGCAAATATTTGATCCATACAGAAGCCTTTTGTTCAGTTCCTCATGAATATATCTGTTTTTCCACTGCAGTTGTATGATATATTCTTTGGAGAAAAGAACTTTAGAACTGGAGGACGAGGGTTCCCTTATCGCTTGGAAGACTTTGAGGCATACCCTTGTTTGCCCCAGCCATCCAGTCTCCACAAAAAGGCTCTCATGGGAGCGCCATGGTACCAAAGTGATGCTGATGTCTTTAATCTGTTTAAGGTAAGTATCTACAATTGCAGCAGACTTTTTCCAGAGCCACCGCTTGCCAGTATGTCATCTTGAATGCCTACAAGAGTTTACCCTCAGCAAACTTCAGCTGCACTGACTTGCATTGCTACATGTCACCTGTATCTTGTTTTTCAGTGTACTCACAGTCATTTGGGAACCATGGGGAAAGATTAAAATTATGAATAAGCAAAAGAGAGTAAGCAAAAGACAGTGTAAACATGACTAAACTTTGTTTAGGCTACTGTATCTACAAAGGGGGTGTGACAAAAATATCCCAGGAACACCATCTTTTTTACTAATTGCTGTTTGGCTATGGTATTACTTGCAAAATTCTTTGCTCTCTGTTTGACCAAGTCTCTTTTTACATCTCCTTAAAGCATTTTTAATAAAAACCAGTCCTTCACAATTTAGTTTTAAAGATATCAAAACAAAAGACAACATAAACTAATCAGCTAACAAGTACAATAGCCAGAAAAAGATTAACAATATGCCTGCTAACTGAAACCCAAGTAGTGCTGCTTTGGACAAAATGCTATTTAAAGAAATCTATGCAAGTAAAATGACTTGAAAATTGGAGAAGAAGGTAGAAACACACCAAAAACCAACCTCAAATGGATCTGGAGTTGCACAAGCTTCTCAGGCTGACAGAATAGCCTCAAAATGCAGAACCTAATTCCTGTCAAAGGTATAGTACTCAGCTGTCTTGCAGACACTTACTCTTAGATTATGTCAGATGCTAGTTAAAGGGGATCCCACTACATCTCAGTTATTAATAATCCTATAACAGATGACTATCCTGCCTATGACTTAGTCTGTAGGTATGCACAGCCTCCATAGAAAGGATGAAGGCTCATGAGTGATTTTGTCTCTTCAAGAAAGCAGAACAGTTCTCAAAGTAAGGACTACTCACAATATCAAATGTGTTCTTTTGGTGAGATGTCATCTTCTTAGTCTATATACATGAGGGTCCATCTGAATCACAGGTCCTGAGAGTCTGAGTCTCATCCACATGAAGAAACAGAATCAGACTAAGTTGTGGTGTAGTTTCCCACAAGTTTTCAAAGCCATGACTAGTACTAACCCGCGTAAGAATGATTGTCTGTGAACAAACAGCCTGTCAGGTCTTACCATTCTAAAACTGCACAGAGACTCAAAGTATAATTTTTTTTCTCCTAATTTTTTCATGGATTATGTGACATTTGACTCTCTTGCATTGTTAGTCAGCCATGGGAAGTGCATATCTTATTAAAATTTACTTTTCTGAGAAGAAATAATTGCCTTCAGTATTCCTCAGAAGCTGGTTTCTATTCTTCATGCATTGATGAGAGTCTGAGCCTGAAAGTCTATGCATGTGTATACAAAGAAGTAGCATTTTAAAGTTTTTAGCTACCACCATCCCTATTATGATAACTGCTATCATGACATCCTTTTAACATTATTTGATCCATTTTATTAACATTGATTTACACTCTTCACTCTCTTCCCAGAAATTGCGCATGAAGATATTAACCAATACTAGAGTCAAGAAACCAGTTTCCTGTATGCTACCAGGCTTTAAGAAGAAGTCATATTCTGGACAAGACAATGTTATTGGTAAGGATGCTACTGGTAACCCTACTTGCTCTCAGGGTATATCCTCTCCCTGTTCTGCCCAGCCCGCAGCAAGAGAACTGACTTTCACCCTGCTTGTGTCCTGATTTAAAATGGGCCTGATTTAAAACCCACAGATAAAAACTCTCAGATCTCTGTGTGTTATTTCTGTCCCTGTGTCTGTGCTCTTCACAGAAAACATAGTATGCTCTTCACTGGCGCTTTCACAGGTTATTTAAAAGTGTGTGACTCCATTTGAGCATTTTGTTTCCCTCTGGATCCAGACCAAACTTGCTGGATATGTTAGACCTTAAGCTAAACTCCATCCAACTTTGTCTCCCTGAGGATGTGTTCCCCAAAGATACAGACACAGGGTCAAATTTTCATAGAACTAACAGCCCTGTCCGCTCTTGTTCTGTGTCACAAAGCATTTACAGTTTGTGTTAGATTACATGTGAATGAAGACCAAATTTCACCTGTAGCTACACTTGCTGTTTTCTGAGGTATCACTTGCTTTTTTGCAGAAAATGTCATTGTCAGTGGTGATTCTGCACCTCATTCTGACAACAAGAAGAAGCCAAAGCCAAGAACACTTTTCCCAGAGACCTGGATTTGGGACTTGGTCTCTGTAGGGTTGGTAACAGTTTCTTCCTGCCTTCACTAGACACCTGGAGATTTCTGATTGCTTCTAAGCGAGTTCTCCTCATTCTATTCCTCCTGTAGGGAAGATGGCCAAACATCTCTCCAAGTTGCTGTACCTGACACCATCACGGAATGGAATGCCAACACCTTCTGTGTTGCCAATACTGGCTTTGGACTGTCTTCTCTGACCACTCTTAGAGTCTTCCAGCCTTTCTTTGTTGATTTGTCACTCCCATACTCTGTGATCCAAGGAGAGACTTTCAGCCTAAAAGCCACTGTCTTCAACTACCTCAAGGACTGCATCCAGGTTAGTACTCCCCAAATTACATGGCGGAGCAAAACCTTGAGCCCCAATATAAGCTATGAGCTTCTCAGAAACCTGAGATTCTGGTATCTGGGCCACAAAGCACAACCTCACACTTCACAACCTATGGTGTTTCCTCTGTTGTGTAGTGCCTGCTACTAATGCTACGTCAATGTGTGCTTGTACACCCCACCACTTTCAGGTGCACACTACCCTCACAGAGACCCCAGATCTAGAGGTAAATGCCTGTCCAGACTGCCAGTTCACCAGCTGCCTCTGCACCAATGAAGCAAAAACCTTTGAATGGAATGTGACAGCCACCAGGCTGGGTAAGGTGCTGCAGAGGATGAGTGGCAGATAGTGGGAGGGGGATTGGGATTCATCCACCTTAAAGTCTGCTCCCAATGCCTATAGCAGTTGTCTGCTGCAAGTACTCAACAATGTGCCCCTGTGCTCCTTGCAGGCAAAGTGAATGTCACTGTGAGCAGTGTGGCAGAAGATTCACACAATTTATGTGGCAACAGAATTGCTGTGACACCTTCGCAGGGAGACAGAGACACAGTGATAAAACCTCTGCTTGTGAAGGTTAGTCACACCTCTGAATAGAGGACACTTGGGGATAGTGGGCTATCCACTGCGCCAGTTAAGATGCTAAGAGGAAGTTTAGCCCCTTCTTAGAAACAGAGAAGTCTGATGAGGAACGGTGACTTCCTTTCCAGTCTTCCCTATCTAAACTACTCTGTCTCCCTCTGCAGCCAGGAGGTGTCCCAGAAGAAAAAACCCAAAATGCCTTTCTCTGTGCTGCCGGTAAGCGACAAAAATCCCCTGCTATTGATCATGAGAGCGGGATGAAAGGGGTAGGGCAATACCATAGGGTAAATACCCACAGGAATAGGCAATCTGTCAAAGAGCAAGTTCGGGAGGCACCATAACTGCCTGGAAGAACAACCAGTGTATTTTGTCCATGTGTGGCTTCTACCTGGCAGTTTCCTGTCTTGAGGAATTTCTTTGCAAGTTTCAGCAGCTGTGTCTCAACCTTGCTGTGACTCTTACCCGAGTCTCCTTGGGATGTCACGCTTGCGCATGATACTTTTTCCATGGGATAAATTTCTGGCTTCTGCCTTCCTCAGATAACACAGTTTCTGAAGATTTCTCCATAACGCTACCAGAAGAAGTGCTGGAGGGATCTGGCCGAGCTACTTTCTCTGTGATTGGTGAGAAAGTTTTTTTGCTGCTCTTGGGTCCCCCAGTGGGAAAAGTTCACACAATACTTTAATTGTGTATCACAAGGATTTGACTTTGACAGCTCATAAGGAATGATCCTCGATGATCTCCAAGTATCTCTTCCAATATCTTTCATTGCAGCCCACCTAAGTAAGCCAAAACTACCCCTGCAGGTTTCTACCTAATCTACCTTAGTAATTATTTTACCTACTCGATATCCACTCGTGAATGACATCTCTCTTCATATTTCTTCAGATTCCCATACTTGCACTCCCTCCTCCCTCCAGAATTATGGTATCTTCCCTTTCTGTGCTGGATTAATCCAGGAGCGGCCAGCAGAAAACATAATCATATACATTCAGTGAGGGGCTGGCACTTTTCCAGGGCACCAGTAGAGTTTAGAAAAAGAAGTGCTACACAGTGTTGAATGTCTATGCTTTTCCTTTCTGCTGAACCTCCTCTTGAAACTTAAGGAGACATCATGGGCCCTGCACTTCAAAATTTAGACAGGCTGCTAAGCCTGCCCTTCGGCTGCGGTGAACAGAACATGGTTCAGTTTGCACCAAACATCTTCATACTCCAGTATTTGAATAAGACTAAACAGCTGGACTCAGAAATTAAAAATAAAGCACAGACGTTCCTGAAAATAGGTAAACATTATATTTCTTCCTTTTGCTGCAAAATAAAGGTGCTTTAAATCAAGATTCTGGGACTCTAGTCTGGTGGGGAGGTGCAGGGCAGGAGTGGGAGCACTGCCAGAGCTGTGGTAAAGGAAAATATCTCAGAGAACATGGGAAGTGTCTTGTGGAACGGAAAGTGTGTTTTTGAAGAGGAAGGACTTCTGTTTGTCCCTGTAACTGAAGCATTAAGTCTGCTTTTCTGAGATGAATGTGTGTAATTAATGATCTCCATCACTTCGTAATACCTGCGATTTGTTCCCTTATCAGTCCAAGCCAGTTGATAGCCCCTTGTGAAAACAGGGCATTACCTTCTATTATTTGGAATAAAGAGTGGCCTTTGAGGATAGATAGAATTTTGGTAGCTTAATTTTTCTATGTATTTCAGGACATATATTGTGGGGGCATGTCAGCTCTGCCCAGTATTACCTGGATTGCATACAGTGCCCTTGTGTGTCTCTCATTTTGCAATATGCTTTGCATTCCAGCCTGTTGGTCTCCTTACCCTGCTACGCTGCAAACTCAGTAACCTCCCACAGATAGGACTTTACTCCTTCCCCTCCCCTCTTTCTCTCTTGTACTGCAATTTGGGACAGGCATCTGAGAGAAAGAGAGAATGGCAGAACAGAGGGGTGAGGTGGAGGGTATACAGTGAGTCAGTGTGGAGGAGGGCAGCGGAAGAGCAGACTGGGCAGTGTTCTGCCCTCTGAGCTTAAAGCTAGAGACTTGTCCCTTTCTGTAAATATCATTTTAAAAGTACTCTCTTGAGTCCCAGTGGGGCTAGCTGTAGTGAAAAAAATCGTGAAAAACAAACAGGATTTCATATCGGTCCCTTTAGGAAGATTCTTCCTCCTCACTCCTACAAGTCTCTTCATTCATAGCAAGGTGCCCATGAGAGTTCTCTGAGGCACAAGAACAGATAAAATGGCAGAGGATGTCACTGTTCTGCAAAACCAGCAGAGCAGATACCCCAGTAGTACTGGCACACAGTAGATAGTATCTCTAGTAACATAGAGCAGCTACATGACACACTTCAGTGATGTTGTGCAACTGCTTCTTGCCAGGCTGATGCTGTGGGATGCATGTGGAAGTGGGTGGTAGGTTCATCTGAGTGTCTTTGACTCTAGGGTCTGGTGAAGTCTCTCACTGTGAAGCCCTCTTCCCACAGCAAGGATAGAGTTTGAGATGCTAGATGCCCTCACACTGAAAATTCTGTCCTGGCACCTGTCTTCATAGGTTACCAGCGTCAGCTGCTCTACAAACATGATGATGGCTCCTACAGTGCCTTTGGGAAAGGTGACAGCCAGGGCAACACATGGTATGTGTCCAGAGATGGTACTGCCATCCTAAACCTCTTGTACTTGATAGTTCAGCTCCTGTCTGTGACACGGAATTCCTTTGTGCTCTGGTTACAGGCTGACAGCTTTTGTAGCCAGGTCCTTTGGACAAGCCAGCTCCCACATTTATATTGACAAGAATCATGTAAAAAGTGCTCTTCTCTGGCTACAGAAGCACCAGCTGCCCAGTGGCTGCTTCCAGAGTGTGGGGAAACTCTTCAACAATGATTTGAAGGTATGGATACCTGAAATGGGAGTAAGAGTGGGAGGAACACAGTATGGAGCAGACAGTTGCTTCCCAGGCTCTTTCACTGCGCACAGTAGCAAAGCCCAATGTCTCCATGGCCTAACACAGCCAAGGAATGGCATTCCAGAGCAGAATGAAAATAGCTGGCATTTTCTCTATGTGAAGTTTCAATCTCTAATAGGCTTTTTTTGTTTTCACATTAGCCAAAAGGCACCATGGATAATGGTGCTAAAGCACTTCAAGGGCACAGGAAAAGTATTTTTATATTTTAGTGCTTTTCTAGAATATTCTGTCTGGATTCTCCCTCTTCTCAATACTCTCCAGATACTCCTGACTATGTGCTTTAATATGGGATTATCCAAAGACTCAGTTGTCCCTCCATTGCCCAACAAGTATAACTTCTCCTGAAGCCTGGCATACTGAGACTGATCCCTGCAGTCTATCTTAAAATGCACCAAACTCTTGGTGAACATGTTCTTGGTGAATATGGTATTCAGGTTCCAAATAGTTTGCATACAAGTGGCAATACCTGGATTCATTGTCTTTGTAAAGATAAGAATAATCCACACTGAACTGACTGCAAAATAGCCCATATTAAATGCAAGGCAATTTTATGGAAGAAAGTAGGATGCTCTTTTAGCAGAGCAAAGGCTTTACTTTCATTCCTTAAAATTAGTATGCAGTACAAAATTAAAGCGGAGTCTACACGTAGACTGTTCATCCTTGTCTGTCTTTCATTAATTTATCAGCTTGGTCTTTCTATTAAGAAAAAACCCTTCTGAACAGATTTTGCCCTCATCTTGCTTACGCTTCAAAGTTTCTGACAGTTCCATTTATCCATATTAACTTGTGGCTTTTCCAGTCAGTAGAATTGTATGTAAACTTGTATTGCTTCCTGTATGCAAATCCTGCATAATAATATTTTTTTCACATGTTAAATTGTAATATATTTAATAAAATAAAAGGCTTAAAATTTGGTCCATGCCCTTCTATGAATAGGCACCCCCAGACTGTATGGACAATATGGTTGAGCCTGCCCTCAACACGACATTCAATAAATGAGCCTTGAGTACTTTCCTTCAGTCCTTAAATGTCCAGAGGCATGCTACTGGACTCTCACAGGGAGTTTCATAAATAGTTTCAGTGCCTACACTATGGACAGACAAGCATTGACTGGCTTTGCCCTTTTCTGATGTCTATCTGTGCGATTTGCAGGGTGGTGTGGATGACACAATTTCGTTAACAGCCTATGTCACAGCTACACTGGTGGAGCTCCAGCTGGAGAAGAATGTAAGTCACATTCAAACTCTTGCAGGGTTTGGGAATGTTCTTTATCAGTCAATCCACCCCAAGACTCTGGATTCAGGGAATACCCAGATTGAGCTGGCAAAAGGTTTGGTCATGTCCCATTTTTGTATGCAATGACAGGAATTTGCTAACCTGGGCAAGGAGATCTTGATATAAATGGCCCTTCCCAACTGATTTCAGGGGAAACAACTGTTTCTGGAAATGGTTTAGGGCTGCAGGGAAAGGCAATAGTTTTCATACAAGCAATACAGCTTGAAGGGGAAAAAGAAGTCCAGCTTTCAGCTAGGCAACTTCAACTCCTTCAGGCCTGAAAAGTAAGTAGTGATTTTTAAGTTGAGAGTAGGCTGTTCTAGCCAGGATGAGATGATATTCTAGCCTTATTGGTACAATTCCATACCTCTTCAGAAGTCGAGCTCAACAACATGCAGGTCTGACAGTTTTGAGCCAGTGTGTTAACAGACACTGCCTACAATTGCGTTCTCCAGAGTACTAACAGTCTTCTGCCCCAGTGAACCATCCTGTCACACCTTTACTTTCAATTCACAGCAAGCAATGCTTTGTCCATTCTACTTCACTTTCCACAGCTGTGAAAGAGATGTTAGCAGTGAGATACTCAGGATGCAGCTGAGGGTTGGAGATAGGTTTTTCACAACCAAAAGTGGTCAGAGGAAATTCACTGGGTTTGAACTCCTTTCTCAGGACACCATGCTGGATAATGCCTTACACTGCCTCAAGAATGTGACACTTGATAAAACAAGTCTCTATGTCAAGGCCTTGATGGCTTATGTCTTCACACTGGCTAAGGACACAGAGATGAGAAAGCAGCTCATGGATATGCTGGAGAAGGAAACTGGTAGGTTGTTGCTGTTCACAAGATTTCAGATTCCAGAGATAATGACTGTGTTAAAAGCCTGGTACCTGTAGGATTTAATGGGGGTGATCTGGAAAATTTAATTATTCTCAGACTGGCTTTTGTATCAGAAACAACTGGGAAACAACTTTTAACCAAAAAGAGCAGAAGTGATCCATGCTTTACTTGTGTGGGCAGTGTACTCACTTGAGTTATGGTACTCCCACCATTCTTCAGCAATTCATAAAAGATCTTGAAGAGAAAACTTGCCTCACCATGGCTGTTTAGCTGTTTGTTGGGGCATTTACTTGTAGTTTTTGAACCTTTTGTCTGCTTCCCCATTGCTGCTAAAGGCCCTTGAGTGGATGCATCTTTTTTGTTGTGCTGGTGAGCTTGATTCTTACTTTTATCTCTTTAACTTGGAAAAAAAAAAAACAAGACTTATATTTTGAATGAGGATGCTAGGTAGAGGCTTCAATGAACCATGCCTCCATGAGCTGTTAAAGATCTGGTAACTAAAATACCTGATTTAGCTTACATAAATTATTCCCAAAATCTGTTAATCCATCAGGATAGTGAACTACACTGGGGACTGAAAAAAGACAGAGAAGCAAGAAGGTAGAGATGACTATTCAGCTACCAGTGCTGTTCACTGCACAGCCACTCAAGCTGCCCAGCTAGCTTCACAGTGTGGCTAGTGGGTAAACTGGAAGGAGCAGAATCACATATACTTAGTGATTCAGTTTTTCAGAGCTGGCTCCAAGAAAATACATCTGGAACACGTGAATGGAACATCGATGTACATTCAGCCTGATGCTTCCAACTTACCAAGCACTTTCAAAAATGTCTCCTTAAGGCCCTAAGGCATAAAGCACTACATAGGTCAAGTTACAGTTTTCTTTGGCTCTTGCCTCCATTGAAAACAGCTAGAAATTACTTTTTAAGAGCAATGAAATAATGAGTAAGGGAAAGGTCTTGTCCTACATGTTTAAGTGTGTCTGTGTTCTCCGTGATCAGTCTGAGGATACGACTGCAGCCACCAGCTGCTGGAGAATCTCTGCCCATGAGGATTATATTCCGCTGGGTAGACACCTTCCATGGGCTGGTGGCTGAGATTATGTTAGCCTCACTAACAGGACTATGATTGAATCTCAAACAGAAGTTTGGTGCTTTTTAGAGGATCTAGGTTAATCTGTAGGTCATCTTCAGTTGCATCTCCAAGACACCTTCTACCACTTTGTGAAAAAACATTGTTCTATTTATGTCACTTTGGAGGTAACAAATTGCAAATCCCTTATGCAAAACCTTGCTTTGTGATAAGCAATGAAGTAATACCTGTCTATATAGTCTCTGAGCAAAATTCTAAAGCCTTTATGCTGATTTTATGTGAACAACAGATTTTGTGATTATTTAAAAAATTAAGCTTTGTTCTGAACACTGACTTTAAATTCAAAAGCATTTCAGATATCTGAATTTGTACCACCACAGAAGATATCTACATTGGTACAATTAAGCTAAATTCTTATCTGAATTTTGGTTAGCTCCTTGCTGACTCTTCATTCATTCAGCCAGACTTGGAAGCTTTCTTAGCCTGTGAGCTTGGACCATAGGTTGTAGCCCAGCTCTAGCTTGAATTGTCCTAACCTATGCCAACAAAGCAAGTTGGGTGGTCTCACTCCTCCTGTACTCTGGCAAAAGTGATCAATTCTTGCAGAAAAAGATACAACTGACTGGAAATTAATCCTAGAGCATTTCAGCTGTTAGTCTAGGTAAATGCAGAAACAGCAAATATGTTCTTGAGTGGCAACATAGCTTTGAATATACATAGAGCAGAATAAAATTAGTACTGTATTTAAAAAGCCTCTATTCAGAGTCAATCAATTCATAGAGAAACTAGGATATGATGATTGAATGTCTCTGTTTTCAAAGGAAGAAATGGACCCCATTGTCTGTCCCTTCAAAGTACAAAAACAGTGAGAGGGAGTGTCTTCTGCACACTGGGGCACTCTGAGGACAGGAAAAGCTTCTGTTCACAGGGATCTAATGTCCTTTTCTTCCACATGTTTCTCGCCTCATTACCAGAGCTCCTGATATCAGACTCCAGTAGTGAACAATCTTCTTCTATGATTGAGACAGTAGCTTACATCCTCCTGGCTCATGTCTCCAAACCAGGCTTGGCATTCAATGATGCCTCAGTGAGCAAACTTGTGCACTGGCTCAGTGGACAAAGAAATAGCTTTGGTGGATTTGCATCTACACAGGTAACAAGCTGGGGAATGTCATGGGAGAAGGCAAGAAATACTGGGCTTGGAATGATGTGCACATCTCTCATACCTGTGTCACTCCAGATCCATCCTTTGCAGTCAGGCATACATGACTTCTGAGTGGGAATGGGAATGACATGGGCAAACATTTTTCCCGTGTGGTGCAATTGGGATTACCTAGCCTGTACACTTTGTTGCATAGACCCCACTTGCATGAGAATCAGAATCAGGGCCACCATGTGGGTGATTGTCTCTGCAGTACTTGACTTAATGTGCCGGATCTTGTACCATGTTGCTCCACAGCAAAGTGACTCCCTCTTTACTTTCAGGACACAATTGTTAGCCTGCAGGCCCTTGCTCAGTATGCAGCCCTGATTCCCCAGGAGATGAGTGATGTTAAGGTGACAGTGAAGGGCAAGGAGGCTACAGCACTGGAGTTCCATGTGCACAGGAACAACAAGTTAGTTCTCCATCAGGCGTCTCTCCTTGAAGTCCCAGGGATGTACACAGTGCAAGCAACTGGCAGTGGCTGTGTCTATGTACAGGTGAGTATATATAAGGAAGAGAGCTGATAGGTTTTACCACTCACTCTTCAAGTAAGGTTTGACTCTGAGCAGGTATTATCTTCTCCGAAATATGTCAGCTTTGCTATTCCAAGCTACAGAGCCATGTAATTGTTAAGAAATTGGTAGATCTGAAGTCATAGAATCATAGAATAGTTCAGGTTGGAAGGGACCTTAATGATCACTGAGCTCCAACCCCCCTGCAATAGGCAGGGACACTTCCCACTAGATCAGGCTGCTCAGTGCCTTGTCCAGTCTGGGTCAGAAGAAATGAGTTACAAAACAGTACCTGCTTTTGTATCAAACATACATTGCTGATGTCACTGCTTCAGGAGCTGAGTGCTGCACAGTTAATGACATAATATTCTATAAGTTGTTATCACAAGTATAGATGAGGAGTGACATAGGACCAATGTGTTCTTATCCCAGTACTCCAACACAACTAGTACATCTTTTTTTTTAAGTCTTTGATAGTGTTCTGTTTATAAGCCATTCATTCAGCAAAGAACTGCATGATCAAGTTACCAGTTGTGAAAACCTCTCTCACTAGATAACTTCTGTTCAGCCATCTCTTTTGATGTTCACAGAGAATCTATATGTAGTGCACAGACAAGAAGACACAACTATTATTTATTGCTAATGCACGAAAGAAGTAGTGAGAGTCATTCTACCTGGCTACACTTGAACATAGTCGATAAGCATGAGACCCACTGGCCTGACAGTCAGTAACCAGGAGGTGGAGAAAGGCTGGTTAATGCCACTCTTTGGAGCAGCGTGGTCATCCCTCTTGCTGAGTTGTCTTCTTATGATTCTCTGCTCTTTTCTTTCGTACGGGTCTTGTACTTGTTTTGTGATTATTTTTCCCTTTGAGACCTATAAATACTATTATCATGTCAACAGTTAACAGTTACACTTCCTTCTCCTTGTGGGCATGGATGAAGCTAATGTACCTTCTCATGTCTTAATAATATTTTTTTCAGAAAGACTGAGAAAATGTTGTACTGAATGAGGCTTTGGATCATAAAAAGCTGAGCTTCCTTGATGAGAGTTATATTTGGCAGATATATCTGATGCTATTTGCTAAACATAGAATGTCTGAACAGAAAAAACATCTAGGCTCAACTGTGTTAACCTCTGGTTACCAATTTATTAAAAACTGGAGCACAGTTACTCCTTTGGCTCATACAGGGGAGATCCAGGGCACTTCACAGTGATGTTTTCTGTCCTGCCAGGCCACTTTGTACTATAACATCCCACCACCACAAACAGAAGAGGTCTTCGACCTGGACGTGAAAACAGTACCAAGAGATTGTGATGGTGTCAAGAAACAGTTTTACATCCATGTGTCTGTCAGGTATGAGATTCCCTGAGGCTCTTTCTTCAGTGCAAAGAAGCCCCAGTAGCATGACCAGAGCTCCATAAAAACCTTCTTTCTGTGGAGATAAACACACAGAGGCACACTGCCTTGTTCAGAGATTCCAAAAAGATTGTGAGCTGAAAATTAAGCTCTGGGGAAGCATGGGAAGGAAATGTCAGAATCTCAGCAACTAACTCAGTCAGCATGGTGCAGTTCAGCAGCCTCCAGAGTGCTATGCAGAGTTCTCAAGAGCCAGAGCTTCCCTCAGGGAAACTCAGTAGTGTGTGATGAACCAGCCCTGAGATGCATTCTTATGCAGTGTGAACTTCTACTGAAACCAGACAGCAGAAATTTCAGTTTGTTTTACATTGCCTGTGTCTGTCTAGTGTTAAGTGTCATCATCTATATTCTCCAAGTCCTACTGCCCTGAAAGAGAACATGGGCAACATTGTCACTCTGAATCCATGTCATCAAAGATCACTTTCACCTGCTGTAGAGGGCAGCATGAACATTATCCATAACAAATTTGCTATATAATCTGTCCACATACTGAGCAAGTATATGGGGGTATTTTTTCCCCTTTCTCCCACAAGCTGCTGAGCTTTCATATCACTGTAGAGGAGGCCAGAGTTCAGCAGTGTTTATTGATGTTTCCTAGAGATACCATCCATGTCTAATACTCTTCTGTGTTTTTTTCAGTTATATAGGGAACCGTGAGACCAGTAACATGGCCCTGGTGGAGGTGAATATGCTGTCAGGGTTCATCCCTGTGAAGGGATCTGTGAAAGAGGTAAAACTTTTTCCTTTAGCCTTTCTTGAAGGTATGAAAATCCATTTTCCATAGGTAGCTTAGCCAGAAATATCCAAACCTCTAAGAACTGTAGGATTATCTTCCTACAAATTGACTAAACTAAGCAAGTACTGGAAAAGAGGGCTATTTCACAAGACAGCTTTCCAGAATGGACTGTGCTGGTTTTCATCTTCAGTAATGACGGTTACTTCTGTGGCAAGAAGATGAGCTGAAAAGCACCTAGTTAGAACCATCTGTGGGATGCACTGAGACCCTTGCCTGTTGCCAGTGTCATTTATAAAGATATTGTATAAAGCAGCATCCAATCCCATAAAGTTGTTGAATGACAGGAGCTCCAGAAGATAGCTCCTTGATGGATAGGATCCATCAAATTCTCCTACTAACCATCTTTCCCATTGCTAAAAGTGCTGAAAATACTAAGTAGGCTCAAGGACACAAGCTAACTTAGTGAGCTCCCTGAAACTTCAGAGTTGTAGTTGGGAAATGCAGGTCTTCCTTTGACTATCCTAAGGATTTCACTGTCAAGTACCAAATTTATAGTGTGAGACAATAGGGAAAGCCAATGAGCTGGTGCTGACCAGTTCATGTCTTGTCTTCCCATACAGGTGGAGAAGATACCGCTGGTGAAAAAGACAGAGATAAACCCAGACAAAATCACAATTTACTTGGAAGAGGTAAGAGGAAGACCACAGGGAGCTGCCCATTCAAGTAGTATCAACCACAGCACTTTGCTCTGAAACTCCTAGAGATCAGAAATACAGATCTCTAAGCTGGTCAAGTAAACTAAAACTTTGGCAAAAGAGGAAGAGAGTGGATGAACATGGAAAGATGAGAAAGGAATCTCTGATGCAGAGAGAATAAAGTTGGTATGCAGAAGACTGAGATGATAATTTCTTCTTACTTCTGTTCTCTCCAGCTGGATGTGAATTCTCTGAAGTTTAACATCTCAGTGGAACAAGACATTGAAGTGCAAAACCTGAAAGCAGCAACAGTTTATGTCTATGACTACTATAAGCCAGGTAAGATTCCATTGCCATAGGCAAAGAGTAACTATAATACCCTCACTTAGACATAGTTCTGTCTCTGTCGCTTATCACCTTATCTCCCTTATTCCAGTATTTTATTTAGTTCTATGCTTTTTATGTGTAGTGCAATAAACCTACCATGTCTCAGAGGATAATAGAATTTCTTACCTTAAAAGCTTTAAAAGGCTCTAAATTAATTGTAAACATGCAGAAGTGAGGTCTTGGAGTAATTTTGAGTCTCTGATTACTTCATACTCAAGTAGAAGCCAAACCATCAGATGGAATCCTAAAAACAAAAACAAAAACAAGAATAAAATGGGAAAACTACCACTGAAGATATACGCTGTTGTATGCTGAATCCTTTTTTTGTTCTCCTTTCCACACCATGTCAAGAAGAAAAGAAGACCTCTTAATCCAGCATTTACAGAGCTAAATATTGTCACCTAATATGATCTCTCTTTGCTATTCCATCCTGTATCAGAATTTTTGTGCTTAGTATGTACAATTTAAAAATTATCTGCTATGAATGACAACAGTCACTACCAGTGAAAATCCAAGGCTATTAGGACACACTACTGAAAGGTTCTCTATTTACAAAAGCCTCCTTGCATGAGAAGGTATCACAAAGTAGAAGAGGGATTCTTACAGCCATACAGGAGACATACAGGGGACACAAACTGCTGGTCTGACCACTGTAAACATTTCTCTGTTCCCGCATTCAGAGTAAAAAATTAAGGTAGCAGATTGGTTTTGTGAAAGAAAGAGAAGCTTGCTTTTAATTCTAGTATGCAGTTCTGCAGCTCACCTCCTTTTCTCTTTTGTCTCTGCAGATGACTGGACAGCAAGAGACTATGTTTTCCCTTGTAGTTCAGGTTAGTGTTCAACAGGCTTCCAAGGAGGAAACACTTGAAACAGAGAAGATGACTGGTAATAAGCAAGCAAAGCAGCCCAAGCCTATGCTGTAGGCTTTCTTGTAGGCACTGTAGTGCTTTCTTGTACTCTAGGTTGAATTGGGATCTATGGTACTAGTTGTGAGCAAAATTTCTAGCCCAAGTACAACCTCAGTGTAGACTAAGGCCTGAATATACCACAGAAGGTTAAAATTACCTATTTTTATTCCATTTCCTTATACCCCTCACAAATACAGTCTTAACAGATCCCAAATACAAATGTAGCTGGAAATGCCTATGTGAATGACAAAAAGATGTTGCAACCTCATCTCTTAGTCCTTGGGTATCTTCCTAAAAATTTATCAGGCACTGTACCTTTTCTTGTTCTTTCTTTCCACAGATGTGTTGAAGAAGGATTCCCACTAGAAAGCCCTGGCTCTGCAACCAATAATATGAGATTACTGTTCCTTAAGAAAAACTTCATTGGTCTGGCCCTCCTCTTTCCTGTTGTGTTGGATGCAGCTTACTTCCTTTGCTCTATGCCCTAAATTTTTATGTGATACTTGATACATGGTAGTTTGGTATCAAGTGAAATAAAGTATGTGGAACCTAGAAAGAAAATGGTGACTTGACAGTTGATGAGGTCTGCATCAATTTTAGCACTTAGCATTCCCTTAATATTGCCCCTTCCCAAGACGTTGTGGAATACAATGAGTACTATTTGATGATGTTCTGGCTATGGACAGAAAGGGAAAGGGGAGCAAAGTGGGCCCTACAGTTTTGCAGATGCCCTCTTGGAAGTTTCTTCCTCTATTTGGACTGAACTGAAGGACCTTCAGGAGGAAAGTCCTCTAATCTCATCAAACTTCAAATAGGGAGGTTATAAATAAAAACTGAAGGCTGTGTGTCCATGAGCTAGTCTCTCATGTCTCCAAATGGACATGTGATAAGGGTCTGTTTTATGATTTATATCACCAGATCACCAGGAAATCAGACCTAAAGTGGTGTGGTTAGCAGATTTCAGAGCAGTAAAGGTGCCTCACCAGCCAGAAGAAGTGAAAAAGGTTTTTACATAGCTTCTGCAATAATCATATGGAAAACTGAAAGGAATACTTATCCAGAGAGAAGTTAAAAGATAGGATAAAGGAGCTGTCTGTTGTCATTCTATTGCAAAATTTCATGGAAGCTTGGAGACATGCCTTCTTCCCTCACTCCTGCATGTTAGTATTTGCCCAAATAATATGCTCCAGTTTGGAGACAGCAATGGTTTGTGAATCTGACATCCTTACTTCTCTGATAATTTCCCCCCAAAACAGAGAGGAGATGCAAAACTGCAGAGCTGTAGCTCTGATGTACTTTAAAACGTAGAAAATGTTTCAGAAGGCAGAATCTATCACTGACCATGAGAAAAACATTACAAAAATGTTCCACGGCCTTGTGAAACAGGACATGTTTTATAAACAATCTATCCATTGCTAATTGATATACCCTTGAAGAACTGCTAACAAGGGAACATCACTCCACAGAATGAGCCAAAATGGTCTGAAAACCAGACAACAACCAGATGAAACATTAAGTCAACAAAGATCTGCAGTAACTGGGGGGGAATTAAAGGTGGCAGTGGGAGATGTCGACCACTGACTCAACTAGAGACTGAGCAGGAATACACTCCCTCTCATGCACACACATACACTGTGTCCTGGTTTTGAGGCCTAAACCAGGACACACTGGAGCATGCACACATCAATTAAAAGACCTTATAACTTTAAATGGGTACCTTAAGAGCATCTGCGAACCAACAGAAACTTTTAAAATAAGGTACTAACCAGTAATTATAACTAAGGGTGATATGTCTGTGTTTTGAACTGTATACCTATTCTGAGAAGTTTATAGGCCAGTGTGCTGGCTGTGTAAATAACCACTCAGCACCCATCTCTGCAGAAATTATTTAAATAAGTATTTCAGTGTGTATATAGGCATCTTGAACACAGGGCAAAGGACCCCAATTTGGGGAAAAGATTTGGAATTCTAACCTGTTGACAAGCACTTGTAGCTGCAGGATAATGTCTTTTTAAAACAGCTGCTACTGGGAACCATGTGAAACTGCATGGATGCACCTCATGATCTACCCTGTCTCTGCACAAGGTAAGTGTGACTGTAAAATCATATGTGATGTTTTATTAATTTTTAATCTTAGCCTACAGGTTAGTTTTCTACTAAGCTCAAATAGCTGCAACAGATGTTTGTCTCAACTAGCAGTTTAATCCAAGTCAAGCAAGCATGCCTGGACTTCTTTTGTTAAATTTGTTTTCATTGAAATTTGGTTTAACTTAAAGGTAGAGGCCCTGGAATGTGGCTTACCTTTGACACAGAGGCTTCTTTCCTGAGAAAAATCTAAAACCTGTGACACCTTGTGTTGTACAGTTTGCTGCTTATTGCTTATTCCCACATTCTCTCTTGTATTGTTAATAAATGTAGCTGATGCTGCCTTGATGCTGGGCTCAGTAACATTTGGAAGCAGATTGATGAGCATCAGCTTGTGCTTGTTGACCTGGCTTTCCTTCCTTATGCAGTCCACATCTTAAAAGTGGCAGTGAGGAGAAGAGTGCCTTTGGGGTGCCGCAGGTAATTAGCCCCCAGTGGCACCTCCTCAGACACAAAGTATTCGGATCTTCCCTTTTCTTGTTCCAACTTTCAACTCCCTGTAGGGAACATGCATTGCCCTGGGTTTTGGGAGGATGGTAAACAAAGATGAGGCACATGTGGTCAAAGCCTCTCTACTTTCTCAGCCTGCAAACTTGGAGAATGCTTGTTCTGGCAGGAAGAGCAGATTCACACTAGGATCCATCATGCGGGAGAGAACATGTAGGGTGGGAATAAGGGAGAAGTGGCGATATATAAAGATTTTTCTGAAATACAGGGCTAGAGAGGTCAGAGGAAGTCTTAGAAATGTGCAAACTCAGATGGGCTTTTGCTCAGCGACAGGACAGAATGGCAATTGCACCTGGGGGTTGCTATGACCATCTCCTGTCCAGGTTCTTCCTGATGGTGATCTGTGATCAAACAGATTGGCCAGGGCTAGTAGGAGGTTACTGAAGAGATCCAGTAATGTCATGAGGCTGAGGGTGGGCTGATATCTACATGTGGGGAGGTACAGACGTCAAAATCACTGATCTGGGAAGCCTATAAGAAGTACGTTGTAGTAACTCCAACACAGATTTACCCCACTGATATGCCTCAGTAAATGGTGAGTAATGTCAACCTCTTCTCTGATCAGAAAGACACTGCAGGCTTGGAGGTTGTTCTGAATCAGATTTCTGTCTCCCCTTGCACCTCCATGGCTCAGATTCAATGATTTGTTCTTGTTCTAAGTACATTACACTTCCATATCTCCTCACAGTGCGTATGAGAACTGTGGTCTTCCTCACCACAAGAGACAGGGTTTTTCTTCTGAGGTACCCAAAGGTGATGGACTCACTTCTAGAATGGAGTAAATGAGCACGAGAAAGGGAAAGCAAGCAAATGATGCGAAGGCCACATGTCCGCTTATGTGCTTGTGTTACATGAATCTGTAGGGCACAGTATGCAGATTCACTTTATGCCAAGCAGTGCTGTTCACTCATCTGTGTGTGAAGTTCATTTGCTACCACGTTCTTCCTGATTATTTGGGAAAAAAACGTGAGCACAGAAGGTGCAATTTTCCTGCAGGGCCGCTGAGTGTCACCATCGCTCTGTGCTTTGCTTTGCAAGATACCGTTTCTCTAGAAAAACTGCTTTGCTAAAACGGGTTGCGATTGGGGGGCAGGGGAGGGGAGAGGGGCGGGTAAAGAAGTCCTTGTAATGAAAATGGGCTCTTCCTGCTGAGAAGCTCAGAGCTGGGAAGATCTGCACCTAGAATGACAAAAGGCGACTAATACCGGGTTATACCGACGGATAGTGTTCAACGTTTTTCCACGCAGACCCTAGAAACCACTCTTGCCGACTAAGCGTCAGAGGCAAGAGTCATGGGATGGAACAAGTGCTCTGTCAGGGGACACTAAAAGGCCAGGATCTCACCATTTGCCGAGTAGAAAAGGCAGAACTTGGTGAGCAGCTGAGGGATTTGAATTTACAAAATACCATGAAGAAAGTGAATAATGTGAATAGAGAACACTTCTTCAGCAAATCTCTCCGTGGCAGGCTGGGGGCATGTGATAAAAATACATGGAAATCAATTTGAAACAATTTTTTAAGGGGCGTTTTTCACTGTAAGGAGCTACTGCTACACCAGTTGTAGGAGCCAATCATATCAGCAGTTCCAAAAAGCTCATTAAAGAAATAATGGAATAGCAGTTTGTACTAAAGGGAATAGGTTGCAACGCATCCTCCACCATCCCTACCACCATGTTTGACTGTGGGAGTAGAAGAAGGGAGATTTGCCAAGGCATGGAGTAATTGGAGGAGGGCAATGGGTTTAAAACTGGAGTAGGGCAGGTTTAGATTAGACATCAGGAAAAAGTTCTTCACCATGAGGGGGGTGAAGCACTGGAACAGGTTGCCCAGAGAGCTGGTGGTGATCTCATCCCTGGACACATTCAAGGCCAGGTTTGATGAAGCTTTGATCAACCTGATCTAGTGCAGATGTCCTTACTCACTGCAGGGAGTTGGACTACATGGCCTTTGAAGGTCCCTTCCAACTCTATGACTCTGTGACTGTAGATATTGGCCAGGTGCACCTCCTCGCTTTGAAAAGTATTAAGAGTAAGGGCAACTGAATTTAGTGGAGTGAAAGATCCAGAGGCTTCCTTCCTTGCTTGGTCAGTGGGGATGAGTGGGAGCTTGTTACTTCTGCTTCACATCCCACCAGTTGTGGGGTGATAGGCAAGTACACATGGACACGCAGCTTCTCGTCCTACTTGCTGCCTAGAGAGATTTGTTTTCACACACATATGCACAACAGAGACCACAATTACACAGGAAATAATTAAAACTACTAATTCGGAATATAGTTCAAGTTGTGGTGATCTGGTGCAAAACTCGACAAGGCAAACACATTGATTGCATTTGACCAACTTTCTTCATGCTGCCCCTCATTCTCCAACACTTGTCTTTGATCCACCTTGAAGCCTACATTTCCCTGCCACGATTCTTACTCCAAAAATACAGGTTTAGTCTTGTAAATCCTCAAATTCTCAAATTCCATTATCCCTCCCCCCAAGCATACTCCAGTAAATCTTAAGGCCTCCTTATCAAAGTTGTTCCCCTTCATTTGCATAGATACCAGAGAGAGTTTCCTCCCTGGAATCGACCTCGATAGGTTTTCCAACAGGGACAAGGGCTTAGCTATTCACCCTGGCATTGAGGGGTTTAGGAGACGTTGATTCACAGGGATTATGTTGGCTGGGTTCCCCGGCTTGTCATTGTTTCTCTGACCACTATCTGACTCTTTGTCCTGAAATATGTCCGATAGGTTTTTTTGGTATTGTCTTTTGGCTGGTTGGTTGGTGGTTGTTTTGTTTGGTTTTTTCTTTTCTGCAGACAATCGGACAGACAATTTCCCATTTCATTTAAAAAGAACACTCGGCATTTTCAGGAGGTGCGCTTGGTAACACAAAACAGTCTCCGGTACGGTGTCTTTTGTTGCTTTTCAGGCAGCAGCAAACGTCAATGGGACAGGATCTGCTGTGAATTCACAGTCCCGTGCTTTCACTACTGAGCTCGATGCAATGTTTTTACAGCAGAAAGATCAAACATGTAATGCGCACGATAATTTATGACGCACATAGCCTCAGTGTTGCTGGAACTTCGGCACCTCTTACCTGTAGATGGAGTGTGATAAACTTCTGCCTGTCTTCTGCTTTTCCCCACCCTTCCTTGATACACAAGGAAATTCACTGGCTCCACCAAGATGAGACGCTGGCCTGACCCGATGGGGCACTTGTCGTGATCTTAGAAACAGCCATGCTGACCGCAGTGCTTTTTGTTACGAACGAGGATGCTTGCCCTATGCAACTGATAAGGATCAAGGTGTTTCTACAAATGGTAAGACTGTCTGCGGAGGCAGAGGAAATGAGACTAGTCCTCCAGACAAAGGTGTCAGATTAAGAGTAAACAATGTAATCCCCAAGGCACAGTCTCCATATGGAGATTTCTACCGAAGTCACCAAGTTTCAATATCAATGTCAAGAGTTTGATTTGCATTGTAGTAGGCGCCTCGGGGAGTCTGTAAATCCCATTTACCTTGGAGCCAGTGGTAAAGGGAGAGGGACATTAGCGGCCGGGATTTTGGATAAATAGAGGCTGCAATTGGAGAGACCCCACCTGAGGACTGCCTCGGTGCAATCTCCCTTTATTCGAATAAAGAAAATTCTTTTTCAGGACTCCTCTCACCTCGACCGCAGGCCACAGTGATTTTCCGAACACTAGCCAAAGCCAGGCAATTGATAGAAGGACTGATATTCTACAACTGCAATCAAGGCAAGCTCTGGCACTTAGTTTTGTTTACACTACGTCCACGCAGGTTTCCACTGTGCGCCTCTTCAAGGGCTCGACGTGACCAGAGTAGAAGGCCTCCCTGCCGCCGCTACTGCTGTTCTGACCCCTTTGTCTGCCAAAGCTTGCTCTGGGTACTGTTTAGAAAATCCCTTTGGCCCGAGGACGATGTGTTCACAAAAAGACAGAGGAGTCCTGAAAAAAGAATTTTCTTTATTCGAATAAAGGGAGAGTGCACCGAGGCAGTCCTCAGGTGGGGTCTCTCCAATTGCAGCCTCTATTTATCCAAAATCCCGGCCGCTAATGTCCCTCTCCCTTTACCACTGGCTCCAAGGTAAATGGGATTTACAGACTCCCCGAGATCTCATTTCCTCTGCCTCCGCAGACATTCTTATAATTTGTAGAGACACCTTGATCCTTATCTTATCACAACCTACATACAACTACCAACGGTCTCCAGAAGGACCGGTCGCCGCGGCGCACCCTCGCCTGCCACTGCACAGCCATCACCATCTTGATGCCACACTTCCCTTCCCCTGCAGGCCTCGTAGGAGTTAAGGGGAAGGTACCTCCCCGGGTACCGAGCTCCCCTTCCCCGACGGGTCCGGGCAGGTTGAGCAGGACGGACCCCGCCAGCTCCCGGAGCTCCTGCACCCTCGTCCCGCCAGGCGGCAGATTCCGTCACCAGGGCAACGGCAAGCAGCGCTCGGGAGAGAGGGACGTCACGTGTCCGGAAGCGCCGCGAGGGAGGAAATGACGGAACGGCGGGGAGCCCAGATTTATTAAAAAAAGAAAGAGAAAAATTTTAAAAAACCAGAAGAAGCACACCAGTTTC
>VZTY01014698.1:184396-207042 GCA_013400935.1 Turnix velox | reverse complement strand
GCCATTGTCTACCCGGCCCGGCCCCGGGAGCAGCGTCCGGGAACCGCTGCCCCCCTTCGCAACCCTGCTCCTGCCTCCTGGGCAGCCGCCTCTCCCCCCGCCGGTGACCGGGTGTGAAACACGCGCCTTTCTTTAGCTCCCCGCGGCGGGCATCCTGCGGCGGCTCCCCGCCTCCCGCTGCCCGCGGCGGTATTAGCCGCACGGTGCGGACGTGTGTGGCGGGTGGGCAGGGCGCAGAGGGGCGCCTGCACTCTCTGGCTGCTTAACTTTACCGCCCGAGTTACCGGCGGCCCGATGGGGCGAGGACGGCAGCGGGGCGGCCCCGCGGGGTGGGGAGTGCGTGATGGGATGGTGCCGGGTTCTCGAACCGGCTGCTGCTCTCAGGGCATCCCGGGGCACAGTAAGGATGTCCCGGCGGCTTCGCGCCTCTGCCAAGTCCCCGGCTCGGGGACATCCCGGTGGGAACCTACAGCTTCAGGGCAAAGAGAGGAGTGCTGCTGGTCCTGCTTGCTGCTTTTTCTCCCCGTATACCTGCCTTCAGAACCTATGCAGGCTTTTGGGGTGAAATGAGAGAACCAGTTGTGAGAGTAGAAAGTATTCAGCAGGCAAGCAGTGCCAGGAGCAGTGGCTGGGACGAGCAAGTAAAACTTCTCTCTCCTCTACCGAGTGCTCAGGACTAGCGATTTGGCCGGACTCCTGTGCTCTTGCACTTGAGAAAGGTCAGGAACCTTTAGAGGGGTCTCCTGTGGTATGCATGGTGTGTGCTGGGGTCAGCAGCGTAGGTTAGGCTCAGGACTGGCCAATGTTCTTGTGCTCCAGGAGCTGGTTTTTTCCCTTCTACCCTTCCTTTCTGCTGTGCTGTCATCGCTACCATGCTGTCAATAGATCTTTGTAGTCTTCTGTGTCGGCTCTTTTTGGGGCACAGTTCTGTGTTGAGCTTAATTCAATTCAACTATTTGTCAAATGCTAATTTCCAGTAAGGGCCACATTGTTATCCTGATAGTTTTTGAGGGGTGATCTGTTTGTTGTTGTTTTTTTGCTAGGAGTGTGTTTTTGCCAGTTGTGTTGGTTAACTCAATCTTTTGGAAATCTCACTCTTTTAATAATTTTTAGTAGGCTGTCAATCTCTTGGGGCCCCTAGCGTGGAATCAAGTGATGTGATATCCCAGCAGTCACTCCATTTGTGTAAGAGCAGGGTGTCCTCTTAGAGGAGGGGAGAGCATACAACCCATGTTATTTTGTGTGGGAATACCTTGTGTTTGGATCGGGTTACACTAACGTTGAGCTGCGTCCTTAGATGAGCTCATGTGGGGGAATACTGTGCCTTTTTGCTTCTTTGTTTGGAAAGGGGCTTACTGTGAGGGACTTAGAATTCTTGCCATCTTTCTGCAGAGGAAGAGAGTGCCTCTCTATCCATGCCCACTAAAGGGCTTCTGCCTGCACAGAGACCAATTTTTTTTGATGCTTCTCAACCCAGAGGTGTTTCATTAGGATTCTGTTTGTGCTCAGACCTGATTTTAAGAAGATTCCAACAAAAATCCTGAAAATCTTATGAATCGGTGCTGCTGCTTACTGAGGAAACACAGATTGGTGGAGCAGAGAACCAGGTCAGAAGCCAGGTTTCTCCTGGTGCAGCTGTTAAGGGTAAGGGCATGTGCTACAGCTAGAGCTGAACCTTCTTTTCTCTTTCACTTGTGGCATCTCAAGTGAATGGATTCAACTCCCTCATCTGTCAGAAAATGGTGTTTGGAGTGGCTTTTCTGGAAAGTCAACAATTTGATCTGGTGATCACTAGAAGCAAGGTAAATGCCTGGAGGAATCCTGCACTGGAAGGCTGAGGGGAGAAAAGAGGACAGAAATTGTCTCCTAAATGGTGGCAGGGCTACTGGACGACTTGATGCAATGCATGTAACTTCTAACTTGCATTTCAATCACATTCCAAGTACTTAATTTATCTGCCGCAGTGTCTTTCTTTCAAGAAGTCTGTATCCCTTTCTTCCATGATTTATTTATTTTCAGGCTTCATTTACTTTTTGTGCTGCTGCCCCCTGGGAAGATCTTTAAAGTAGTTGGCTTCTCCAGAGCTTCTGTGTTCTGGAAGGCATATCAGCCAACTGTTTCTAGCTGTAAAAGAGTTGTGCCTGAAGACTGTAGTACCCAGCTAGATGGTGAAGTGTCTTGGTTGAAGAAGTGACCACTGTAGGGCAGGATTTCCTGTGGCCACTGCTGAGGCAGTGCAAAAAGCCCGTCTTGGGTTAGCACAGGTATGAGGTTAGCACAGGCAGGACTCGAAGGTGAAGATAGATGCATGGGGGAGACAGGACTGGGGCAGCAGCTATCTGCTTGTCAATTACAGTATCAATTCTAGAATTTTCCAGGTTTTAAGGAGTGGGTTTAGAGCAGCAGTTCCCTGATTTAGCCAGCCATCATCTGCAGTTTTAATGCTGTTGCCCTACTTTTAAATCATCTTCTGTCCATAACACCATTCTGAACTTCAAACAGTTGTCTGGTTGAGACTTGTTGCACCTTCTTTTCTACTGTGCTGGTCTGTTTGTTTACACATCTGGGAAATTTGTGTTTGGCAAAGGATGTGAAGCTTGAAATCTCTGGATTTTAAAGGCATAGGTACTGGAACTATGTTGGTACTGTGCAATCCTGGAAGCCTAGAGGTCTCATTTAGGGGTTTCTTAGGTAGGTTGCAGGGGAGCCAGCTGTTGTTTTTGAAATAAACAAGCTGTCAGTGATACTGTCAGAAGCTGCTTTTTAAAAAGTTTTACATGGAATTATGTCCTTCTAAAAATACATTGTTTTTCAGTGGAATTTCACTGAATGATCGCTTTTGTGCTTCCCCCTTTCTGCCTCTAATCCCTCCTACCATTACTCCCTGTTTAGTTCATGTTTCTTTCTGCAGGAAACTCCCTGATCATCCCCATGTGTTACTGCTTATAACTCTCTTCGGTCTCGTTTCTCTTTCACTGGATTGATGAAAGCCTTCTCCAGTAATTTCTTAGTCCTGCGGTTCACTGTAACTCATCTTTCTTCTGCTGGAAGATCTCTGTCTTTGAGTAGTCCCTTTAGCAGCTTTTCCATCACAAGTGTTGCCAGTGAATCCTTCATCCACTCCATTTTTAACTCTGTTCCTCCTGTAAGCAACTCACCGCCACAAATACCAGCTTCCAGTCTAACATTTAAGTTATCTGTCAGGAACAAGTAGCTGAAAGTGCATGTAATCAGAGAAAGAAACAGTTATGGGCTAGGGGACTAGAGCAGGATAAGGAAGGACCTAGCTGTTATTGCTGCAGTAGTGGAGATGTGGGAGTTACATCTCTTGTGGGACTGGAGGAAGAGAGGATCATAAGTTGCCAAAGTGCAGGGGGGGACTGGAAGCACAGTACAATTCTCAGTTCTGTAGTCTTGAAAAGAGGGGTGATCTGGTCTAACCAAAGGATTGCTTGAATGAGCTTCTTCACTCTACTGCCTTTTAAAGAATACAAGGTGCTGTAGATTCCAACTCTACCATGGCAATAAAAATATGAGAACGTATGTATTACTTTTCTGTGTTAATAAAATGTTTAAACTGTAATTTTGGAGTGATTTTAGAACCTCATCATCCCCAGTCCCATTGCCATAGCAAAGTTAGGCAGGAAACCTGGTAGCGGGATATTCCAGTAAAAAAGTCCTGTATGATGCAGTAAAATGTGGTTTAGTTCTTTCTCCAGCCTGACTTAATTTCCAATTCTCTTGATGTAGATCTGGAGTCCATCTCAGCCTGAGCTCCTGGGATCCCATCACCATGGAGACAGAAAGTGAGCAGAACTCCAGCTCCACCAGTGGGAGCTCCAGTTCTGGAGGAAGCACCCGTCCTCAGATATCACAGATGTCTCTCTATGAGCGACAGGCAGTACAGGTGAGATGTGGTTATGTTCTGAGATGGGATGTACACCGTTGGATGATGGCATCCTTTTCCTTGTGTTCTAGTTGTGTATCAAGGTGGGAGCATGCCCTAAGGACTGTCATGTGTTCAGAATTAGAAAATCTTGGGCTAGATCTGATCTTTATTTCCCGTAGCCTGGGACTGTGCTGCTTATTTTATACATTACTCCTCTAGTGTCCAAGCTCTTAGATTTAATCTGTGCTGTGATCCAATTGATTTATTGTAGCCTGCTTTTCTAGAGCAGGTTATTCAGTTCATATGGGCATATACTCCATGTGTGTACTATACTGGAACACTTGTCTGCCCGATTAAGCATGCACATTGCCAAATTCCTGGAGTTTATTAAAGTCTTGCTTCCTGCTGCTCTGGAATACGCCAATAGTTCAATCTGTTATCGAGCTCGTAGCTGTACTATGTTTTGATGTGCTAATCTAGCGCCTTTGCTTTTTTATTGAGTTCTAGGGATGGTTGTGTGGCTGTTACTTATTTCTTCATTGCTCTCTCTAATCTCATTTCAAGGGCACACTATTTTTGACAACTGGGTTTTCCTCTTTCTCTAGGCCCTGCAGGCTCTCCAGAGACAGCCCAATGCAGCCCAGTACTTTCACCAGTTTATGCTCCAGCAGCAGCTGAACAGTGCCCAGCTTCACAGCCTGGCTGCTGTCCAGCAGGTGAGTTGCCAAGGGGCAGAGGGAGTGGAATGGGATCATTCTCTTGGGGAGATCCAGATATTCTCTCTTTATACTGTGATTTGTGCACCCAAGTCCTCCTGATCTGTGATTAGACAACACATTGTTTAAAGGTAATACAAACAGCTGGTAAATGGGAAGCTTGATACAAAAGTTCATTTGGTTTGCAACTATAGAGCAAGGGAAGACAAGATTCGGCACATGCATAAGGAAATTTGCACTTAAGAGGCCTATGACTAGCCCCTACACCTTCTTTAAATAGAAGGTGTGTGGTTAAATCAGCAGTGTTTAAAAACTTGTAAAGTGAATCAAGTATTGTTACTTCTCTGAGGGTAAACATGTTCTTGTGTATATGAAATGTCAGGCAGTATCCTCTGAATTTTACATCTTGGTACTTAGTAGTACATGTTTTTTTCACCATCTACTAGCAAAAGGGATCTGGGATAGATCTTGTCCAGGCAGGAAGGTGTTTCTTTAATTGAGCCTAATCTCTCTTGCAGGCTACCATTGCAGCCAGTAGACAGGCCAGCTCCCCAAACACCAGCACACCTCAACAGACCACCACCACCCAGGCCTCTGTAAGTAACTGCTCCCATACATGTGTATCAGAGCCTCCTTCCTTACCTTCTGCCTTGTTCTTTCTCCTCTTATGTCTTCTAGGGAGACATTTAGCCAGGGAAACACAGCTTCTCAGAATGCTGGGAAGGCACAAGATGTACACAGCTACGAGATTTTGGGTTGCTATCATTATGGATGGGATTGGAGGAAACAAGAAGTGATTTCTGAGTTGGGGGGACCTCTTAGCTGGAAGGACAGATATTGATATCTCTGTGAGGCTTAGAGGATACATTGTCAGGGTTGAGAAAAAGACCTTGGCTTCTGAGAGAGAGGAGGAATCACAAGCAGCTTGAAAGGGAATGTTATTTTCCCCGTGGGCAGATTAATAGTTTGTTGAATGAGAGGAAGTCTGGTTTTGTAGTGAGTATTGAGGAAACAGGATTTTTTCAGAAAGTAGGTGAGTTGGTAATATAGAGATAACTTTGTAGACTTTTTTTTTTCCTTTAATTGAGAGGCTGGGAAATTGAATGCATTTCTGTTAGATCACTGATTGCAGTTGCATGCTAACAGTGATACTTAGGCTCAGCATACAAATGAGGTTAGCATCTTGAGTTTTAGGATGTTTAGATTGTGCAGACCCTTATGACAAGAAGTTTTTAACTCTTGGTCCCTAGTGGGATGCAGGAAAAAAAAGTTAGAAGTCTTTTCTGGCTGTATTTCAGTAAGCAAATTTGTACTTGCTTCTTTGCTTCTGTGTCTTTGTATATGATTTGTGCCTTTTCTCTGTTTTAAGATCAACCTAACCACCACATCAGCTGCTCAGCTGATCAGTCGGTCACAGAGCGTGAGTTCCCCCAGTGCCACAACACTGACACAGTCTGTGCTTCTTGGGAATACCACCTCACCCCCTCTCAACCAGTCACAGGCCCAGATGTACCTCCGGGTAAGAGATGCAAACACATGTCCTGATCATGAACCCCACTTCCTAGCCACTTCACTGTTTCACTGCTTGGGATTGCCAATACTTTTGAACTGTCTCTGGCTTTAAGTATGATAAATTTAAAATATTACAGATGCAATATCCAGATGGGGAGAGTCTTGTTCCTTAGACTGCAATTTTTATTGTGGGCTCAACTTTGAGGGTAGATAAGCTTTGTAGTCTATAGCCCAGGTAAGACCATCAAGAACCATGGTTTTCTCTGCATAGATGTTAAAGATCCCATGGCACTTCTCACTAGAGTGTAAATTTGAAATTTATATCCTAGACTTTAATATAGCTCACAGAAAAAAATTCACTTTTCTGGCTCAGCACTGGGACAGATTTCATGGTTAATTCTTCTGTTCTACTACTGCTGAGTTTAGTGATTTAAGTCAGAATTCACATCTCAAAACATAAATCAACAATGAACAAAGATCCTTTTAATCAACTTGAATGGTATAAATAGAAAACATTTGGCTTGACTATAGTCAGTTTGCTTACCTACTTGACAAAAATTTTTTGTAACTCAGTTGACCTCAGATACAGATTGTTATCCCTTTCAAGTAACTTTGGTCTTGGTTGTATATATTTTAATACTTTTTCTCAACCAGTCCCAGATATATATCTAAAACTTAAATGACACCCCAGTCTTTAGCCAGCTTCGGGCAATCTGTGGGAGTTGGCCCAGGCCCATGATAGAAGAATACTTGTTGCCATAAGGAAACTGTTCCCGATTTCCTGCTCTGTTGGGTTACATTCAGTGTTACAGTTCAGGGAGGGCTGGGGAGTTTGAATGTGTGACATTGCTGCCCATTGTTGCTTTTGTAATCTGCTTGCTTGTGGTTTGCTGTGTGTCTTTCTCTCTTCCCCTCCATTCCTTTCATTCCACATCATCTGACCCTCCCTCAACAGCCACAGCTGGGGAACCTGTTGCAGGTAAACCGGACCTTGGGCCGCAATGTGCCTCTTGCCTCCCAACTCATCCTGATGCCCAGTGGGGCTGTGGCCGCTGTTCAGCAGGAGGTACCACCCACTCAGTCTCCTGGGGTCCATGCAGACACAGACCAGGTCAGTGACATCCCCTCCCAGTGTACTCTCCATCACCCCACACTCTGGTCTTGGTCTCCAGCTGTTCCATGTAGCAACGTAGCTCTGTTTTACCTGCAACCTGTGTACCCAGTGCAGGCAGGAGATTCTGTTCTCTCTTACCACCATTTTTTCATGTTTACATTTTGCCTTCAGAAATGAGATTGAAATTTATAGAATGAGCCACAGGCTGGATTAATACTGTCTTCACAGTTTCTCAGGGAAAAGAATTGTTCTATGTCTAGTTTTCAGTTACTCAACAATGAAGAGTCTTTTCCAGTGGTAGTATTCTATATTCTGTTGTAAAACTACCAAAGAGCCAATGAAGTCTTAGTCTGTAATACTCCATGTCAGGGAGCTGCCATCCCACTCTTGGGTTTTCCAGTTAACTTAATGGTTTTTGTATCTGGAATCCTTTCTTTGAAGGAAAGCCAGCTGTGATGAAATTTCCAGATAACCCTGTGTTTGGAGGGAGAGTTAACGCGGAGGATGGAAGCACTAAAATGCAGAGGAACTGCTGAAGTTGGAAGGTCAGCAGACCATGAGTAAATCATTGGGCCTCTGTGAGTGGAAAGCCCTGCACAGAGGGAGGAGGCATGTAGCACGAAAATTGAAAAGGACTTACTGGTCTTTAAACAGCATATCTCAGCACTTTTAGAACTTAGCTTAACTGGATCCTTCCAATACAAGTGCATGTCAGGCAGGTCTGAAGGCTGTCCTATGCCTCAGAATGGTGGTGTCTTCACATTCAGAAAGTGCCACGAGATCTTTAACTTCTATCAGAGATGAGGAAGGAGGAAGTTCTTTGACCCTCAGCATTAGCCAGAGCCCATGTGCGACCTGAAGCATCAACTTGGCCCACATCACAGTAGACTGTGCTGCTTATGACTTCTATGGCAAACTTCCAGCAAGTAACATATGTAAGGCAAACAGGCTGTGTTTTGTGTGTGTCTTTCTAGGTGCAGAATTTGGCTGTGAGGAGCCAGCAGACCTCGGCCACCAATGCCCCACTGCAAGGCTCTGCTCAGAAAGCAGCTCTGCCAGGAAGCTCCCAGGCTTCAGGCTTACCCCAGGCCACCAGCACGGGCCAGACCTTGGCAGTGGCTCAGGCATCCTCTGGCAGTGCAGGCCAGTCCCTCAACTTGAGCCAAGGGGTGGCAGGCAGCAATGGTGTCTCTGGGGGTGTGGTGGCAAGTGGTGGGAGCCAGACCTCAATGGGATTGAGCCAGACCTCCTCAGCAGGTGCCGCTGGCAGTTGTCAGAGGAAAGGCACAGGGGTGGTTCAGCCATTACCAGTAGCAGCTGCCCAGGCCGTGACTGTCAGCCAGGGAAGCCAGACAGATACAGAGAATGCAGCCACAAAAAAGGGTGAAACAGACAGCAGTGGACAGCAAACAGTGGGCATGAACCTGACCAGGACTGCTACACCAGCACCCAGCCAGACATTGATCAGCTCAGGTAAATGCCAAACTTCCTTCTCTCGGAGCTCACTGGTCTCCCACAAGAGAGAGCTATGTGAAGAGAGTGGCAACAGATTTCCCAAGACTTTGTGATCTTGGAGTCTGATCTCTGGGGGTTATTCCTCTCTATTAGCAAGAGAAGTTGATTTAATCCCACACGTCCTCTGCCAGTACAGTGTCTGCCTGCTTTCTTTTGTTATTTCCAGCTGCACTGGTGCTAACTTTTGTGGTCTGCTCTTTTCCCACTCTGTCTTTGTATAGCCACATATACACAGATCCAGCCACACTCGCTGATCCAACAGCAGCAGCAGATCCATCTGCAGAAGCAGGTGGTCATCCAGCAGCAGATCGCCATTCACCACCAGCAGCAGTTCCAGCATCGCCAGTCCCAGCTTCTCCACACAGCCACCCATCTCCAGCTGGCCCAACAGCAGCAACAGCAGCAAGCACCCTCTTTGACCCAACCTCAGCAGCAAGCTCAGCCTCCTCAGCAGCAGGCTGCACCTCAGAACCAGCAGCAGGCTCAGACCCTTGTGGTGCAACCTATGTTGCAGTCCCAGCCACAGCCTGTGCAGCTCCAGCAGGACAGTCCTTGCCAACCAGCCACCAAATCACCTGTTCCAATTCAGTCAAAGTCTCTAATCACCCCTATCAAACCACCTCAGCTTGGACCTGCCAAAATGTCAGCAACGCAGCAGCCTCCACCACACATCCCAGTGCAGGTGGTGGGTACTCGGCAGCCTGGCTCAGGACAAGCCCAAGCACTGGGTTTGGCTCAGATTGCTGCAGCAGTGCCGACCTCTCGAGGAATGCCAGCCGTGGTCCAGCCTGTTTCCCAAGCCCATGCTGCTTCCCCGTCGTTGTCTTCAGCTCCAGCATCCTCACAGGAAGCTCCTTCTCTCACCGCAGGAGTGAATTTGGCACAAGTTCAGGGCACAGCTCATACAGTGAAGAGCCCAGCTTCCTCTCCAGTTGTGGCTCAGATGCCAGCAGCATTCTACATGCAGTCTGTCCAATTGCCAGTAAGTGATACCATTGAGAAGGAAAATAGCATATATGGATTCTCTTTGTTCATTCCTAGGACACCAATTGCAGCCCAGGCCCAGGTCAATGGGATGGGATGGGTAAGAGGTTTTGGTAAAGACTTTTTCCTCTCAAAAACACTAATCCAATCCAGCCCTTAGTGTTACTGACTGCACGCATTTTTCTTCTGTGCTAGCATTCAAAGGCTTGCATGAAGTAAACAGATGAGACTGAGACCCCGCCTGAAATGAGGCAGCTGTCATACTAAATATCATATTTAACAAAGTGGTGTGTAGACCTTGGTTGACTTCTGGGTGATCACCTAGCTGCTCTTATCAATCCCCCTTCTCAATAGGACAGAGAGAGAAAATACAGCAAAAAGCTTGTGGGTCAAGATAAGGACAGGGAGATCACTTAGCAATTAATCTGCTAAACCTTCCACCTCATTCGTGTCCCCTGCTGCGGTGTAGTGTTGCTCCCACTGGAGACAGTCCTCCACAAACTTCTCCAACGATGAGTTCTTCCCATGGCCTGCAGTTCTTCATGAATTGCTTGAGCATGGGTTATTTCCAAAAATTGTAGTCCTTCAGGAGCAGACTGCTCCACTGTGAATTCCCCATGGGATCACAAGTCATTCCAGCCAACTTGTTCCAGTGTGGCATCCTCTTCATGGGCTGCATATTCTGCCAGGAGCCTGCTTCAGCTTGGTCTCTCCATGGGCTGCAGCTTCCATTGGGGCAGATTTACCTGCTCTGGCATGGAGCTTCTCCATGAGTTCCCCTCTATTCATTAGGTGTGGATACCTCCATGTCTGAGACTCCTTGCCATGTGGCACCAGCCTAGGCCTCAACAGGCTATGCAGAGGAAAACAAAGATGTCTTTTTTTCCACATGCTTTATCCATGTTGTTCTGAATTGTCTACCTAGTGCCTTGCCTAAATCCCTGGTACAACAGCACTTTGCCAGCTCAGATATCCGTAGCCAGTTGAGAGACTGTTTCTGAACTCTGGCTGCCTCTTCAGGAAGGTGTCACAGAATTTGTCTTGTTTCCCATCTAACATGTTAGCCTGTCTGTTTTGACTCTCCATCGAAACCGATAGGATCCAGCTAAGAGCTTGTTTTGGAAACCAGGTGACTGCCATTCCATTTCTTCCTGAAATAATCCCTTGAGGTTCACACACTCTTGTTATTGTACCAATGTCCTAATTTAAGGTGATACAAGTAACTTTGATCCCTGATAGGCAAATGCTGCTAAGAAGAGGTATATACTGTGAAAGAACTAGAAGCATTTCCAGGAGAAGGAACCAGACTGGAGATCAGGATGATGGATGCATCTTTCTTTTGGCTGCAGTCTGTCTTGTTATTTGCTTTGGGGCTCCTCTCTCTGCTTACATATTCCTCTTCATTCATGCAGAGCAAGTCTCAGACCTTAGCAGTTAAACGCAAAGCAGAGTCAGAGGAGGAGAAGGAGGAATCGTCTAGTGTTGCTGCACTTCTGCCTGCCAGGTCCTCTCCTGTGACAGATGGTCCCAAAAATGTGGAGGAGAAGAGTGTCCTTGGAGGTGAGGTACAATGAAGAGCTCTGCTTGTTCATGCTGATGATCTGATCTGCATTCCATTTGAAGTAGAGGGAGCAAAAGTTATCCTGATTCTTGTGTCCTTAACTTTGCAGATAAATCTGATCCTGCTGCCACTGCAACCCCAAATACCACCTCAAATGAAGGAGCATCAGTCACCCCTGCCTCTGCTCCCACCCCAAACGTAGCAATGGTGTCACGTCAGATGGGAGACTCCAAACCCCCACAAGCCATTGTCAAGCCCCAGATCCTCACACATATCATTGAGGGCTTTGTCATCCAGGAAGGAGCAGAGCCTTTTCCGGTAAGGATTCTCTGCTGCTGGAGAAGGAGATGTAGCACCCTTTTGGGAGAATGATGTCAATCTTTAAACAGGAGATTTTTTTCCCCGTGTTCCATCTTAGTTTTTTTGGCCTGGGACACAATGAAGAGGAAGGGAAGAAAGGAAGTGTAATAGATGAAGCAAGGCATTAAGTGATTGTCTTAAAGAGAGCCGATTGGAGGGAGTAGAGAAAGTGTGATGGGAACTGCTTTCAGTAATCCCCAAAGCAATAAGTGGGTTCTTTCTCATATTTAGTGAAGGAAAGATGCGCTGTAATTTAAACAAGCAGAAAGTAAAAATAAAGCAAATAAGGGAAAATGCACTTATGTGGAATTGCAGGATATTCAAAGCACCTGGTGATTTTTGATGGAACCAACAAGTCTGTGAGTCGGGAAGTAGTAATAATTTTGTTCAGCATCTCTCCTTTCCTAGTGAGTAGCGAGATTCTTTGTAACTATGATGTGAGTGACATATTTGTTGCAGAGAATACTTTACTGATAGGCCCAAATTTTTATTATCCTGTCCAGGTGAGTTGTTCTCAGCTGCTGAAGGAATCTGAGAAACCACTGCAGGGAGAGGCTCCTTCTGGCCAGAGTGAAAATCTGTCCAGCAATTCCCCAGGAGGGGACAGTGCTTCTATGGGTGAGTTAGTGGAGAGCTAGCTAGTGTTACTGGAAGTTTCTGCTCTTTAATGCTCTATTTTTAATTACAATGATTTATTTGCATCCCTTCCTGCTAAGACCCTAGAGACTCAAGCTCTGGACCTAGGATCACCTTTTATTAAGGTGAATACAATACTTTGTAGTTAATGTGATTTAACGCATTTAGTGTCAGTAGTAAGCAGGAGAATCTGAACTGTATTTATCTCTAATGACTGAAGGCTGTGAAGGATGTGTGAACACAGCAGAGTGCCATGATGGAGGTTTCCCCCATAGCCTTGAAGGACATGAGTGATACACTATTTTTGGCTCATTTAATGAAGTGGTACTGATGAAGAGAAATGAAGAACTCTGTTTAATATCCTGTGGTCCCAATTAGTGGAGCTTCTGCCTCTTTTCCTCACCTTCTTCAAAGCTAACTGCTTACTCGAACCAGCAGAGAATAGTGCATGTAGTGGAACAGTAGTGTAATGGGAAATTATTGCATGTGATCTGCTTCAGTTCAGATGATCAATTGGCATATGTCTCTTTATCTCACTAGAGCTTGATAAGAAGGCAAACTTGCTGAAGTGTGAGTACTGTGGAAAGTATGCCCCAGCAACTCAGTTCCGTGGCTCCAAGAGGTTTTGTTCCATGACCTGTGCTAAAAGGTAATAGCAAGACATAATTTTCCTTTTCTCTGACTAAACATTCCCTGGAACTGGGCATATGCCCCTTCTCTAGATAGTGTACACCACTTTAATACATCTGATTCTTTCTCCATGGGATGCACCAGCCATTTAGATCCTGTAGGACTCTATAGGTTTTGTGAATGCTTCTAGGTTGGGAGAGGTGGGTGTGGTGTTGATAAACAGGATTTGCTCAAGAGATAAAATGGGAAGGGGAAAGTTCTTGGGCTCCAGAAATTCTCTCTTGAGTAACATGCATATTTGACTGATTAAACAAAATATGTACTGGTAGCTGTCTAGAGAAAAAAAATAATGCAGCACTGGGGAAAAGAAATGGGGAGAAGTTAGACTAGTCATTGCTGCCTCCCACTGATAGCAGAGTGCTTGTTATGGGTCTTTTTTTCCCTTGGGGGAGCAACTTATTTGACTCTTACGATGTTAGATCAAGGCTCTGGTATCCAAGTATTGCTTGTGTTGGAAGTCTGGACTGGTTCCTTGCAAAGGGATGTCTTAGAGGAGGAATAGAACTTCCTGGTAAAGAGGAGTTTCATCCCCATTTAGAGTAAGGAGAAGCAGTAGATTTAGATAGTTGCTGTTTCCTCACTGCCGCTCTGCTTCTACCCATTTGAGGTACAATGTCAGCTGCAGCCATCAGTTCCGGCTACAGAGGAAGAAGATGAAGGAATTCCAGGAAGCTAACTATGCTCGAGTGCGCCGACGAGGACCACGACGCAGCAGCTCTGAAATTGCTCGAACAAAGATCCAGGGCAAGCGTCACAGGGTAAGGACATAGTCCTGTGTGCCTCCATCAGATCTGAATGTAACAGATGTTACTGATTGATGTTCTACTTTCACATAATGGATGTGGTCACACCAGAGGTGCTAAATGCACACTGAGATGGTCGTTACACAAGGCATAAAGAACTGCTGTAATCACTCATCAACTGCAAAAAGGGGATTTGCATTTGTCTTACGAGGTCTTGGTGAGATCATCTGATAGCTGTGGTAAAAATAGAACTATTTACCTGTTTGATCAACGTTCTTCCACATAAATGATTTGAAAAATCAAATGAGCATCAGCACATGAGGAAGAGGAACAGACTGGGGGAGGATGGGTAAAAGGAAGAGGAAGGGAGACAAGAGTGAACTCTCCTGTCTGGCATTAGGGAGCTCTTGTGTCAGCTGCTCTTTGACCAATAGCCCGAGACAGTTGTCCTTCACTACTGAGACAACTTCTCCTGTTTGTGATGTCTTGTTTTGCACCTCATAACTTTGAATTTCTCATGAAACACCTTTTGTTTTATTTCTTTCCTATGGGTGGCTTGTAGGGCCAGGAAGACTCAAGTCGAGGCTCCGATAACTCCAGCTATGATGAAGCTTTGTCCCCTACATCTCCAGGACCCCTGTCAGTAAGGACCAGTCATGGAGAGAGGGACCTGGCAAACTCTAGCATGGCCGCACCTACCCCAGATCTACATGGCATCAACCCAGTCTTCCTGTCTAGCAATCCCAGTCGCTGGAGTGTGGAGGAAGTGTATGAGTTCATTGCATCACTGCAAGGTGAAGTTAAGATCCTCTTCTGCAGTCCTTTGATCCAGTAGCGTGGAGAAATTTGTGTCACTGTTATGTAGTGCTTCTATTGGAACAGGTTGCCCAGAGAGGTTGTGGATGCTTCCTCCCTAGAAGTGTTTAAGGCCAGGCTGGATGAGGCATTGAGCAACCTGGTCTAGTGGGAGGTGTCCCTGCCATGGCTGGGGGGTTGGAACTAGATGATCTTTAAGGTCCCTTCCAACCCAAACCATTCTATGATTCTGTTTTGCTTTTGTATGACCAATTCAGAACCATGTACGAGGTGGATGACTTACTTGTACTTCTCAGGCAGCCTGTGGAGTAGAGTGGGAAGGTGGGCTGATCAGATGCCTACCTTGCTTTTTGTACCTGCCAGAGGCCCAAAAATTGGGAACAAGGTAAATGCTCAGTGCACACCTGTTTCTCAGTTTGTTTTTTGTTTCACAGGGTGCCAGGAGATTGCTGAGGAGTTTCGGTCACAGGAAATCGATGGCCAGGCCCTATTGCTTCTGAAGGAGGAACACCTTATGAGTGCCATGAACATCAAGCTGGGACCAGCTCTCAAGATCTGTGCCAAGATCAATGTCCTCAAGGAGACCTAACAGCTCTTAAGCCAGAGGTCTCACTTTTGCTCTGATCTTAGGGCAGCTGCCCAGTTTTGGAGAATTTTGCTGGAGTGGAGATGAACGGTTCAGTCCCCTGTGGGGACTCATTCAAGAATGAGAAGGAATTTAACTGATTGAAACTGCCATGCACAAACCCACATCTCGGTCTCCTAATGGTGCTACAAGGGGGAAGAAAACTCCCACATGGGGCCTTGAAACATCTTTCCTTCTTCCTAATTTTGAATATGCCTCTACTGTATACCACACGAAGATGGGAAGGACACCTCTTTCTGTCTTAGTAACTGACTTCTTAAGGGGAACTGTTCTTGTCCTATTTTTTCTGGGCCAGAACTTGAGGCAAAGGAAGAGCCTACCCCACACAGTTGTTGGGAGCAGTTCTGCTGGGGGCATTTAGGAAGGGAAACCAGTGACAGAGGTGGACAAAAAAAGAATTTGATCAAAAGTGGCTGCTGCTGTTCCACTCTTTAAAAAAACAAACAAATGAGTCTGTTCATGAACTGGGTTTAATAGCCATTCCAGCATGCATACCAAACTTGAAGGCCCACAGCAACAGGAGCCGCCTTAGCTTTACTGTCTCCTGTAGAGATGCAGAGCGAAGTCCAAGTGTTGCAGCAGCTGTTCACTCTGGATGCTCCTATTTGAGCCAGTCAAAGAAAGATTTATCCTGACTTCGTATGACAAGGTGATGGGAAAAATGAAGGGGAGGGAGTTTGTCTTACATTAAGGACCCCTGCAGCACTAGATTTGTTTCCCCATTGTGCTGGGGCATAACTGACAGATCCAAAGCAGTCTCTCGAAGGGCTGAGGCTCTTCATAAAATAGGCTGGGGTTTTGGGATGGATTTTTTTTTTTGTTATCAGTTTGTATTATTTTTGCGTCTGTCTCTTATTATCCTCAGGAGAGCTTATGGGATGAAGTTTAAGCTGGCAGGATTGTATTGCTTGCCTCAGGCTCTTTTTTTTTGTTGTTGTTAAACATATTTTTCCTCCTCAGTTAAAAAGAAAAGAACCAAAATCATACCCTCTACCCAGTGAATGCTGATCCTCAATGCTACTTCTCCTTTCTAAGGAGAAGACTTATGTTATAGGCCCAGTCCTTCCCTTTCAGCCCCTTCAGGTTTGGGTTTTCTTATTTTATGGCCCAAGGGTGGTCTTCTAGAAGTTTTTTAACCAATCTGGGGAGGTAAAAACCTAGGCAGAGTTCTTTCTTTTTGGAAGTACTTCTGCTTAAAACAAACCCAACATAAAGACGTAAGTGCCCCCTGGAGCCAAATTCCTGAAAACAAGATGGTTTATAAACCATGGGTCTCAGCTTTTCTGTTTTCAGAGGTTTCACTAGAACATTTGAATTAAACATAACTGTCCTGGGTGGAAAACATCCACCGTTGTAGGAAAGCTGCAGTAGCATTGGAGAAAGCCTAATAGCAGAGGTAGGAAAATGTTAGAGATTTTGGAATAGACCCTTTATTGACCCATGATAGAACAAGAGGAGGGAAAATGTTTTTAAGATAGACAAAACAGGGCAGCAGCTTCCTGGTCCTAACTGTACTGTTGAATCTCACTTTGATGACATCCATGTCCCGTGAGAGACTTCTTGAATCGAAACATGCCCAGAGGAAGCTGCCCATATTTACAACCTGATTACACTATTTGGGTCTGATGTCATTTGGGGACAGGTAAGGCAGAATGTTAGGATCTCTAACTGCAATAAGAGAAAGGCAGGCTTTAAACCATTTTATCATTATCAGGCTGAATGTGAAAAACTCCTGTTTATTTTGACCTTTGTCACGGTAGACAGGCAGCAAGCCTGCCTGTGTTATTAGCTACTTCTGAGGACTGGATTTTATTTTTGTCAAATGGGAAGGCTTCATCATTTCATGTTTAATGTTCTTAATAAAAAAATGCAAAATGTTTGTTCAGGCTTTACAGGTCTGGCTGCTTTATACACCACCTCTCCCAAACATTAGTGTTTGAGAAGTACAATCTTCATCAGAAAGTGACTTTTGATTTTTATTGCTGTAGAGAAATACAGAGCCTAGGAAACTTCCCCTCTGTAACTACCAGAAGTAATGTTAAAGTTTCAATTTTGGAAGATGTGTTTACCCCTCTCTCCTAAACCTTTAGGGAACTGGAATGATGCTAAGTGCCAGCAAAAAAACCTCCATACTTACAAAAAATCTATTCCTGGCAAAAGAAGCTCAGGTACAAGGCATCAAGCTGAGAACCTTTCACCCTTGGATAAAGAAGATACTCTGGCACCAAAGAAAGCTCCTGTTTCATCAACACAACACTTCACCAGGTTTTTTGGTAATTTTATTTTTTGAAAGTTGTATTTTATACAAAAAAAATTACCTTAAACGCCACCATGTAAAACAGTAACAACAAACTTAGTGACTTCCTATTCTTCCCATGAGAAAGATTGAAATTGTAACAAAAATCGAAGCAGGAAGTGTTTGCCCACTCCAAACCCAGCAAAGAAGCAGGGCCACCCCTTTTCCCTCAATGTCAATGTTCAGACTGTTTTGGCAGTCTTATATGGACCTTGTCTGTTCTCTGCAGCAGTAGCTTGCTTATTCACAGTCTCTGCCCTCAAGCCTGAAGACAGTTCTTTGCAAGTCTACAGCAGGGCAGAATGGGATCATTTATAGACTCTAGCTCCTCATGTAAAAAAGAAATTAGGAATCAAGGTGACGAGTTCCCGAAGGTTCCAATGAAGTCTTAAAACTCAGCTATACCTGCTTTTCACCAGGGCCCCAGGAGAAGGTCTCTCTCAGTCCCAGCCACTTTGCAGTATGCAGGTACCATCTGCACAGGGCAAGTATTCTGAGACTGGTCTGTACCATGCCTATGAGTAGCAGTGATTTATGAAAGTTGACCTCATGTACATAGAGTACCTAACACAGTATTTAATGTGTTGGCATTCTTGTCCTTGGTTTCTCTCGTTCCTTTTTTTATAAAAAATAAATTCTGATAGCTTCACGGGAAAACCCTCTGTCAAACAAGGAGAGCATAAAATCACAATGCTGACAGTGACAGGGCTGTGTGGGCAGTCAACTCGGGATGCTTGTAACAGTACTCAAAGTCACAGCTACCTTTCTCATTTTGCCTTGATGTCAGTTTTAGCAAATGTTCCCTTTACTTAGCAGCAAGTAATTTCCTTTTGCTTCCCAATGATTGAGAAGATCAAGACAATGTTTTGACTGAAATGGAAAGTCATGAGACTGTATTTAGCTCCTATATACTTTTTAGCATTGCCTCTCTCCAGTCTGAGAGGATGGCATGCATCCCTTAACACCTGCTGAAGGAAACTGGTGTGTACTCTTGGCAGTAGGAGAAGAAAAGATTGCAGAGGTGCTAATGCTTCTTCCATTCCCATGGAGTCTGCAATAGAGCGCTCTCTGCAGGGTATGCCGGCCCAAACAGTGGAGAAGATAGAAAAACTGAAAATGCATTCAAGGAAAAATAATTCCAGTGTCTTACAAATCCTGTAAACCCTAGGGAAAGGAATAAAAGCAAAAAAGACACAAGATCCCTCCTACCACCTCAGCTGCTTAAATTCACTGCCTCCTTTTCCTCCCTCTTTCTGCACCCATCCATGGCCCTTTACTCCATGATTCATCTCTCATTCCCTAATCAGAGCTGAACACTCATTTTGCTTTTTAACCATCTTCTACTCAACTCTTGTCACTTTACCCCCCAGAGCTCTGTTCCATTTTTTAAAAACTGCATTATATTTATATGATAGGCCATCAGGGACCAGAAGTGTCCACACCCAGAGGCATCCATGGGGTTTGACACACCAGAGAACAGCAAAAGCAAATAGTGTAAAGAAAATCAGGAGTAAGAAAGAGAACTGCCTGGGAAGCACCTGGCTAAAGAAGCGCTGGGGAGAAGGGGAGAAGAGAACTCAAGTGTGCAAGGCCTATCACATTGGTAGCAAGTGGTCATCCCGTTCTTCCGATTCTTCACCCAACTGGTCATCACCCACACCACGGTATGCAGCTGGTGCATTTCGAGGCTTAGATCGGCAGACAAAGTCACAGCCATCCTACAAGCACAGGATATTGCACCAGAATCAGGTTGCATGCAATCCAAAGCAAAGCAGTTTTCTCTTTCTGTAAGGAAAGAGAAAGCTGTGTCCCTGTGTTATCTGAGGCAGGTTCTCAAAACTCATCTGGACAGGAGAAGCACACATACAAACATCCTACTCAAATGTTCTGGGGCAGAATGTTGCGCTGATTAACACAGCACAACACCACCTGGAGATAAGCGTGGAGGATAAATGGCACTGCACACACTGTGTGGCCAAGGAAGGGTTTCACAGTGCCTGGCATAACATTCCTACCTGGAAATTGTTAACTGCTAATGAGCACTGGCCAGGAATCAGAAACAAAAATTATTAAAAAATAAAGTACTTGAATTATAAGAAAAAGAAAAATCACAGGTTGAACGCAAAAAAACCCAAAACAAAAAACCCCAAATAAACACCCTCTTCCTTTGCCTCAACACCCTGGTAGTAGGTTTACCCAAGAAAAAAAGTCCAGCACTCCTCAAAGATGAGGCAGATGCCATTTTCTCCTACACTAACATATGGGCCAGGCTGGGAATATACAGATATTTTCACTCACCGCCACCAAATTGCCCAAGTCTTGCCAGAAGGCAAAGTGAGGAAACTGCTCCATGCCTTTTGCTCCAACTACAAGGCGCTGGTAGAGGAACCCACCAATGATGTAGACCGCAATCACTGAAGCCAACCTGGAGGGTGGGCAAGGTTAAAAGAATCAGAGTTGAGAAAAACATATAGACAATCAGAGTCAGCTACCTTTTGCAGACTGGTTTTGGAACAAGTAGCTAAGCACCACTCAAACACATCTATAAATGCGGACCAGACAAAGTCCTGCTAATATAAATTTTCAGCTGTATTACATGAACTACTGTTTAAGCACAAACACAGAAAATGAGTCAAGACTCCTAGTCTCATTTTTAGGAGTCACATCTTTCATGTTTCAGTGCACTTGTCTGTGTGCTACAAAGAATGATGCCCACAGAGAACAGAGTCACTCTACAGCACCATGCCTTAGGCAAGAGCTTTTGTCCAAAAAGCTGAAAGGTACAGTAACATCTAATGGCAGCTGTGGATAGATAACACTACAGTTGTCTAGCCTAGTGTATCATTTGCTATGTTTTTAATGGCACCAAACATTACAGCCCAAACAGCTTTTCCAATGACTCACGTGATCAGCAGAATGGAGCCAACGCTAAGGTGGGAATCCTCAGCTGGACAAGCCAAACTGCTGTCCATCTCAAAGAGGTAGAAACACTCCTGCTCCTTTTCCCGCTCTTCTGAAATAATGCTGAATGAACTCTGCAAAATAGGGAAAGTTAAGTCATGTGAAAACATGCCTAGCCATGCTTCACCATCAGAAAACAGTTTTATCTCTGTTGATGCAGGTAGGAACAGACACTGGAGGACAGAAAGAAACCTTGATGCTTTCTCAAAGACTTTATGCTCAGAAAAACCTTTGTCTAGCAGCCTCCCACTTTGTGCGTCACTCACCGCTATAACTCCCCGCTTGCAAGAAATCATTATCACAGCTCTTCTCTTCTCACCACTGCAGTGACTGCCATATGAATCACCTCCTTTATAAATAAGCATGATCCAGTCACCTGCCAAGACATAAGGAACACAAGCTGCAAATCCAGATCAGGAGGTGAAAGGCAGATATAAAGCAGAGAGGTACTGAGTAGAATCTTACTTCCATTGAAGACCTGGGTTTCATTGATTCTTCCTATTACTGTAGTCTTTCCATTCTGTTTATCTGTTTGCACCAGGCCACCAAAATCATTCTGGCTGCTGTTGACTTCCCTACACACCCTGAATTGGTAGACATAGTTTTCTGTTTTGCCTTTCTCCACAGTCACGTTAAACCTGCAGGAAGGAGAAGACAGAATAGAGAGCCCATAGGATCAGAAAGAACAAAGCTCAGAGCAGCAGACACTTGAGGCTAGAAGCCAGTCACAGTCCATACTAACAGGAAAACCCATTCCACAGCCTAGCCCCAAGTTTCCCCCTCCTCTTGGGCCAAGGGCAGGCACAGTGTGGCATACTGTACCTCATTTGGCTCAGAGGCTCTAATTTCTTCAGCAGGGCTCTTTCCATTTGTGACTCGCTGCTCTCATCACCAACCACATCACAGGTCTTCTCTCCTGACTGCAACTGCTCAGCCCCCACACTCACAGCCAGGGCCATAAAGATTATCAGCACAGCAGAGGTACGGCAAGGTGATGACATCCTGGGGACACATACAGAAAGAATACTGAGGTTTAAACGCTTCAGCCCTGCGCAAACTCACTTCAGGGTCATGGAATTAATGATTGGCCACTTCCTCAGTTTTGACTGCAAAAAGGAGAAGTCAAAGATCTAGAAACATCTCACGCTTCCCCGGAGACACTAAATATTAATCTCCTGCATAATCAAAGACAATTAGCTGGATGATGTGGGACTCTTGTCTAAATTTTGCCTGAAGATGAGGAAAGTTTTGCTGTTGAATCATTGGCATTGATTCAGTCGGAGCAGTACCCAGGCAGCTGAACGTTGGAGTAAGTTTAAGACATAAACTATTGTTCACTATTGCATTGCCCTGAGGAGCCAGGCAGCAGAAAATTATTTACCCGGGTTCTAATCCATCCTCTTTGCGGGTCTTGTGTGTAGAGCTTGTTGGAAAGGGCTGCTGTGATTAGCCAGACTCTGTTTGTTCGACTGACTTAATAATTGTAATTACATTACTCTTCCTAGTTCTATTTTAACCGGGAATCTGAAAGTGTTTAACCCTGAGCTGCAACTTCACAGAGCAGTTTTCTTCAGTTTACTTGGAAGAAGGAGGAAAGAGAGACATCTGTAGATCAGATCCAATAGAAAAGGCAGCAACGAAGGTAACCATTAGAAGGTCTGGCTTTCCGGTTCATGCTGAAATCACCTATGAAACAGCCAACACAGCGCTACAACGGGGTCCTCCCTGCTTCTCCCATCGCAGACCTCCGTAAAACCCCAGATACTGGCAGAGGGCAACAGAAGGACCCGCAAATAAGTAAAGACACGGACAACAAGAGGATTTTGTGGGATTCTTTTGCTACCCCGACCCACTGCCCTCAAACATCGAGTCTCCCCTGACAACTTACGGCGGCCGAAGCCATCTTCACGCCAAAGAGACCGAAAGGAGAAGGAAACTCGTGACACAGGCACTCGTGATTCTTCTCTCACATGACTAAAAGCAGAACCTTGCCGCTGCCACCGATTTTCCGAGCGGCTTTCTGCCAAACACTTCCCTCGCACAAGGTAAATTTTGAGGGGACGGAGCCGTTACCTCCCCGCTCGGCCGGGCGGAGGGCGGACTGCCGCTGCCCAGCGCCGAGAGGGAGCCGCCTGCCCGCCCGCAGCCGGACCCACCTCGCTCCTCCCCGCCCGCCGCCGCCAGCACCACCTCCTCCGCCGCGGCCC
>VZTY01014698.1:130508-184208 GCA_013400935.1 Turnix velox | reverse complement strand
TCTTCTCAAAGCGAGAGCGGAGCGGCGGGGAAAAGAAGCGACTTGTAAAGCCCGCCCCTGCCCCTTCTTTCTCCAATAGGCGCTGAAAAAAAGGCGTGAAAATCCCGCCTCCCCTCCCTTTACTTCCAGTGAACGCAGAAGGACCTGGGGCGGGGTGGGTGATGGAGTGCGGCCGCAGGCAGGAGTCGCTCGCCCGATGGCGAAGAAGCGCTCCCTGCCGCTCTGTTGCCAGGCGTTGTGAGTCTTGATACGGTGAAGCCGGTGTAGGAGCTGGTCCCTCTCCGAGCACCCGTGCGGCCTTCGCCTCCTTCCAGCGCTCCGTCGCCGTCCCGCTTGAAACCGAGCTGCCCTCGTAGGGGCAAGGATGCCCTGCAAGGAGGTGGCCGCCTCGGGAGGGGTGAAGGGCCTCCCGGCACCGCTGGGCCGTGGCCTGGCTTCCTCCTCTTCCCTCCCTCAGTGCAAGGCAGGAGCAGCCGGCCTTTGGGCCATGCAGCCCCCCAACCCTCACTGCACCACCCGGACGACTTAGGGTGAAACAAGCATAAACGTACTTAAAAAGTGCTTCGTGACCTCTAACCTTTTGCTTTTGTCCCTAAGTTGCACACTGTGCCGTTGCACTGGGGAATAATGGTCTCCTCCCCCCCACTAGGGCAGGAATTCTCAAGTCCAGCCAATAGTACACGAGGGCTGGTCATCTTGAACATCCCGAGTATGATTAATGCAGCTGTAAATTATTTGAGACTGGCACATTTAAAAGACGCTTCTCTTCTGAAGACGTTCCCCCCCTGTGAAGGTAAGAGAGTCTCTTTCCCAGGGCTCTGTTAATGGAAGAGATGGATGGTTTTTCCAAAGCTCTGATGTTTTTATGCATCCTTTAGTCAGGAAATAAATGTTGGATTTGGTGAGCTAAACATGCTAGAGAAGCCACTTGTTTGAAAGAGGTTTGGGAGGCTTCCCTCCAGAATGATACGCTGCTTCAGCCATGTGGAATTGAGAAGAAGCATTGTTGCCTCTTGGAAAACTAATTGTTCTAGTCCTGCTGTGATTTGTGTCCTACTGCCAATTCCACTGTGAGTACACCACAGATATCTTGCCTGCAGAAGTCAGATTAATTTATATTCTCATGTAGCTATTAACAGTGTATTGCCTGCATATCCTCCTGTGGTGCGGTTACTCCCTGTCTACTTCCTGTCCAAACTAAAAATTCAGCTTATTGCTGGTATTTCAGTAAAACACATACAAAACTAATTCTGCTTCCTCAGCCCTTCACTTGCATTGGCTCTGCAGTCAGCCTACAGTGCCTTTGGCTACATTTTTTCCCTTGGGCATGGGCACTTATTCAAACTCAAAGAGTTTGAATCTTTCTGGTTTCTTCTCAGCCATACAGATGACCTTCATAGCATGAGTGCAGCAAATATCCCTCTCTAGGCTTGTCAGCTTTCTTTAGACTTCTCTAATATCCATTCTAAGCATCTAACTTTCCTCCTCATAAGTTGCTCTCCTGTCTTCTGCTTTCTCCTTCAAGTATTGCCTTGTTGTCTACAGGTCCCATTCAGGTTGGTGGAGAAATTTGCAGAAATAGCCAATCCATGCCTCAGATATTTGCATTCTAACAAACTGGCCACAGCACTCTTTAGCAAACTAAGCATCCTCCTAGACAATCACTTCTGGAATTTAGAGCATGTCTCCAGGATGGGGACTGATCATCTCTATCCTTGAGCCATTTAGTTGCAGGACAGAGACCTCACAACTTCTTTGTCCAACTTGTGCCAGTGTTCAGTCACTCTCCCAGTAAAAAAGTGTTTCCTGATCAGGCAGACCTACCTGAATTCCAGTTTGTGTTCAATACCTCTTGTCCTGACAATGGGCACCACTCAAAAGAGCTTGACTCTTCTTGTACACTCTCTTGAGATATTATTATACATCAATAAGATACTCCTCAAGATGTCTCTTCTCCAGTCTAAACAGTTACAGATCTCTCAGTCTTTCCTTAAAGGAGAGATGTTCCATTTCTGTCATAATCTTTGTGGCCCTTTGCTAGACTCTAGTGTGTCCATGTCCTTCTTGTACTGACGCTGTGGAGATGTTGACACAGAGGGTCTCGAGGGATCACAGCTCTGAGTTTTTGCCTGTGTCTCAGGCACATTCACATTGCGTATTTTGTGTAGACAGTGTTCCCAGTAGCACTATTCAAAAATCACAAGGCTTCCTCCTCAAACTCATGTTTTCTGCCTCTACCTCTCCTTTGGCTGCAATTGATCTGCCAGTTTGTTGTAGCCATTGTTTATCCTGCTTTTCACTTTGTACTTTCACTGTTCAACCTTGTACTCCTGCTATCCACTTGCTTCTGTTCAGACAGAGAACACTTTAGAGTGAAATACACTCTCACAATTATTACATCATTGTAATCACAGCCTCTTGCATTGGCAACAGTTAGCATACCCATACACTTTGAGATTAATCACTTCTTCCCTAACTATTTCTCTTAAGACATTCCTCATCAGACCAGGAAATAGAAGTTATTGCACTTCCAGTGCTCTCCATTCTGTAGTAAATTTTGTTATTTCGAGCAGCTGCATAGAGGCTGTAACGTCACATTTCTTTAAATTCTGAATGTAGCCTCAAGTTTCCTGTTTCACAGACCTGTCACTCAACAGCCGTATCGAAACATCTTTTCATAGGCAGTCTGCTTTGGCATGGAGGGAAGCAGATCAGAAACTTCTGCAGCTGCAGCAATTGAGGAAATAATTTATACATCTGTCAAATTCTCTCAGGATCTTCCTCCACCAAGGGCCAAATCTGGTCAGGAAAAGAGAGATAAGGAAGCTGGATTAGGTAAGTCAACAAAAGATTTTCTTTAGAGTGATCTAAGAAAACCACTCTGATCTAGCCACTGATGTTGAGTACCAGCCTACAGTGCTGTTGCTTTGGTTCTAAAATTACTGTGAACATTTTCCTGTGATAAAAGCCGATGGGTCAGAGACCCAGCTTTGTTCTCCTCCCTCCCTACATCTGGCCTCTTTGGATGTCTACTGTTGGGCGTTCGACCCAGGCATACTTTTCTCCCCAAGAGGTTTGCCATTTAAAAGCTGTCTGTCAGCAATGAGAAGTTGTCTGCAGCAGTTCTTTGAAGGGCAGGCAAGATACGAGTACAGATAAATTAGAGGCATATGCTAATCAGAGATCAGAGACAGAAAAGGCATATGAGATCATCCCGTCTGCCTCTTGTGGGGCTCTGCGGGATTCTTTTGTGATACATTTTTTCGTGTGTTTTCTCTGTTCTAGTTTTACATAACCTCCCAGTGAACATGTTTTCAGCTTGGGCCTCGAGACAGTTATGCAGGGTGTTTTTCTATCAGGAAGATTTTCTGATAGTGCCTTCCGTGAATCTTCCCCTTATTTCTGCTCCATTCCCCCTGTTCTGCCCTTGCTAATTTCACACTGAGCAGTTTCTCTGCTTAGTTGAGAAATATCAGTTTAGAAGAGTGAGATCTTGCATTCATGATTGTTCTTTATATATGTCTCCTTCCCATTATTTGATTGGTTTTCTTCTGAATGCCTGTGTGATTTAGACAAATGATACTGCACGGGTAGCAGTGCTAATGATTGACCTTAGCTTTTTTCAGAGGTGTTGCTGCAAAGGGGTCTGTCATTCTGCAATGCAAGATTTTTGTGCCCTGATCAGAATATTAGTGTGCAGATCAGGTATAACACTGTAGAACTGTGGTTATTTCTGCTGCCTGGTCACTTGCTGCACAATGCAAACACAACCAGCACAGAAACCACCAAATTCTCACACTTCGTCTTTTTGGTAAACTACCTTGCTTTTGCATGTGTTTTCATCAGAAATTTCTCTTCTCTTGTATCAGAAAACACAGGGAGGTCCCTTAATTCCCTGCTATTTGCCTTCAGTCCTAGCCTGTTGGAGGTGGCAATTACCCAATGGAATCTTGAGGTGTTTTCAGTTTTCTTTTTTAATATTCCTTCTCTGAAAATTCCTTTATGTAGTCTCATCTTTTTAATTAAAAGTCAGAGGGCTCAAAATAAAGAAGTTCGGTTTTGACTACACTTTCTGTGCATATTTTTTTTTATTATTTCCCAGCTCTCTTCTGCATGTGTGCAGTCCTTAAAGAGTGCAGTTTAATTACCTTTTTTTAGAAAATATTTACTATTAACTCTGTCCCTGCTTTCATCACTTTTGAGAGATGTATTCTCATGTCTTTTAAGTTCCGTATTCAAATGCACATCTGTACTCCCTGTGACGCAGTATCAAAATTATATGTTAGGCCAAGAGATCAGTCCTGTGGTCAAACCAACCAGTTTTGGCTCTTGTGGACTGCTCAAAAATGAAGACTTGCCCTTGTCTTCTCTCTGGCTTCCAGAGAAATTTCGCTATGCCATACTGCCAAAATATCAGCCTACCCATCACTTCAGACAGCGTTAGCTTGCTTGGCTTGCTTGTAGTAACTGTGAGTAACTAGGTCTGTGCCATAGCCAAGGACAGGATCCTCATTCCTCAAGTCCTCCTCCCTGACCCTGGGTAGTCATGCTGCTCCTGTAATGATGTAGGCAGGAGCTAAGGGGAGCTATCTGGGACAGCACAATGACATTCTTCAGGTTGCCCTAGAAGAGCTGAACTATAAAATGCGAACAGATTTCAGTTTTTGAACTGAGTCTGAACTCCCAAACCTAAAAATATTGGGTCATGTTGCTTGCAGACAAGTGCAGCATATCACAATCATTTCTCCAGAGCACTGAGAGACCTGTGTAGTTTTTATACTAGAAGGATATAACATTGGATAATTATGTTAAATATTCACCAGTTCAATTCTTCCTTCCCTTTGAAGGCTTTTCCTCAGACAACTACATTCAGATTTCCCACGTCTTTTTCAAACTCATCTCAGGTAGTTCATCCTTTCTTCAACAAGAGCATCACATATACTTCAGGGGCTGAAGGTCAAGCACAAACCCTTGAACCTATTTTATCAAGGCAAAACTGCATAGACTCTCTTTTACAAGGGATGAAAAAGCTGATTAAGAAACTTCTACTTCCCTGGGTTGATCTCTGCAGCTCAAGCAAAGCTGAAATTCACCTTGAATGCTTCAATATGACTTGCCCCCTTTAATTTTTTCTTCCCCGGATTATATAATGGCATATTTTTCGATTTTAAGAACTGAAGTTTCCCACTGCTCTGACTATGGAGGTGCCCTGGGATTTTGTTTCTGTGCTGAGTGGAGTCAGTTCCTTTTTTCTGCGATTGGTCTGAAACAATTGAGGGTGAACTGCTCTATGTATTGCCAAGAGGCAACAGCTCCAATGCCAGGTACTGACATTTAAGGATTAACTGTTTCACTGACTGTCATCCCAGTCACCTTGTCCTGGAAGTAATTTTTCCTAAAATAAGGAACAGTGAACTGGAGGCTGCAGGAGATAGCTCCTTTGAGAGGCAAGAGAAGAAGGAAAACACAAATGCAAATCCTTGGTTTCTCAGAAACATGGTCTCAGAATAAAGAATTCTATTTCACCAGGTACATATCCCCTTTTACTCGACTTTCAGTTGTAACCTGCAAAGAAACTTCCTTCTGCCATTAGCCTCAGGCTGACTCAGTTGTCTTGAGGCTTAATCTGGTGGCAAAAGCCATTCGACCTTGCAAGAGGAGTAGAGATCCAGTACAGAGAGGAGCTACTCAGTCAAGTCCTTCAGATCTCTCGCTATCCTCTTATGTGAAGCTGAGGTTGTAACTGGAAAATATTTCTGTATTTTGTAACTGAAAATAGGTGAGGTTTTTTTTACTTAATAGTGATTTGAAAATAAATAATTGTTTGTATTTTTTAATTACAAGTGGTGCAGCTAAATCTTGGAAGCTTCGGGAAACATGATAATACCTTCACTTTAGGAAAAATCTATCATAAGACTGATGTTTACAACAAAGTTTCTTCACACCTTCCCTTGTTACCTTAGAAACCTATTTTAGCCATAACCACAAGTCTAAATTGCTATAAACCATAAGCTGGTCTTAAAAACCAATGAGCCTGCAAACCACTCTAAGATAAAAAGAAACTAATTTCTGGTTTGATGATCTTGTCTACATTCTGTATTTGTATTAATGCTCCAAGTCTCAAAGGATGCATTCTTGTTTTTAAGTTAAGTCCCTTCCCTTTCTATTTCAGTGTTGTCTTTTTTTATCCTTCTCACAATATTCATGATATTTGATGTAGGATTAATGAAAATAGGTGAGGACAAGGTTCCCATCCTGCTTACAAATATTTTATCCTTTTATCCCTTTTAATTTCTCATTTTCCTGTCGTTTCACATTGTGAATTTATTATACCACACTGCCTTTCTTCTTTCTTTTTATTACTGTGTTTTTGCTCTATTGAAACTCAGTGTATTTGTGTTTGCTGCATCAGAGAAGCTGCTGGATGGAGCCATGGTGAGCTGGGTGGCCTAAGCAAAACTCGGTGCAGTTACGAGCAGCTTCACTTTCTGTGTTTCCCAGCTTGCTGCTCCGAAAAGTGCCTATTAATGGAGTCTCAGTGCTATGCCCTGACATGACATTTGCCTTATTTAACATGATTAATTGTTGCTTCCTGCCACTGTCCTTCCCTCATGGTTGCTCTGGTTCATGCTCTTTTTGCCAGTTCATGAGTGCTGTCACCAACACCCTGTCTGGCCTACAGTTCCAACTCAGTGCATTTAGAAGTATTTTCCTGGTCTCCAGGGTTGCTGTTGCTGTTAGTCTTACCTCTTAAAGCAGTGAGTTATTTAACTTAATTTGACTGTAATTTTACATGAGTTTTGCTTGACTTTTTTATTCAAGCTTACTTTGCTTCCCTGTGTATTTTGTGCCCTATTGCTATGACATCCTACTCACTGGCCTTCTTCTGCCAAGCTTTTTAATAGTTTTTGTGGTAGTGGCTTTGGTTAAAGTTAGTCTTCTCTTTCCTCTGTCTTACTCCTTTGACTCTGAGCTTTTTTAGGGAGTACAGGTTTATTTCTTTTGTCTTGTGATATGACCAACAGAGAGCTACTTCAGATTTCATGAGCTCTTCCATGGACTCTGCCACTGGGTTTGAGCAGAAGAGTCTGGAGCACCATGAAAGAAGGAGGTAGAAGGGAGAAGCACCGGGAAATCCTGGGCTCTTCAACATCAGTAACTGCTAGCTGCACATTTAGTGCTTCTTAGGAAATCCTATTGTCTATGCTGCCGTCATAAAGCAAGCAAACCAACACCACCACCCCCAGAACTCATCCATGGCAGTAATTATTATCCTTTCCTCAACTAGTGAGAGAGGAGAATTTAGTCCTGAGATTTCAAACACCTTATGGAGAGTAAATGCCTCCCAGCACTAAAAGATAACAACAGGAAAGCAAGGTGAAGCCTGGAGTCTAACACATTGTTCCGTTCTTGAGCAGATCTCTACACGGCAGTCCTGCCCCACTCTTTGAAAGGAAGCTGTACTGAGCTACAGCGGTGGCTGCCCCAAAGAGCCACCCTCTGCCACTGGCAGAAAGTGAACAGCAGATGATGGTAGTGAAAGTGTGGAGGGGTATCTTAAGTTGTTCAAGGCTCCCATCCACAGGAGAAGCGGATGAAAGCATAGGACAGACTTGGGATTGTCCCAGGAAGGGTAATATAGCAATGTGTCTAAGCCTGCAAGCAGGATGCTGACATTGAAACTGTCACTGTTGCTGAGAAAGCTGAGGGATAGGCCTTGGGTTACTTTTTGCATTTAAGATGGATCATGGTGGCTGTGGCAGTGCAGGTCTGTGTTTCCACCCCAAGCTTCAATGCTGAGGCAGTAACAGGTTTGCTGTGAGGCTCCTGCCAGTACAAGATGCCTCATGCTGCCTGGGGGGGCACTGACTGACGTGAGATCATAATTATCTAGTTAGGAGGGGTAGGGTTAGGGTTACAAGGGTTAGGATCATTGAGTCCAACCCATTAACCCAACTCTGACAAGCCTCAGACCTGGACAGGGACTTGACTCCTTGACCCTCAGATTGGGAGTCTGATGCTCTTCCAGCTGATCTACACACTCAGGTAGATGAAGGGCGTCACCCACTGTCTGAAACAGAAGTCTCTGTGGCCAGCCAGGGGCAGAGCTGTGTTGGACCTGGGGACAGGTACACTTCCTTGGAAGCTCAATCAGGGTCTGGTTGGCATCAAGCTGAGATGACATGGGACTCTGGGCTGGTGGGCTGGGCAATGGCAGCAGTGATGTGCAGTGTGGCTAGACAGGGGTGCTCAAAATAGTTCAGTTCCTTACAGAAATGCCGAGGACAGAAGCAAGCTGTCTAAAACCACCATCAGTTTTCATGTGGCTCCTGTTCACTATGATTTCTCTTTTACAGCTCCCTGTCTGAGGCCAGCAGTTGTGCCAGGCTTGGCTATAGGCTTTGGGATACTGAGCATCATCCTAACAGCTGCTTTGATTTGGAAGATTAGTAAGTATAGAAAAAGGTGCCGGGGGTGAGCATCTAACAGCAAAGGGACAGAGACTCATTTAAGCACCAGCTACTTAATCTTGAACTACATTATATAGAGTTAAACCAGAAACTGCTCTAGCTTCCTACCAGCCTTAAGTATTCACTGTCTTTACAGAATATTTTAAAGAATAAAATTCCTTTTACAGACCCCAAGCAACTCATTTCAGATCCTGTGGCAAAAAGCAGTGAAACATACTGAAAGACTTTTGTAGACCAGTCTGCTGTAATTGTAGAATTAAGCTGGAGAAAAAATATGCAAGGTCTATGACACTTTTGCATATTTGCCGAAGGTGATAGTAGGTCATGTGTGAGAGACTATTGTCTGCTGCTTAAAATACATTCAGCTGGTGTGTGACACCATACCCACAGAATGATGTAGTTTTTCCCGTAGCTGTTTGCACACTCGGGGTGTTATCTGCTTTTGAATAGCCAATTTCTCAGGTATCTTGAGTAGTTCAAAGGAAACTAGAGGGGTGGGGAAAATTGCAGCAGCATCAGAGGTCATGTGACTCTTTTACAAGAACTTGGAAATTTCATAGAGTTTATGAAGTTCCGTGCTTTTGTGTTGTTATTTTTAGATGCTTATTGTGAATTGTTGTTTTCTGGATTGCAGCTCTTCAGAAGAGTTGCTTTTCAGCACGTTCTTGCTCTGAAGTGCATTTCAGTTAGTTAGTAGTAGAAAAACAGCTGGTACTTTGGTTATTTAACAGGTGACTCCGAACCACAGTGCCCTGAGCCGTGGGTGGCCTACAGAGGGAGCTGCTACTCCTTCTCCAAGGAGACGAAGGACTGGCAATCCAGCCAGCAATCCTGCCGGCAGCAGGGCGCTCATCTCCTGGTGATCAGCGACGCCGGAGAAATGGTAATGGTTTTGTTATTCTTTGAGGATCTTCCGTTTCCTTGCAGATACCTCAGTGACGGACATATAAGCAGTGCTGTCACTCTGGCAATACTTTAAAGGAGAGGAAGGATTTATGACTGTAACGTCATAGTGCAGTTACAGTTTCAGTGTAGTCCTTGGAAGTTCCCAGCAGGCAAAGAAACAAAGGGGAGAAAGAGAGGAGAGGGTCTTTCTGGATCACTCAGAGTCGTCCTGATGAGGCGCATAAGGAGACAGCCTGCCACTCTCCGTCTCCCCTCCTACCCCATCAAAGCTGATATGAGTGATCATGGGTGAAGTCCGTAGCGCTCTGCATTCTCTGTGCGCATTGCCTACAGACCAACTCTTCAGAAATGCTTGGCAGAAGAGATGTTTCTCCTCCCTGCAACCCCTCCAGCTACTCCTGCTCAGTGTTCCATGGCACTGCCTGTGTCCATGCACAGCTATTTTTCTCTCAGTCTGTTCCAGTGCTTACTTCCTCTCTGCCAAAACCCCTCAGGTTTCACTGCTCACTTTCTAGCAGGTGCTCACTGGGACAGGAGCATGTATGGCTACTGAAGGAATGGACAGAGCTCATCTCTAAGGAGGTGAGGCACGTCTGCCTAATTAGAGCAGAAGTACTTGATTGGGTTTTGTGCAAGCCAGCGCTTATTAACTGAGGTCCAATGAGCATGGACAGCTTCCAGTGCCTTCACAGAAGTTGCATTGTGTGATTTTCTGTGGTGGCTTATACAGCCAGGTCTCTGCTCAACTAGGACTATCTACCAGGCTGTCACACTTTCTTAGGCAAATCCTGATTCCCTAAGCCTTGTTTATGGTAGCAGGAGATAAAGATCCATACCACCTGAAGGGTTGGGTTTGGTTTCATTACAAATGCAGACAAGACAAACTTCTTGATTGTCTTTGTCTGGAGAGATTTTCTTCAGGGTTGAGTTTCTGTTACAAGTTTCACCTTCTAACAGTAAACAGGAGTTAAAGGTTAGGTAAAAGGAAATGAGTACTGAAAATATATAGGAGGAAAGTCTGTATAAAATTTAATGAGCTTTGATCCTGGGCTCTTTACAAAAATCTGTCAGTGGCTACACTTTCTGCCCTTACCTGATTTTAATTGTTAATACTTCGAGTCAGCTTGATAGCTAGCTGTATGGTAGAGCAATAGTAATGCTAATAGTCATATGTTCCTATGTAAAGCTCTGCACAGGAAACTCTGAGAGGCCGAGGTGCAGTTGGTTCACATATATTGCCTTAAGGAATGTTCTTTGAAGAATCTGCCCGAGACCTTTGAAAGAACACTTCCTTGAGAGTGTAGACACATAGTCGTTATTCCAGGCATGACCTGTAGGGCTGATCTTCCTCATTATAAGTTGTGGGGAATCTGTACTGTTAGCAGTACTGAAGGAATAGTCAGGTGAGGGGATGTTCTCTGTTCTCTTATCCTTACCTCAATATCTAGCTGGCTTTCATTGGTAATTTTGTAATTCATCACCATTTCTAGGACCTGTTCAAGAGTATTCCAAAAGTATATTTCTGGATTGGACTGAGGAACAGCACGGACTCTGTCTGGATTTGGGAAGATGGCTCTATATTAAATGGCACCAAGTGAGTTCAATTCTGTTTTGATAACCAGAGGGCTAGTTTAGACTGCCTGGTGTTCCACAGCACCTGGAGTTCCTGCAGCAGATCTCAAGAGCTTCTGACCATCACCTGTATGTCACTGAGCATAAAAGAGCCTACTTTTTTATTGCCCTGCCCCTTGTAAAGGCACCTACCTATGTAGGGCTAATGTTATTATCTCTCTCTCTGCTTCCCTCCAGCTGTTCAGACCAAGGTTATCCCCCTGCACTACCCATACAGCTGCCCAGTCAGAAAAGCACATGGTCCATCTTGGCTTTACTGGGGTTAGTCACCTCACACGCCTTCTGATAAGCACTGATGTCACTGGGTGTCAGCACCTAGGCCTCTGCTGCTTTGCTGGTGCCAGACCAAGTTGGAACTTTGATTTAGGCTCAGTCTTTGCTTGGACAAAACACAGCCCTCTGCATGAGGAGAAGCATGATGATTTGGTTCAGTGACTTTGCCTGGCCCTTTCCTTTCTATGTGTTAGTCTGTCTCTAGCACTTCTCCAGCAAGGAAACGTGCCCAAGATCTCACTGTCATAGCTCAGCACTCTAAGCACATGGCTTAGTTACCTTCTTAAATCCAGCTTTCTATCCTTACAAAGTCCTTGGAGGCAATCATCTTTTCATGAAACTTTTAGCACTCTTCTTGTGCTGGTGGATATCACTGTCACTGTAGGGCATCGTGTCAGCGTTTGGTTCTGATTTGAGTTCCACAATGGCAAAATCACTCCTATGTTCAGTCTCCCAGCTGGGCATTTTTTCAGTACACATTTTGTTTTGCAACAGCTGCCCTTTGGAGGTTGGGTTCTTTCACTTCCTCTGGGCTCCACCCTTCAAAGTCAGATGTTTTTTGATGCTTGCCTCCAAGAGACAATCACAGCATTTTCTCCCACTCTCACTTTTGTTTTGTATCTCTTGCAGGGTCTTGTCTAACAGCCCAGTGCAACACTGTGCTGTCCTGAAGGAAGGACAATATTCGGCCTCCAGCTGTGAGGCTTCTTTTCCGTGGATCTGTGAAAAATCTCTTTGATAAATCCCATCTGCATTTTCATCTCATAACCATCTCATCAATGGTAGAAGCAGATCATTGTCCTGCAAACCAAAGCTCTGCGCAAGAGAGACCAAGGACTTGACCTTTTCACATCCTCAAAAAGGTGTTTTGTAGGGACAGGTTTGTTGCCCATCAGGATGAGTTATCGCAGATCTGTTCCCAGCCAATGTTTTGTCACAACAGTTGCTGGGTCTTCAGATCTCTGAGGGAGAGCTGGCCATTTTCTTCCATTCCCAAGTATCAGATGTAATTTCCATTCCCTACATCTCGACAGCATGGTGCCAGCAGGACCAGGAAAATGATGCCTGCTGTTCACTGACAGAAACATTTAAACAGATTCTCCCAGTGGCAGCCCCTCTTTTTGCATCCCAGTGCTGCCAGTTGGAGAAAAGAGGCTGAAACAAGACTGCAGCCTCTGNCATAACCATCTCATCAATGGTAGAAGCAGATCATTGTCCTGCAAACCAAAGCTCTGCGCAAGAGAGACCAAGGACTTGACCTTTTCACATCCTCAAAAAGGTGTTTTGTAGGGACAGGTTTGTTGCCCATCAGGATGAGTTATCGCAGATCTGTTCCCAGCCAATGTTTTGTCACAACAGTTGCTGGGTCTTCAGATCTCTGAGGGAGAGCTGGCCATTTTCTTCCATTCCCAAGTATCAGATGTAATTTCCATTCCCTACATCTCAACAGCATGGTGCCAGCAGGACCAGGAAATTGATGCCTGCTGTTCACTGACAGAAACATTTAAACAGATTCTCCCAGTGGCAGCCCCTCTTTTTGCATCCCAGTGCTGCCAGTTGGAGAAAAGAGGCTGAAACAAGACTGTAGCTTCTGTAAATCTTGCAGTGAAAATAAACCCCCAGCAGTGCACAGGACCAAAAGTGTGTATCCATGTCATTTCTTCTCTCTGTTAGAAGCAACCGGCTGCATCCCATGTTTTATAGACCAACTTGAACCAAACCTGTCAAGAGTCTGGACTTCTAGAATCAAAGGAGAAATGTTAATTGTGTGTTGTTGAACATGTTTCCTTCTCCACCCCTGCAGTTTCACAATGCAGAGAGAGGAAGCAGTGGATGAATCTTTACTACAATAAGCTTTCAGTTCAAATAGACCTGAGACAGGCTAAAAGTGATCAGCATAAAGCTGTTTTATCCTGGTGTACATATATACATACATATATACAAAATTCCAATTCAATATTTTCAGTCTGTCCTTGATCTGGAATTGCATTTTATAGTCTGATGCAGTCAGAGCAGTAACACTAACAGGATTGTCTGATGGTGAGCAGCTCCAATGCAAAATGTCTGCCCCTGTATCTTGACATTGGTGTACATTTGTGGATGTAACATTGCTGGCCCAATATAAGTGGTGTCTGAAGTGCATGAGGCAGCTCTGACCACGTCACTGTGCATATATGACAGATTGCACAGGAGAGTTTCCGTGGGGATTTCCCAAATGTCATGTTGCAAGCCTTGGCAAGCAGCAAGGTAGAGACAGATGTTCTGAGGTGTGTGATTATTTTGTGAGAAACTAATCAGAGAAACTGGTTGTCAGGAATCTTGTGAAGTTCAGCAAGGAGAAGGTCAAAGTACTGCAGTTGGGGAGGACAGCATCAGTACGTTGTGAGGGGTGATCCAGCTAGAAAGAAGCTTTACAGAAAAAAATCTCAGAGTCCTGGTGAACACCAGGTTGCACACGAGCCAGTGCTGTGCTCTTGACACAAGGCAAATGGTACCATGGCTGCATTAGACAGAGCAGTGCACACAGGTCAAGGGGGCTGATCCTTCCCCTCTCACTGGGGAGGTCCCACCTGGAGTACTGTTCCGAGTTCCTGCATGCAGAAGAGACATGGACATAGTGGAGATTCCTCATGCTCCCATATAGAAAATGCCTTCAGTTGCATGTTCTTGATATGCGAGGTTTCATAGATGACATAACTCATGAAGGAATCAGGGCAGATGAAGATGAAAATACAGAGCCTGGTATACCAAGACCCAGCTAAATGGATGTCTGCTGGTGGAAGACAAATAATGCTCCCAGCAGGGGTAGGTTTGATTGTCAGTAACCATGCCTGCAACAGCCAAACCGAGGGAAAATTAAAAAATGAGTTTTTTAAGCAGTGTGCCAGGAGCTAAACATTGAGTTATCATCTCAGATTGTCTGGTTTTCTTTGGGTGAATCATTTTGTCTGTGCCAGTCTATTCAACTTTAGAAAGAAGATGCAGTCCCTGACTCCTAAAAAGTTGCCAGGCCCTATGAAAGAATGCTGGAGACCTTGCTTGCTCTGTCAAAATGATGGTAGATGTGCAGAAATGCATGTAGAAGTTACTTTACCAGAGAACCTCAGTGAAGAAACTGCTTCTTATGTTGTCATGATGTAAGGCCAGCACGCCTCTGCGCTTGCCTCCTTTACCTTATGAATAGTGCAGCAGCTTTGCCTTCTCCAGGAATTTAAAGTGTAGTGCATGCTAGACTGTTTTACTGATTTGCTTTTTAAACATGGCCTCCCCGTTTCATCCCAAAGAGATACTAAGAAAATGTAAAGTAGATAAATACATGAGGTTGCCTCAAAAGCTGGCTATTTTTTGAAGGAAGGGATTTTCAGCTGCAGATTTTACTTTCAACGATGCACACATGGCTTCTCTCTGGGTTCAAGTTTTCACAGTACTAAAGGGATTTGAAGCAAGTATAGCCATTTGCATGAAAAGCAGTTGAATAAATATATTTGGCAGAGCTTTTAAGTTTCTGCCTAGAGCATGTTGATGTAATTTATGGATACTAATGTTCATGAAAGTAAGTTCTTGGATGAACTCTGTGAGAAGCAATGAATAAAAGCTGGAGGAGCATGGTCAGCAGATTGAGGAAAGTTACAATTCTCATTCTCCATGGCATTTCTGAGGCTGCTCTTGGGCTGTATCTGCTGAGCCCTGGTTCAAATGGAATGTGGAGAAACTGGAGAGGAACTACCAAGTAGGTCAGAGGATAGAGCATGTTAGCTACAGGGAGTGACAGGGGTAGGTGGGCTTGTTTAGTTCTGCCCTTAGGTAGTTGGAGTGATTAAATAACTGTGTACAAATACAGTGAAAGGTAGTTACAAGGATATTGAAACATGACCTCTCTTGATAGGGGCAGAAGATGTATCATATAACATCAGCTTCAGGAGTTCAGGTTGGACATGAGGAAAAGTCTTCACCAATGATCAGTGTAGCACTAGAATATGTCACCAGAGAAATGGTAGGTTCTTCATACCATTTGACTTGGCACAGTCATGGCTGATGGCATTTGCAGCAGTCCCATTTGTGTGAAAGGATATAATAGGTAACTTCCCAAGTTCCCTTCCAGCCAGCATGCCTGTTATCAATGAATGCAGTGGGATTCTCAGTTCAGATACAAGATATTTGATACTGGTTTTGCCCAATTGGGACACATGTCAACTTGACAAATGATAGAAATTGGGATTCACTGAGAGAAACTGAAGAAAGATAATACTAAACCACACTCTCTACATGGGCAGGCCAAGATCTTGCAAGAGTTTTCCCAAACAGCTTAGGGTCAACGACTTAAAAGCCAGCCAACAAATTTTAGAAAGCCTGTTGACCTTCTCAGTTGTATTTGCAGCAGATGGAAATGGCAGAACAGAGAGGGAAAATGCATTGACTATCTTGTGATTATCTTGTCTGCACCACCATCTACAAGCTGAATCACGTGGGCAACACAGAGACCCTTGAAATTAGACTGCTGGGCCCCAGATTGATATTGGGAGTGGGATGGAGACCAAGCAGATTGAGGCCAGATGTTAAAAGAGAGTTTGGTATCTATGCATGTTCTTTGGTACCTACTGGGGTACTGGTGCCTTTAGAACCCTGACCCACTCAGCCAAATTAAAACAGTTCTCATCACTTTTTAATACGTAGCACATTTTTGATCAAGGTCCTAATGGTTGGGAGCTGGCTTGTGAGTGGCCTGAGTGTTTGGCTATTTGCCAAAAGAGGCCTGGTTTCCTCTGCTGTGTGCAGGTTTCTGTGTCTCTTCTCTTGTAAGGTTTGTGTTCAGTCAATCTGGCTCGCAATCAGTTTGAACCAATGTAAAGTGTCACTGTCAAAAAACTTTGACCATAAATCCTCTTCTCTGTGGGTGTGGCAGATCTTCCTGGGTATAATTGATTTTGGGCAGGCAGAGCAACCTTTTGGCATAAGATGGAGAAGGCAGGGCATAAGCCTCTGTTTCTTTTGTGCAGTGCCCAAGGCAACTGGACATGTACTTCTTTCCCATGCAGATCACTTCAGGGCAGAAAGTCTGTAATGAAGGTTTATTATCAGATTTTTTAACTCTGAAGTCCCCAAGCTCACTAGATTTATGATGATGATAGTAACAGAGGGAAGGACAGACAGATAGTAGTTTTATCCTTCACCCTTTTAAATCTGAAAATGATGCTTTACATCCTCCAACATGTATCTTCATTCTTTGCAGATTGGGTTGGGTCTGTAAGACAGACAGATACTCCACGGCCACTTGTAAAGGTAATAATTACCAGAGCTATTGATCCTTTTGCTGCAGACCAAGGTAACTACATTTAAGACAGTGCTCAGAAAGAAATTTCCCACTCTGATACAGCATTGCCCGTGGGAGTGCATTATGTGAATTTTCACACAATGGAACTAGGAACCACTCCATCAAGCAAGAATAATTTGGTCGAGATGTGCCAATAACTTGACCTGGAACAAGTACCAGTAGAGGGAGAGCAAGACCCATATCATGTCTGTTCTGTGTGAGGATAGCTGCTGCTCTGGAGAACTGGTTAATGTGTTACATACTGTTAAAGGGTTGAACTTTTGTCAGCTTCTCGTCATGTCACTGTCCCTGTTCCTATCAGGGTGAAGGTCATATTATCTTTGACAACTTGATTGTCTAGGCACTCTCTGGCCCCATTTCCTGGCATTAGCCCTGTTGGGACCAGGAATGGAGGGCACAAGAGAGCAGTGTGGGTGGAAGAGTAAGGTTTTCAGAGTTTGCACACCCTGTTTTCAGATCCTGCCTTGGTACATGCTGATCAGGCACACCCGTTCTTGTTTACCAAACCTTAGGTCAACCTCCTGCTTCCAGTTTGAAGGAAATCAAACTGCTCCTGCTCTTTCAGCAGCCCCCATGGCCAGTGCAGTGGCCAGCTCCATGTAGGGAGCAGATCTTCCAGGGTATTATTTATTTTGGGCAGGCTTGCTGAAATGGAGGCCTTATCCTCTGCTGTTAGCCTTTCTTTTCTTTAGCTATCACCTTCCCTCCTCTTTTGCCTGCTGCCCTGGCCCAAAACAGAGACAGCTCCAGCCTTCTGGGCACCCTCCCCTTGCTCTCCTCGCCAGCACCTGGCCTTCTGCCCAGATTTAGAGCTGCTGGTTCCAGCTCCTCCTTACCGCCTCTCGCTGCTTCCGGAGGGGCCCTGGCCCCCAGCCCTTATCTCCTCCAGCCCCTGGGCTGTTTGCATGGGAGAGTATAAAGGGGTTGACTTGGAGAGCGGATCAGGAGCACAGACAGCACCGGACCAGGCTGAGCGTCTGCTTGGCTCATCACCTCCTGCTCTGCACCATGGGGAAGAACGGGCTGCTCATCAAAACAAACATCTTCCTCATTCTCTTCTTCTTCCTTCCTGGAGACACTTCACCCACCACCACAGAGCCGTAAGCTACACAGGGGGAATCTCTGGGCATTCAGGAGACCTGGGTTGTATTTCCACGTCTGTTGCTTTGTCTCTTACATTTCTGCCTACTTAACTTTTAACCAAGAATACAGACACCAGGGCTGGGTAAATGTCTTCTACAAACAGAAGCTCTAATGCTTCGGGGTGGGGGACCCAAAACAGCTTGTGAAATGGAGATGTGAGTAAAATTTCAGGAAAAAAATTGAGAGAGGGAAAGGTCCATGAGAATATCTCGTTGCGTCAGAGAACTGGCAACATTTGAACAAAATTTTCTGTATAGAATTGGTTCTTTTGAAAGGCAACTTTTAATAACTGTTTACACATTCAGTTTCTCTCAAGAGACAGACTTTTTTGAAAAAGCAATGAAAGGTTTCATTGTGGGTTGACTGCTCTACTCTCAGGTTGAAAGGTTCAGGGGATGGAGTGGCTTTTGGACCAATAATGAGGAAAAAAGTAACAAATAACAGATCTGACTTGATCAGAAATGGCTGTATTTTTTTTAGATCACATTTTTCAGCTCAGCCAGTGGCATGAAAATTCTCTTCTCACCCAGAGTTATGTGTCACTTTAAAATTGTGACTGTTCAGGTCAGTGAGGATATATTGTGCTGCATCCCTTCTGCAGCTCCTTTTGCCCTGTTGGTACATGAAGGCAGCATGTGTTGCATGTGTGTTTGTGCATGTGTGGGAGGAGCAGCACACAAGGGGTTCTGACATCCCAGAGACTTTTTCCTTTGGCTTTTTGACAAGGTCTTTTCCTCCCCAGCAAATCAAAGCTGTACTGCAGTGCTTTCACCAAGTGCAGGGTATGCGAATGGCAAGGTGAGCATCCAAGGGGCCAGGGAGCCACTGCTTGGGCTGAGAGAGGGATTTGCTTCCATGAAAGACTGAGAATTGCTCCAGTGCTTTTGCCTAAGATCTGGCACCACGCTGAGGCATTCTTAGATCTCATCAAGGATGAGTAGTGCAGCGTGTAGTCAATTACATTTATTCATCAAATACCAGCACTTATGTGGTTCCTGAATCCTACTAAGCATCTAGCAAAGATGTCAACTGATTTTCCCCCATTGGCATTATTTAGTGTCCCACTTATAGTCCTAGAAAATGCATTTATTTTCCTGTGCAGTGAAGGCTGTAGTCATTGGATTGGTTTATTTGCCCTTTCTGGGAAGCCCCTGATACCTGCTCCTGCTTCTCTAACCTAACCTTCTCCTCTGCTCCCAAGGCAGTACATGGTGCTGCTGCCCTTTCTGATACACACTGATTCTACTGAGAAAGTCTGTGTTCAGCTGACCCACCTGAATGAGTCTGTGACACTGAGTGCCACACTCGAGTATCAAGGGGAAAACAGGAGCCTGATTGATGATGTGGTGTCGGAGAAGGATGTGTTCACCTGCATCCCTTTCTCTGTGAGTATCTCATCCTTGTGGGCTCATCCCTTGTGCTAGGGTACCTAACAATAAGGAACAGGATAACACTATGTAGGTATTTGCCTCCCTTTTGGCCAAAGGTATCACCCTCAACATCCTCTCTGCTGAAATCTCCTTATTGTCATACCTGAATGGGAAATACTGAATCCTGGAAAGCCAAACTCTCTCTAGGATAGGAGGAGGAGAGGCCAGGAGAAAGAAGTGGTTTTAGTATTGGTGCTTGTGATGATGGCTGTGTGGTGAACAGTTTCTTCAAATGGCTCTCCATATCATCCTAAAGCAGCCACAAATTGTCACTTAAGTGCCTTCAAATTGGGATAGAGGGTTTTGGAACGCAGATACTTTTTGCTTTGTAAATATAGGACACAGAATTCATGTGAGAACATAGAGGTGTGATTCCCATGTCTGAAAAATGAAGTGAAGCAGGAAATTCATATCTTAGTGTAATTGATAGCCCCAGGGACTATAACAAGTCATGGATAACAAGGAAAGTTGGTTATCTGTCTCAGAGCACAGATTATGGCTTTGGCCTGAAGGCTGAAATACTGTCCTTTGAGACAGAGAACAGGCTGCCATCTATGTCTGAGTTTATCAGATACAAGCTGCAGATTGATTATGTCACTTGGAGAGAGATATATAGAGATTTGGCATCTCTATACATGGACTAGGGACATTATCTGGAAGAGGAAGGAGATTATTCCATTGCCCTTGTGAATGTCAAAAGAAGAACAGAAAGGTTTTAGCCAGGGTGGTAAGAATTTCTTAAAATGGAGTGGCAGAGCTGGGAGTTCCTTTGCTGCATAATGCTTGCACAGTCACTGAGCCAGATTATAGGATAAGCAAAGATCAGTCTCATGTTCCTGATCATAGTTTCCCCTATCTCTGTGTTGAGTCCTTCAGGATTATATTAGATGTGTTATTTCACGAAGACCAGTTCAGTTCAGGAAGCTTTTAAAGGTGGTACATAACACAGCTGCCTTCTTACTCTCCAGCTTCCAAAATCAAATAGCTCTTCACCAGTCACATTTATCACTGTGACAGTGAAGGGGGAAACACTGCAGTTCAGGAGCCGCAAGTCAGTACTGGTCAAGAATTCGGAGAGCTTGGTATTCGTCCAGACAGACAAGCCCATCTACAAGCCTGGACAGACAGGTATCAGGGGAAGGATGGAGATGTGTGTTTGAAGCAAAATATCCTACTCCCACTGTTGAACTGTTCTGTCCAGATGGTGACTGCTTTCAGTGGGGGCCAGGAGAGAAATCTTGTGATTGAGGTTTATGTTTTTATCGCTGCATGTGGGAACAATTTGGGGAACCTTAAGATACATGCACATACCTGTGGCACTTGCACACACTCTGTCACTAGAGGCTCTGTTGTTGTTAACATCTGCATTAAAACTAGAGAAAGACTGGATATTTATCCTATAGAGAACAGTGCCGAAATTTGGGCTGAGTCATGAACTAGCTTGCAAAACATCGGGTGATTTTCCTCAAGAAAGACAGAGAGAACTATATAAGGCATTTATTTCTTCTGGGCTGTTGTTTTCTTAAGTTTGGCCTGGACTTAGTTGGAATTAGTTGGTCCCATTAGACACTGAATTCTCTCTCTTTCCATCCAGAGCCAACACAAACTTGCAGTCAAGTGCTGAAAAAATTTGTCTGCATCCATCCTTCCTAAGAAGTCAGTCTAGTTAAAACAAAATTAGAAGAACCCATGTGGATTCAAATGTAAAAATGTAAAAAAGTAAGCAAAAGCAACTGAAATTTAAATTTGGTCCTGAGAATGAGGTTCTGACACCTATGATCAGTAAGATGTTAACAGTGCCATAGATATGCTCTTAATGTGCTCCTATTCATGTAATTTGTGACATGGGTAAACTTCTAGCATGCCTTAGTTTTCTTGTGATTGGAATTTCTTTAGAAGAGAACAGATCTGTTCTCTGTTGTGCCATTTGTTTTTGTTACTGATGTTTTCATGGTGACTGCACTGTGGAACCTCACTGTCTTCCTTCTTCCATCAGTTCTGTTCAGAATTGTTTCTCTGGATAAAGACTTCCGTCCCTTGAACAAGGTGGTAAGTACAAAACTTCCTTTTTGCTAATTATTTGGGCTTAAGTTATCTATGTGGGGAAAGGGAGGAAAGAAGTGTCTTCTAGGGAGAGTACTCAGTATACTGAGATAGCTGTGCAGTTCCTCAGATCTTGATAATAGGATCTGTTCTTCAGATTTCTGAATAAGGCTGTCCTCTGCAGTCTTGGAAAGGTTTGACAAACTGCAGATGAGCAGTGCTGCTGTAAGCACCGCAGCTATGAGCAAATTTGCTATTATCACAGTCTATACCTGCTGTTGTCACTATTACTGGTTACATGGAGTGAGCAATTTCAGCTAACTTTTCTGCCTGAGACAAAGGATTTCTCCCCTCCCTCTTGGAGTACCTGAAACACTTCTTCCCTGAATGTGGTCATAGCCTTGGTCATTCAACTGTTTTGCTTGCACTCTGTCTAAATGTACATTCTAAATATGTTTCCTTACATTCTAAATATGGTGTTTCCTTTCTTCTATTTCTAGCTGCCACTGGTCTGCATCGAGGTACGTACCAAGCACTCAGTTCACGTCCATGTCTATCACACCTCAACGTGGCAGCATAATTCCCAGTTACATCAAGATGACTCTTGTCTATTTTATTTATTAAGCAGGTCCATAACTTTATTTTGAGCATACAGAGCTTTAACTCATGTAATGACAATCACTGTACTCTGAGCCCAGGTTACAAGTGGGCTACTGTGCAGCCCTGGGCTCCCCACACAAGGATGCTTATGCCCCCTGGTCCTGCCCTGCAACCTCCTGGAACTCTGGGGCTGGGCCTCCCCTTACTGCTTTTGTCAGTGCTTTTTAGTTCTCATTGCAGGCTCCCACTGTTCTCACAATCTCCTTGTGATCTCATCATCTGTAGGACCCAAAGCTAAACCGTCTGTACCAGTGGACAAATGCAGAGTTAAAGGGGGGGTTAATCCAGCTGTTCTTCAACCTCACCTCTGAACCTATGCAAGGAACCTACACAGTGGTGGCTCAGAAGGCCTCTGGGGAGACAATTCGTCATCCTTTCTCTGTGGCAGAGTATGGTAATTCTCACTGCAGTTTCAAGGTTCCTAACAGCCAGTGCTATGCGCGGGAAAGCTTAATTGACAGGGTGGTACATCTGATCAGGATGTCCAGCACGGCTGGAAAAAAGTCTCTGTGTCCTCCCCCTCCCAAGTATCATCCCTTTCCCAGGAGTGAATAAGGACTTGAGCTACCTGTCTCCACTCCTCTCTAAGCCCTAGATGGTGCAGTGCAGCCCTTCTGACTGCCCACCTAAGCAAGACTCCCATCAGGAGGAACAAGGGTGCTTGAATCAGTGTGTCCACAAGCCTCACATCCTTTCAAAGATAACTTAAAGCTACAGCCACATTTAGCTACACACCCATGTTGAGTCTCAGTTTACAGAGACTCGTGTAGGTCTAATCTGGTTCTCCCAAGATGGGTTTGGATGTGGTGTTACCCTGTGCTGTCACTGGGGAAACTCTGGGGTTTTCTTATTTTGCATCCTGGTAAGATGTGCATCCTTTGGAAATGCAGAGAACAGGCTATAGTTCCAGCTCTGTATGCCTGTGGTATTTTATCCTATCCCACTGCTGAGGAATGATAACCCATCTAAGAAACTGCTGTATTGTAATAGTTGATGTAATAATTTTGGCTCCTTAGCTGGCACAGTGACTGGCTGAGTGCTTGTGATTTTCACTAACCCATTGGGAAGTGCTGATGCCAGAAGCTTCTAAAATCTGGCCATTTAAATGCAAAAGGGTCTCAGGTAATTTTTGTTACTCCTTACCACATACACTGTTTTCCTTTGGTTCTGCTGCAGTGTTGCCAAAATTCGAAGTAACTGTGAAAATGCCCAAGGTGATCACCATTCTTGATGAGAAGCTGGAGGTGAAAGTTTGTGGTCTGTGAGTGTTATTCTTTCAGTTCTTTCTGTGTTTCACATTTACCTTCAGATGCTGCTGAAAATGTGTTTGGGAGTCTGAGAAATGCTATTTCATTATATTTCTCAATAATCCTGGCATCCCAAGACCAAACAGACTAGATCCACCATTAGACAAAAGACAACAATTAGTGCCTGGGGCAATAGTTTCTGCACTATTCCTTGGGATGTAATCAGGACTAATTCAGTGCTCCTGTACCACATTTATTCCTGCTTTTTATTGCCTGTGCTAATGCTGCTTTATCCTGGGGGCAGCTCTAGTGAAGAATCCTGGTTCCACTGGGGATGAGCTAGTAATTTTCCTCCATCCCTTTAAATTCCTAATAGCTTTGTATTTAAAATTCCCTGATGACAGATACACATTTGGGAAGCCTGTTCCTGGCCATGCGAGCTTCCGTATCTGCCGGAACTTTGAACATGCAGCCACCACTTGCTATGGTGAAGAGGCTAAGGCAGTGTGTGATGAGTTCTCTGGACAGGTGAGTTATCCCTCTGGGTAGGGTGACAGGAGAAAACGTGGTTTTCCAGACACACCTTGTATGGTACAGGTTTGCTCTGACAGAGAGTAAGTATGAAGGTGGGAGAGACTCCATATATTTTAAGGAAGCTTGAATAAGGATAAAAGATTGGATGCAAGAAGAAATGTGAAAGGTCAAAATAAGGGGAAGATCTGTACAGTAAGAAAGGTGTATGTAAAAGCAAAAAGCTGATGGAGAAGGAAGAGTTGGAAGGAACAGAAGAAAAAAAAAGAGGAGAGTAGAGTATAAGAGAGAAGTGAGGTAGAAAAGGCATGAATTATGAGAGCAGAGATGATGTTGGCTTACACTGTGGATAGTGTGTGGGATCAGAAGTTCATGTTAGAAGCAGGAAAGGAGAAGAAACCAGGGGAGGGGTAATGCAGTTTGAGCAAGAGGGAAAGGAATAAAGATTTAGCAGCTGAGGTGGAGACAGAGAGAAAAAAAATGTAACTTTTTCATGCTTCAAACTGTAAGTCTACAAGAGTAAAACTGTTTGGAGCACAGACAGGTGCTTAATTGACAGAAGCTGGGATAATAGCCATTGTGGAAATACAGCAGGACAACAAAGCACAAGACATGTTTATGGTCCTTGGTCTGTGCCTACAATATAATCCACACAATTGCCTCTGCCACTGCTGTTGTTATCCATGCTAAAATAAAGCATGAACACTGCAATGCTAACTTCTATTCCAGGTATCTATGCTCTTTCCTTTGCAGACCTGCCTTTTACATGAAGGTGCTGAAGAGAGATGGCAAGCTTTGAAAATGCTTTTCCAGCTGTCATCTTCTTTCTGCACATACACAGGCTTTAGTTTATCTATCACTCCCATGGCTTGTGCATTTTAAGTCAGCAGCCATATTCAAATGTGCCTGATGCCTGACAAACATTTTCTATGTGGCATACACTTGAATAATTCCCTATCCTTCTGTATCAAGTGTTTGGAATTTCAAACTTCCCACACACATACACAAAAATCTTCTAGGCTGCAAACTCTTTGCTTTGATATTGCTACACGTTCTTCCAAATGCTCCTTGCAAAGTTACTTATTTGCTTTCTCAGTTTTAATAAAAACAACAAAAGGAACGAACTGTGAGTTTATGGGCTTTTTCAGTCCAGGGCAATGCATGGTGATGTATTTATTAAGTTGCATAAACACCATATAGATGTGACTAAAAAAGGCCCTCTTTATTTTCTTCCAACAGACAGACAACTATGGCTGTATTTCCAAAGTGGTTAAAACAAAGTTATTCCATCTCAAGAGAAGTGGGTATGAGAATAAGCTCCACGTCATGGCTAAGATTAAAGAGGAGGAGACAGGTATGAATCATCTGGATTGAAAAGCTATGTAATCAGCCCAGGAGAGACCAGCAGAGGGGCCTGCCAAGTAGGGGTGAGGCAGAAAAGCAGACTCTTGCTTTTCTAGAATCCTAAAGTTTTCCTATCTAGAGGCCAGGAGCATCAACAAGGGAGGGATGGCCTGGAGTAAAAGTAATTCTAGTATCACAAAGGTCAATTAATTCATCGTGTGTCTTCCTGCAGGAGTGGAGTTGACTGGAACAAGTTTCTCTGAGATCACAGCCACTATTAGCAAGATCACCTTTGAGAACTCAGACTCCCGCTACAAACCTGGAATCCCCTTCTTTGGGCAGGTAGGGAAACCATAAGTGCCAAACAATGCATCTCCTGGACAGATACATGCCCCACTGTGCAAAGATGCTGGAGCTCAGTACTACTAACCCCTATGGGTGGGCCATCTCTCCCCTGTAGGCTCTCATTCTGCTTACTTCTGTCCTTGTGCTTCTGCATCTCCAGTCAAGTAGAATTCTTTTTTTACAGCCTTCTATAGGACAACAGGCCAAAGGGTACAAAGAGTGTACATCAATCTCCACATCTACTTCTGACACAGAAATGGAGACAAGAAAGGGCCAAAAGCAAAGATTCAGTAAACTTGCACTCTTCTCTTACCCTTGTAATGTGCAGTGGAGTTTTCCTTGTCTGACATGAGCCCAGCATCCTTAATTTGGTGGTCTGTCTGTCTGTTCAGGCCTTCCTCTCCTACCTGTACTATTTTTGCTTCTCCAGGTGAAACTAGTGGATGGATCTGGTGCTCCAATTGCCAATGAAGTGGTGAGGATTTCCTTCCAAGGTGGCCAGACAGAAAACTACACAACAAATGAAGAGGGCAGGGCATGGTTCGCCCTGAACACTTCCATGTTGTCCTTCAGTGCTGTTGGAATTAGGGTGAGTCCTGCAGCCAGAGGAGGTGATGAAGTGACCCATAGGGCTGGATGAGGAGCACCTCTGACATGTCTATGAATGATAAATGCAAAAGCACTTAGCTTATTTTTGCTGGTTGCTTGTGCCAAACTTGTCAACAGTGTGGTGGAAATAGTTGTTATGTCACAATTGCCTGTAGCTTGTCAGTACTTGATTTCTGCTTGGGAATAGCAATGTAGAATTAGAAGGAACATCAAGAGATCATAATCTTCCATTCTGCACCAAGGGATCACCAGCTCTACCTAGACAAATGTTTCACAGCTGGGTCTCACTCCCAGGGTGGAGTGCTGATAGTGCTTTGCAATTAGATGATTTCTCACATACCTCATCTAAGTAGCCGTTTTGGTCACGTTAAGGCCATCTGTATCCCTCAGAGTTTAATTTAGCATTCTGTGTTTCTAAGCTGTCCCCCTTGGGCTTTTTTCTTTCTTGTTTTTCCTTTTTCCAGCCACAAAGAGAAAAAGAATGTGAACCATTCACAGGAATTCTCTCCTTGATGTGGAATTTATTTATCTGGGAAAAAAAAGTGCTGCTAGTTTAAAATGCTGTATGTTTGTAATATGCAGGTTTTGATGTATCTCACTCTGAAACAGGACAGATTGTCTAGAACTCTATTTGCTTCTCTTCTTATAATTCTCTTGTCACAGATTAAAACCACTACAAATCATCCAGAAGTTACCACTAGATGCTTGAAGTTTTCATAATTTTGCAGAGTAAATACAAAGCAAGAATTTCCAAGTATAGTGAGAAACTTTAGGAAATAAGACTGGATGAGGCACATGAAATGCTAAAGTAGCTCTCTCCTAAATGTGAGATTTCTTCCCCTTGCTCTCATTTTTAAGACCTCTACTCCATCAGCTCCTAAATTTCTCTGTTCAATTTTGGTTTTAAAAACAGGCCAAAGGGTACAAAGAGTTTTTCCATAGCATCCTTAGCTGGATCTTTGCACTACCACTCTCTGAAGTGAACAGCACTATCCCTTCTCCAGTATTAGTAATGATGAAAATCAGCTTATTTTTTTGTTAAACAAACAATATTAGATATTAGAGATACTAGAGAAGACAAGGTATTAGGGTAAAGAGCCCTTGGGGAGATACTGATAGTAAACAAACAGCTTATATGATTCAGCTCATTTCAGATGAACTCCAGTTACTCCGGGAGTGAGATCATACCCAGTGATTTGCTAAGGATGCCACCACCCTGTGGTGCATCTTTGAAACTCATGGATATCTTTTTTTGTAGACTACGTTGGTTGCTTAAATATAAACAATACCAAACCTCTAATACTAGGCAATGAGTTTTAGCTTCAATTCAGCTACTTGTGTTTGAAGATATATATGTGTATTTTCTCTTTTTCCAGGCATCTCATAAAGTAAACCACTACTGCTATGACCGGGCCTGGGTTGTTCCATATTATGAAGAAGGCTATCTCCCACTAAAGCGCTTTTACTCTCCTAGTAATAGCTTCCTCAAAATTGAGCCCAAGTCTGAGACACTAAGCTGTGGCTCCTCCACAGAGGTCCGGGTGCACCATATCCTTACTCCAGAGGCCATAGGAGAGCAGAAGAAGATTATCTTTTACTACCTGGTAAGCTCACACCTGTCTTACAGCAGTGAGTTTGTCACTGGTAATTGTAGGGGGATGAAGATGGAAATTGTGGTTTGTGGCAGTAGGGCTTGAAACACTTCCCTGTCATCCTTCATGTTTTATTTTTCCATGAAAAAGAGTGTCTTAGTTGGGAGCAGGTGGCCCAGTGCCCCCAGGGTGAGCACTGTGATTCTGCTAAAGGGAGGCAGAGAACAGCTGAGCAGAGTGTGAACAGCAGACATACAGCTCAGTTGTTGCCTTCTCAGGTGGCCCTTCTTTAAGGTCTGGCTCATCCATAACTTCAATCACAGTGGAGTTTCTTCTTCCAACCAGGTGATGGCCAAGGGAATCATTAAGCAAGCCAACACACATGTGCTGGATTTGAACCAGAAAAGCGGTGAGTTCCTCTCCCTGACAAATTGTTGCTGTCCTGGAAGGCTAGGCAACTGTGTCAGATGTACAAGCTGCTTCCATATAAAAGCAGGGATACACGCCCCCATGCCCTATAAGACCTGGGAATAGCTCAAACTTTCTTTTCTCTGCCTTTATTTAGGCTTTGCATAGATTTTCTCTAACTCCATGTACCAGATATCTTCTGACACTGCATTCTCCACCTCTAGTGCTCCTAGGAGACATAGACTGAGGCTCTGTTTTAGGAAGCTAAACCAAAATTCAGCATGCTTATACACTGGAAAACAGTACTACAAACAGACCTTTTGAGTCAGACAGTGAGAATTATACATAGAATCATAGAATAGTTTGGGTTGGAAGGGACCTTAAAGATCATCGAGTTCCAACCCCCCTGCCATAGGCAGGGACACCTCCCACTAGACCAGGCTGCCCAGTGCCCTGTCCAGCCTAGTCTTGAACACCTCCAGAGAGGGGGCATCCAAAACCTCTCTGGGCAACCTGTTCCAGTGCGCCACCACCCTCACTGTAAAGAATTTCTTTCTTATGTCTAGTCTAAATCTATCCCCCTCCAATTTATATCCATTGTTTCTAGTCCTCCCATCCGATATTATGTTAAAAAGTCCTTCCCCTGCCTTTCTGTAGGACCCCCTCAGGTATTGATAAGTTACTATGAGGTCCCCTCTGAGCCTTCGCTTCTCCAGGCTGAACAACCCCAACTCCTTCAGCCTATCTTCATAGGGCAGTTGCTCCAACCCTTTGATCATCTTCGTGGCCCTTCTCATGCCAACTGTGAGCGTCAGTTCATTCTGCTTGGAGGCCTAGAGCTTGATCATTACTAGGATGAAGTTCAGCATGAAGTCAAACTTAGAATTTTGTCATCTCCAAGAGCAGGTTTCCTGCATCTTAACTTTTAGATCTTGTTTTGTTTGCTAGCCAATGGCATCTTTGTGCTGCAGCTGCCTGTACAAGCTGATATTGCTCCAGTGGCCCAAATGCTGGTCTACACCACTGGCCCAAGAGGGGAGGTGATTGCTGATTCAGCCAAGTTCAATGTAGAAAAGTGTTTCAACAATAAGGTAAGTGTCCACTTCTTGATGGAGCAGCCATCAGACTGCAGAGTAGTCAAACTCATTTATTAGATTTAGCCAGACCAAGCTAATTTATTTAGATTTACTAATTCTGGACAAGCCACCTATCAGCTGTTCTAGGTAGCTTCATTGCTTACTGATTTGTACTAGCTTGGACATCAGCTGTTGGGAAAAAAGGAGCTAGAGAGGACTACACTGATAAAAACCCTCTTGGTCACAGCCACTGATCTCACAGAGGCACATTTCTATATCATCCTGCAACCATACTGCAATCATACTGTCACACAGATCTCATGGAAGCCATATTTCTATGTCATACTGCAATACGTGTTTTTTATTTTCTCACAAACTCATCACAGCAATGAGGTGGCTCCTTGTGTGGTCACAGAGCAAAAATAAAACAGAGTCCCAGTCCAGTGGGTAAAGTTGATACATGTAAGGTCTTTCAACTACTGCACATCTCATCCTGTCATTTTAATTTCTGTTTTATGCAAATGGAGAAAAACTTTGCCTGAAACTGCTGAGCAATGCACAATGGTGCTTCAGTAACAACAGTGAGAATGAAGGAGTGCAGGAAAATGAGGCTGCCTTTCTATGAGCATGTAGACCATAATTTTCTTATAGTCTCACACATTCTTTATGCAGAAGAGTAGATGGATGTATAAGCAGACCTACAAAGAGAAGAACCTCAAAAAAGCCCAGTATGACTACAAGAGAGTAGACAAGACATCGCAGAATGCAATCCCTTCTCCTGCAAAAACTCAGGCTAAATGAATTCTTGAGTTTGATATCACCATAGGAGCTTGATGACCTGAATTTTGTTCATTTATTAAAGGTCGTTGTATGGGCTGCATTAAGATGTGTGTGCAAGCCAAGCATCAAGTGATTTACATGCTTAAGTACCACTTTCCTTTCTGAAAGCAGCCTGTATTCAAAGCTACTTTCAGTCCAGACAGGACAGTCTTTGTACTGTCTCTATACTAGACAATTTTTATAGCAGCAAACTTGCTACATCCCTTGTTCTAATTTTTCCTGAAGAATACTGCTTTTGCAGTCACAAGATTATGAGTCCACTACCCTAGAGAGGTGGGGTTTGTCAGCAGAAGGCATGCTGTGGTCTGGCTGTGATGTGAAGGAAGCTGGCAGCTGATGATGTTTTATCAGGAAGCATGTTTTCTCTGAGGATGCATTGATCATTGTATGTTAACAGAGGATTTATGCTGATGGGGTGTGGGAAGATTTATGTTAGTTAGCCAGTTTATTACACAATCATGTGAGATGATGATAAAAACAACTTCTGCTTGCAAGACCTTGCAGGGCAGAGATTAGTAGGGGCTCACTGAAATTGCGAGTTAGGTTTTCAGAAAGGCGCAGAAGTCTGGCAGGCCTCAATCAACAGGTCATTTTTTCAGAATAATTTATAATAATCACCAGCCAGTAGATATGGCAATATTGCTCCAAGGCATCTCTGATAAGTGAGGTCTTTGCAAGTTTCTTTTCTCTCCACAGACAATAATATCTGAGTGCAGTACAGAGACTAGAGCAGATTCAAGACCATGCATAACTGCCTGAACAGATCTAGCCACTATGTGGGATTATGTCATCACATTCACAGGGGCCATAAAGTCCAAAACTGCCTTAGAAGTTTCACAGGCAATTGTGATGCTTGAAGTTGCCAAAAACTGTTAGTGCTGATTCCTTTGGCACTGGAGGAAGGAAAACCAGCTCTGCAGCAACATGGATGAAGTGTGTGTGGGGTGCATGTGCACATGTATGTGGGCTTTGCAAGGTTGGAAGCAATGCACTCAACTGGAAAGAAAACTCCAATAAGGAGAGAGTGTTTGTGACATAGCTTTTCATGTGGCTCCAGGTCGACTTGAGATTCTCTGCATCTGAAGGCCTGCCTTCTTCTGACGCTCACTTGCTGTTCAGAGCTTCCCCGAACTCCCTCTGTGCTGTCCGTGCTGTGGATAAGAGCACTCTCCTCATGAAGCCAGAAGCTGAACTGTTACCCAGCTCTGTAAGTCCTTAGTCTGTGGAACAACTCAGAGCCTGACCAGAGCAAGTGCAGCCCAGTGCTGGGTTGGAAATGGTGAATGGTCCCACTTCTCAGTGCTGATACAGGAAAGCTGCCCTCTCATGTTTCTTATTTTTCTTCATTGGGGAAAAAGATGAGAACTTGGCAGGAGCTATTTCTTAGGGGGGGTAGTACAACTGTAGCAATGGCAATTAGGAAGCTCTTTTAAGGCAACTGGCTTCTCTTTGCCAGGGCTAAATACTGTTGTGAGTTTGATGATGATTTTTCAGTTATGCTTTCCAGCTATTGACTGATTTACCTGGAGTAGCATCTGGAAGTGTCAGAGAGTTTATTCCCCTCAATACCAAGCAGCAAACAAAAATCCCTGAGAATCACAGAATATCAGGGATTGGAAGGGACCTCAAGAGATCATCTAGTCCAATCCCCCTGCCAGAGCAGGAACACAGAAGGGACAAAGCACTGCACATGGGTTAGCCAGTGTCATTTTAATATATACTTGAGCCACAGTAACTCAGAGCTTTCCATAACAAAAGATGGAACTTTTGGAATTCTCTTTTCAGTCCCAAATTCTCATTAGCTCTCATCACAGAGAGGAAGACCGTGACCATGTAGATGTATGTATGCTGTCACTGTCATAGTGCTTGCATACAGCTCCCTGAGTTGTGTTTTGTGACAGTGAACACTAAAAATTCTAAATACCCTGGCTCTTTCTGCCTAGGTGTACAGCTTGCTGCCAGTGAAGGAACTGCATGACTATCAGTATGGTCCACACATGCTCTCAGATGAGCCTCTGGAGAATTGCATACCCTTGAAGAAGATAGTTCTCGATGGGATTACCTATTCTCCTGTAGTGGAGATGAATGAAGATGACACTTACAGCATCCTAAAGGTATAGGCTTCTGCAGCATGATGCAATACAATTCAAGAGGGATTTGTGAATCTGAATTTTTATCTAATTTTTATCCAGAAACAAGTTCAATGGGAGCTAAAAGCTTTACCTGTCTTGCCAGCTTTGCTCCTGACATGGTGGAGAAGGGATCATTCCAACTTTTCTTCATAGAGAAAAAGCTTTCAGGTTGACTTGAAATATGGTTCTAACAGGAGATGAACAATCTTGTGCCATTATGGTTGCCCCAAATAGATCAATACATCCTTGAGTGGCATCATAGCCTCAGACATTTCCTTCCAGAGAGAAAGCTCAGTATCTGCTCCCTGGCTCATCCTGTTCCCTAGGCTGAAATTGAACAGGAACCAGGTTCCCCAAGGACAGAGAGGACCTACACTTTGGTCTCCCTGAGCCACCCAGGCACCCAGACCTAGGGCTGGGGAGGTTCATCTGAAAGTCCAATCTACCAAGAGTAACAGCTTCTCCTTTGGGGGCAGTATAATACCAATATCAGGACTGTCATGCAAACTTCAACAGGACTCTGTAACATCTTGTATTTCTCTCCCTTAGGAAATGGGTTTAAAGATTTTCACAAATACCAAGGTGAGGAAACCTTGGTATTGCAGCAGTGATAATTACATGCCTATGGAAGGCCACTTTGCATCACCTGCAGTCATGGCTGGAGCACCTATGTATGCAATGAGGACAAGTGGTAAAGGAACTTCTTCTTATCACTTCTGTTCTGAACAGAGATCCCATCTGAGGGTCCCCAGTCTATTCTAGGATGGATAGTCAAACAAGAGCTGGGGTTGCCGATCGAATGCTTGGAAGTAGTACTGAAGTAGTGGGTTCACAGATGTCAGCTTCTGTTTAAGCGTGGGAAATATCTCCTTTGCTGGTTGTGAAAGCTTTGATAACTCAACTCTAGATGTCAGCAGAACAAGGTAATTTTCAAAGATGCTAACAGAGCAGAGGATATTGTTCTGCTGCTGAATTCACTGTGTGATATGCTCTCAAACTTGGAATGCATTTTAGGGAATCATTTTTGCATGGGAAAACTATGCTTTGATCAACCTCTCAAATTCCAACTGCGTATTTTTGTTTGGACATCTTCTTGAGGAAGCTATAAATTTGGTGGTTTTCTGAGTCACAATGACTCTACAAAAAACACTGCATCAGAGGGGTGCTCCATTGCCAGTTGGCCTGACAGAATGGAGTGGGTTATCACATTAAGACTGTGCCTGAAAGGGAAAAGACTGCTTGCACATAAGTAGCTCTTTGCTCTGACATCCTTGGTTTATCCTCATGAAGTGCTGTCCCACAGGCTTCAAGGTTCACTGGTGACCAGCAGGAAATGCTAGAACACTGGCTCTTGCTAGTAACCCCTGACCCTGAAAACTTCACTGCTGTTGACGACAGTGTTTACTGCCAGCACAGCTTCTGATTGCCACATAGATTGACACTTTCTCAGACCAAAGCATAATGCTAGTGTACATCTTGCTTGTTTGGAATAATCATTAATTGTTTTTATTTTCTATATCATCACATTCAGGCCCTCAAGGAAATAGACTTTATGCCACAGCAAGCACTCCTGAAGAGGTGAAGGAGACAGTCCGAAAGTATTTCCCAGAAACTTGGATTTGGAGTTTAGTATCTATAAGGTGAGGACTTTAGGATAGTTCCTTCCTTTTTAATACAATGGGTTTTATAAGGTGAAAACATGAATCCCCCACATTTGACATGCCTTTTTGATGCCAAAAAATCCTTCATTGTTTGCAGAGATCACTTAGCAATCCTCTGAAAAGGAATTACCTTCAGGTGAGGTTAGGTTTGTTGTGGGTCTGGAAGAAGATACGGGCTGGCTGTTCAGTCACAAACATATTGTGCCACATGATTTGCAAAAAGCAGTAATGTTCAGAAGGCTGAAAGCAGTGTAGATAGTTACCAAAAGAGCATAAAAATCAACCCTGTGTCCTTGTTGACTGTGCTTCACCAGCTCTGAGGGAAATGCTGATCTAGATGTGACCATCCCTGACACCATCACCGAGTGGAAAGCTAATGCATTCTGCACCTCAGCGGACACGGGCTTTGGCCTGTCCCAGACAGTGTCTCTCAGAGCCTTCCAGCCCTTCTTTGTAGAGCTCACCATGCCCTACTCTGTGGTGCGTGGTGAGTCCTTCACACTGAAAGCCACCGTTTTCAACTACCTGACCTCCTGCATCAGGGTAAGGAAGGTTTAAATCTTACCGTGTACTTGTATACCTTCTTGTACACCTCTTGCTTTTGCCTCGCCTTCTTGCCCCTAAAAAGCCTTAGACCCATCCTCCCTGAGGTTCTTACATTACTCCTTTTATTTGCATCAGACACAGACCCCAGAGTTCCTGCTCCCTGCTCTTTTGTTACTGAAGAAATAGCTATTTCTATGGCTTCTTGGCTCCCTCACTCTTGTGATCACCCTTCCCTGACTTGGCCTCTCTCTACAATTGGCAGGTCAGTGTGACTCTGGCTCATTCTACTCATTTCCTGGCTGCTCCGGTGGAAAAGGAGGAAGAATCTCATTGTCTCTGCGAGAATGGGAGGAAAACTGTGGCTTGGCTGGTGACTCCCAAATCCCTAGGTAAAGGTCTCCGGGTACTGAAAACTGCAGGGAGGGTTCCTCTGTGCTGTTCTCCCTGTTCTGTATTGTGTGTTAGAGCAAAACACTTTCCTGGGAAGCACTGCAGCTGAGTGTCTGTCTCAACTGAGATTACCTGGGAGGCAAAGGCTGGTGAACTCCTAGTGCCTGTGGCCATGTCTAACACCACATGCAATAGTATCAAGACTGACAGCCCTTGGATAATACCTTCTGAAGCCAGAGATATTACTGGCCATCAGGGATGCTCTGTCAGCTCCATCCCTCTCAGAGATTAGATGATTGCTCCATCGGACCTTCATACTTTCTTTTCATTGTTGCTACATGTTGTGGTAGCAGCTGGGATGTGCATGCTGGGTAGTAGTGTGCTGAACAGCAGTGAGGCTGATGAGACCAACCATGACATGTTCTAGGTTCTGGAAAACAGTAACCAAAACAGAGTCACTTTTCAATGGCAGTCCAGCTCATCTTCTCTGGCATGGTTTCTGATATAGATAGCTATGTTGTTTTGGAAAAAAGGAGGGCCCAGGTGTAATAGAAAATTCCTATCCGTGGGCCCTGCAAGTTGAAACTCCTGGAAGTGGCTGTGACGTCTATTGCTTGGCACTGTCTGGGTTGGTTGACACTTGTTTACTCCAGGGCAGGTGGAGTTCTCGGTGAGCACTGAGGCCCTTCAGAACCAGAAGCTCTGTGGGAATGCCATTGTGGAGACCCCTGAGAAAGGGCGGAAGGACACAGTCATCAGACAGCTGCTGGTGGAGGTACGTGTGCTGTGGGAAGGAGAGGACTGAGCTTTCCCACAGGCTAGAGCATACTCTGTGACACAATTAGACAGGGTGATAGATAATCTTGTTTTGGCTTCTCTTCCCATGAAAGCTTGAACCAGATGATCTTGTGAGGTCCCTTCCAACCTGAACTTGTCTGTGATTCTGTGCTATCACTATGCAGCCTGGCAATATGATGGTCTTACATCATCTTCATACTTTGGCAGGGCTGCATAAAAACTCTGGTTTAATAACACAGCACAATTACACAGTGTCTCACAGTACTCTAAAATGTCCCTATCTCCTACTGTAGTAGGACTCCTACTCCAATCCACTCCTTTATCTTCTACCTGTCACCTCCTATTTGGACACACTGTCTTTACCACTTCTTTCCCACATTTGAGACAGCTGCAATTTTTGCCAGTAAGCACAGGCTGACTTTGTGCTAGCTGACTGCCAAGCAAGTGGCCTCTTAATCTTAGAATCACACAGTTCTGGTTTGTTACCACAGTCTGGCACCAGGATGAATGTTAAGGGCATCACAAGCACCTATGGAAATTTGATGCCTGTAGAGAAGCTCTTGCTGAACTCCAGATACTATGGAAGTCCATGAAAACATGCTAAGGTTTTGCAGCTTTTCCATTTCCTCTGTCAAAAGGAGTCACTGATGCTATGTGGTATGGGAGGAAATATTATGTGTCAGTATTGCACATCCTTTACAGTAAAATGCAAGTTGAATCTTACACTGTACTAATCTGGCAGGTAGATTCTATGCTCTTAGTTTTTCTATGCATCATAAAAAAACCCTGGATGCTTGCTGTACTGTCTCGTATGGTGGTGCACCCGATCTCACAGTGCACAGCATTTTCCCTTTCTTTTACCAGCCGACAATTTTTTTCCCTAAAGCATCTGCAGCTTTATGATAAATAGCACTGCAGAACAGCCCTCTGGAGCAACTGTGAGCTTTTTCTAACAAAAGCACTTGCTGTAATGCTGCAGTCCTCTGGTTAGCAGTATGTTAAGTGTCTCTTGCTGCATGTGGTAGTTGTTGGTCATCCATGTGAAAGTCCTGTAGTGTCTCTCTTTCTTTTTCCAATCCTTCCTCCACCTACAACACCAATCACTTCGGCTTATGTTTTTTGTACTTGCTTAAATTATTGTTTCAGAGCTTTGTATTTCAGGGAGTGTTTGTGACTGCCTCTCCTTCTCCACTCACTTTCACATCCTTTGTTAAGGATATCTCTGTCTGTCTTTATTTCCCATCTCACTAACTTCTCATCTCTCTTGTTTTCTTTCATCCCACTCAAGCCTGAAGGAGTTGAGAAGGAAACAGCCCAGAACTCTGTGCTCTGTGTAAAAGGTAAAGCTTCCTGTCTCCACTCTTTATTTGTTCCCAAGCAGTTCGACTGGTGAAACATGGCTGGAGGAGGAAGATAGTGCTGCCTCTTCCATCCTCCTGATAGGCTGATACTTTTAGATAATCAAAACATGCCCCATGAGTTCGGACCCTGAGATCTAGGACAGAAGAAAGCTCTAAGGAATGGACCATACTGCCTAAGAATCTATAAGTATGCCTGTTTATATCCCAGTTTATTGTGTGCTGACACTAGTGTTACAAGTGCTGTGTCATGTTTTCCAGCACAAAGAAAAAGATGTAGATATGTAGTCTACAGTGTCTAACAGTGGTGGGGGAGTGATTCCTGGGGTTTCATTGAGGTCTCCTCCCCTTCCACTAGCCATTTCTTGGGACTGCACTGAAGCTGTTAGTGTCTTGTTTTCTCTATAGGGGCACCTCTGAAAGAGAAGTTTTCCCTGCTGCTCCCCTCAAATGTGGTACAAGACTCAGGCAGAGCATATTTCTCAGTTCTGGGTGAGTAAAGAGCCTGGGAAAAAGAACCATATGCTGTTTCTGCCCCTTTTTGTTGGCTTCCCACCTTACAGATTTTTATGTTGGTTTACAGCACATCTCTCTCCTCTGTTTCATCATTTCTGTCTTAAGCATTTTTGCTTTCCAGTTGAGCTCTTTCTTTTCCCCGTTTTGCATGTTCTTATGTTCAGGGTCCTGTGCCAGTGCCCTAACCTTTCTTATTTCCCTTCCTTCCCTTTCCTCTGCTGTTCTGTGTTTCATACCAGAATCTTTATCAAATACAGATTTTCTTTTGTTCTCTGTCCCTTTCTGCTTTTCTCATTCATGACCTCCTGATTCCAACATCTAGCTCTAAGTTTTGTTCATATCCTTCTGTTATCTCCTGTTCCCCAGGTGACATCATGGGCAGTGCCATGCAGAACCTCCACCAGCTGCTCCAGATGCCATTTGGCTGTGGGGAGCAGAACATGGTCCTGTTTGCACCCAACATCTATGTCCTGGACTATCTGAACAAGACAGGACAGCTGAATGAAGAGGTCAAATCCAAGGCCATTGGATACTTAGTGAGCGGTGAGCTGGGACACAGCTTTAGTTTCTGCTTTTTTTTTTTTCCAGATACTGCCTAGGATGGTAATGTAAAATGTTGGCCAGATGTGGAAAGAGAGCTTGTCTCACACATAGATCGTCTCTGCCATGTGCCTCAGAAGGCTCTTCACTGCTTTTTTACTTTGCTATTTTCTCTTGATTAATCATTAGGGTACCTAATAATTGTACCTACTTTGCCCATCATCACTAATGTGCCCTGCTTTCCTTCTTAAGAAAGGCAAGTGTCTCTACTCCTTATGCAGTATAAGCAATGCATGGAGGTGGGGATGTACTAGTACTTGCTGGCTAGGATAGGACTGAGCCATTTCTCTCCCCTTTGCCTTTGCTGATACAACTGTTTCTTCTGTTTCACCATCCTTCAGCAGACCTGAATTTTGCTTTAACTCTCATTGTAGGTTATCAGAGGCAGCTGAACTACAAGCACCCAGATGGATCTTACAGCACCTTTGGACCACGTTATGGCCAACCAGGCAACACCTGGTGAGGTTTCAAAGTCACCTAGGCTTCCTTTATGTGCTCCTTTTCCTCACCTATATATTTATAATGAATACTGCATAACAATAAATAGAAAATGCTGTTGTAGACTATCAGGCTTTCTATAGCTGATGTAGTACCTGTGATGCCTCCTACTTAATGATACAGGTTGCATTAGCCAGTTATGTACCTGAAGCACATTTTTCCATCAGCAACTCTGAGGACCATAACAGACAAGAAGGAAATAAAGATAAAATGGAGAGGAAGGGGGCAGGAATTTTGCATCATGTCTGAGAAAGCCTGAAGGGTTGCAGTGGCAACTCTTCCAGACTACTGTCTGCTGAGAAGGTTGCTGGAGAAGGTGTTTCTATATAAGTTGAAAGTATCCAAGTAGTAATAGTGATATATGTTTGGTTTGGGGTTGTTTTGTTTAGTTTAGTTTTGTTTGATTGTATTTTTGTATTGTGTTTTTTGGTTTTTTTTGGTTGGGTGGGTTTTTTTGTTTGTTTTGGTTTTTTTGTTTTTTTCGAAAATGTTTAATAGCCACATTTTAAAGAATGTGGTTAGGAAGCAAAGAAAGCCTGGAGGAGCATGTGAGTTGCCAGTGTGAATTACTGCAGAGCTTTAAGTTTCTCCAGCATATAATTGCCATGGATTTTCATTTTTATGTAAGGGTAAAAAGGGATAATTTCACCCTCATCAGTTTGTTTTTAGTTTCTGAAACAGTACTTAGCTCTTGACAGCAAGTTGGCTTCTCAGCATTTGCCTGCTGCTTCTCCATCACTGCCTACACCAACTCTAGCAAAAATTCCTTGGCATGTTCTTCACTTTAAAACTCTGGGGAGTTCTGGGAAATACACAATGCATGGATTTCTACTGCCAGAGTTCTGCTGGAAGATCATGAGCTAGCAGGGATTTAATTATTCTCCCCTGTCATTTTAAGAATTACTCTTACACAGGTTTTGAGCTTATTGGCATGCAATTCTTTACTTTTTCAGATGAGATTTGTTTAGATGCAGGTCAACAAACACTACCCTCAATACAGAGTGATCAACAGGTTTCAGGAGCCAATAGAAAGATAAGCTTGATAGAGAGACAAGAAATCAAGGTGGGAGGCACTTTTGTGACAGATTTTTTGAGGTGAAGGTGTAATACATATGTGATCTGATTAATTGGCCTACAGCTCTCCAGGGCTTATTCCTTTTCTCCAGATAGATAATGTGCACATGGGCATGTCATCTGAGGTGGACAGCAGGTCTGCTCAGGCTCTTTCACTGCTTTTTCTCCCTTACAGGCTCACAGCCTTTGTCCTCAAGTCCTTTGCCCTGGCCCGGCCTTACATCTTCATAGATGTGAAACACATCCAGGATGCTTTGGTCTGGCTTTCCTACAAACAGAAGGAGAATGGCTGCTTCCGCAGTTCTGGGACACTCCTGAACAATGCCATGAAGGTAATACATCTGCCTGGTTGTATTTTTGTGAATCTAGAATATGACCATAAGCAAGATGGTTCCAGCTAAGCTTCTAGAGCATACAGGCAGATAGGAAATTCCCATGTCATTGGCAAAACTTAAGGAGCCAAAGGCCATTATGTATGATCACAACAGGAAGAAGGAAGGCTAGCCTGCACTTTATGAATAGTACTGATGCTTCCACATCAGCTGCAAGGGTGAAGAGGCAAGCTAAAGGTCTACAATGTTGAATAAGCTATTCTCACTGGAAGGGGAGAAAAGACTGAATATAAGAAGCTAGGTGGGATCAGCATCTACTTTTGTGTTTCTTTGCAGGGTGGAGTGGACAACGAGGTCTCCCTGACAGCCTACATCACTATCGCATTGCTGGAGATTCCTCTGCCTGTAACTGTATGTGGCTGCACCTCAACTTGAATTAGTTACATTGTCTCAGTCTATGAGGTCACAATACTGCCCAGAAGCTGCTCCAGACTGCAAAAACCCCACGATTGTTGAGGGCTGTGATGTAACAATTATGTGCTTTCACTTTTAGCATTTCTGGAACATGGGATACCCTACTTCTCTTAGACCACACTTTGGGGGAAGACCCAAAGTTCAGTGAAATGATATTCCTAAGAAGGCAAAAACCTAATTTTTCCCTACACTTCTAATTCCTGCTAATCTCTCCCCAGCACTCAGTGGTGCGCAATGCTCTGTTCTGCCTGGAAACAGCAGCACATGAGAAAGAAAACCATGTGTACACCAAGGCACTGATGGCTTACGCCTTCGCCCTGGCAGGGAAGGAGGAGAAGCGGAAGGCTTTGCTTGACTCACTTGAAAAGGAAGCTGTGAAAAAGGGTGAGAGCTCCTGGTGGGACTTCTCTTTTTTCTAGCCCACTGGCCTTACAACTCCTCTTGATAAAATGGCTTCTATCATCGGAGCAATGGCTGCAGGAAATGTGGCCTCAGGCTTCTGTGGGTAGGGAAGGGAGTGGAGGGAGAGGCATTAGGCACCATTCTCATCTGTGCTGACCTAACATGTAGCTCTGCTCTGTGTCTCTCCCCAGCTATCTCCTCTTGCAGGTGCTGCTTAGCAAAGGCTGAGCAGTATTTATGGCCACTATTCCACTGTATGTGCTCAACATAGAGAAAAGCAGACTTTGCAAAGCACAAAGGACAATAAATCAGGGAAAAGATGAATGAGCAAAGAGAGAAAAATGACCTACAGGTCATTTCACAGGCTAGAGTATTAGCTCTGAGTCTTCCAGGAAATTACATAATGACTTGTAAGCATTCTCATAAAGCCAAGCCAGACACAGATTACTCAAGACTAGGGTAGCAGATCTGTGAGGGATTCCTGGCACCTTTTGCCTTACCGATCTGCAGGTGACTGTCAAGCCCTAGTCTCATTCTTTGGGACATTTTGCCTTACAGAGCTTGTCACTACTCAACCCCAGCATCTCTACTCAACAAAAGAAGGAGTGCTAGCCTGCTACTCTGCTGGTGCTGTAGCCCACAAATCTCTGTGTGAATATGGAGTCCAGGTCAAAGGGGTCTCAAGGCCTGAGGACTGAGCTTCAGCACACTCAGACCAGCTGCAAAGCAGCAGCAAGCTTACACCCAACCTTTCCCACTTCATCCTACATGACAGATGCATTGTTCAGGCTGTTTTCTGAACCTGATCTGCAGCAGTACAAAAACTGCCTTGCAATGACTACTACTAATTGCTTGTGTGTTTGTCTCCTCTCTCCCGGCCTCCTGTGAAGATGGGTCAGTTCACTGGCAGCGGCCGGGGAAAGAGCCAGAGGTTGACCTCCCATTCTATCGCCACCGAGCTCCCTCTGCTGAAGTGGAGATGACATCCTATGTGCTCCTTGGTCACCTCACCACACAGCCAGCACCTTCCCAGGAGGAGCTCTCCTTCGCATCTCTCATTGCAAAGTGGATCAGCGGTCAGCAGAACCCCAACGGAGGCTTCTCCTCCACCCAGGTGAGCTACTTCCCTCCTGGGCATCAATGTCATCAGATGGGATATATCACAGGCCCCACTGGGAGCACAGTACAGGGGCAGGGCAGGGGCTGTAGCCCTGCAGTGTCACCTCGAAGTAGCTACTGTGGTTGCCAAGTTCCCACGGGGCTGGAGGCTCATGTGTCAGGAAATGCCTGTGGGAATGATGGATAATTTGACCAATGACCTGGTTTTCTTGACACACTGGGGCAAAACAGTAGGGACACAAGAGACATGTGCATGTGACATTGGAAAAGGCTCCCACTGCCATTTCTTTGTGCATCTGCAGTTGCTGCTTCTCCCTTTGGTAAGAGAGTGAAGCTGCACAGCTCCACACCAGGGAGCTCAGGGAACACACAGATGCTGTGCAGAGGACATAGGAAGGGAACAGAAACATACAGAAGCTGCTCCTTCCCTCTTTACTTTGTACTTAAAGCAGATAAAGCGGAGAATGGAGGGGAGGTCAAGAGCAAACCATGGGCTGTGGAAGAGCAAGCTGTGGAGAGTCTGACTGTATTTCCCTGGGTGCGGGGACCCATCTCTTGCAGGATACAGTGGTGGCTCTCCAAGCCCTGTCCCTCTATGGAGCTGTCACCTATGCCAAAAGTGGAGCAGCTTCCAAAGTGACCCTGCAATCTGGAGAAGACTTCCATCAGGACTTCCAAGTGGATCCCACAAACCGGCTGCTGCTCCAGCGTGTCCCCCTGCCCCAGGTGCCCGGGGACTACACTGCAGAGGTGTCTGGAGAAGGATGTGTCTACCTGCAGGTGAGGCCTGTGGGCAGGAGGCATCCTGAGGGGAGACCTTGCCAGGCAGGAGACAGCGAAAGGGCAGCAGAGCGAGTCAGAAAGGGGTGGGAAGGAATGCTCCAGGTGAAGGAACAGGAGAAAAGAAGAGTCATGTGGAGGGGGAAGAGTGGGAGGAGAGGTGGGATGGATCCAGTGGTGTAGAGGAGTCGTGAGAATGGGAGAAGTGGGGAAGGTGGATGGGGAGAAGATGGGCTTCTCTCATGTGCTGAGCTCACACAGAGCTTCTGGCTCTCCCCTAGACGAGCCTGAGGTACAACGTGCAGCCCACACAGGAGGATGCACCCTTCACGCTCCTTGTGTACACAAACCCAGAGACATGTGAAGACTCCAAGGCTCACAAGACTTTTGACATAGGCATAAACATCAGGTGAGTCTGTGTTTGGGTCTGAGTTTTCCTGAGAAGCCCTGGGAGCTGGAGGAGGTCTGGTGGTCAAGAGTGAGCTGTTATACAAGGCCTGAGAGGATGCTGTATCCCCTGGAAAAGTGGGAAGGAAGCAGGTGGGCTGAGAGGACAGGCTGTGGAGGCAGGACAGCCCAGGACTAGGCTGATGAGATGTTGCATAGATGAACTAACAGTCCCTGGCACATTTGGAGAAGAAGGTGCTAGAATGCCAGGACTTGAGAGTCACAAGTGTCATGAGTGTCTACTCGTGACATGGAAAAGGTTAAGTGCCTCCAGCTGTGAGTTGAGGTGCACTGATCTTTGTTTGTTGATTCCTTAGTTACACTGGGAAGCGGAATGCTTCCAACATGGTGATTGTTGATGTGAAGATGCTGTCAGGATTCATCCCCGTGAAGTCCTCTGTGCGGAAGGTAGGATCCTGGTTTTGAACCAACAAACTTCTCAGCTTTGAAAAACCTTCAGAATGTTTGTAGCAAACTACAGGCCTTCAGCATTGGAATCTGCTACATGTTGCCATTTTCATCTACACAATTGCTCTGTACATTTTTCTCATTTCATACCTAGCTTAATGCCAGTACAAGGGGAAACAATGTGTGGGGAAAAAAAAACTACAATTTTTTCATTATAATGGTGAAGGACAATGTTATTATCAATGCGCTCTGAGAAGTCCCTATATATTTGTGCATAGGATTTAAGATACAGTGCTCCTTCCTTTTTCCCCTCTTCTGATCTGACAGCTCCTCATAGCACTGTGACCATTCATGCCTTTGAGACGCTGAGTGGGTGCATAGTCTGGCAAATAAAGGCACTCATTAGATAAGGCAAAACTTGGAGGCCAGAAGTTCTGTCGCAGTGCTTGAACCTGCTTAGTCTCTGCAGGGGTAGGGCTGTGCTTCATCAGCCCGGCTGGCAAAGGGAAGGCCAGGGGACAGTGACACCTAGGGACACACAACGGCGGCAGTTCTGTGCTGGAGAGGTAGTTCCCTAGATACTGTGGTTTATCCACAGAACATCCCAACGTATGTAAAGGGTACGGGAAGACCACCCGCAACCCCATAACATCTTGGTCTTCTTTCTTCAGCTGGAAGGGCGCTCCTTCATTGAGCGCACCGAGCTAAGCACCAACCACGTCCTAGTGTATCTGGAAAAGGTGAGTATCCGTTTGCGGCAAAGAAGGGCCAAAACATCTGGGACTCAAAATTACGGCAGCTCTGATGCGAATAGGTCTGAATTTTGCCCCAGCCTCCGCGCCAGCCAGGGGAGCCCCTAAGGTGGGGAATGGCCCTTGATCCCAAGCCGGGCCGGCAGCCCCCCTACCCCGCAGTCCCGGCCGCGTTGCCGAGCCGACCCTGAGCCTCCGCCGCTTCCTTCCCCAGCTGAGCAGCGAGACCGTGAGCTTCTCCTTCTCGGTGGAGCGGGACGTGCCCGTGCGGGACCTGAAGCCGGCTCTGGTCAAGGTCTATGACTACTACGAGACGGGTGAGTGCGGGGCTGGGGGGCCCGTAGGCGGGGCAGCTGCAAGGACCCGCGTCTGCTCTCGGTCTGGGCCCTTCCCCGCTCTGCGGCCGTGATGCCCGAGCGCAGCGGGGCCTTCAGTGCCGGAGACCGCCTGTCTCTCCCGCTCCTGGAGCTGCAGGACGGAACACGGAGCTCAGAAGGAGCCGCCACGACGGCATGGCCGTCAGCATGGCCGCTCCAGGGCTGGGAGAAGGTGCCCGAGCAGCCCTTGGGCTCGGACTGGAGACCTGTCAGAGCGGCGCAGACAAGCTCTGAAGCCTCCGGAGCCACAAGGGCTCTCCCACCCACCCAGAGTCTCCGTGGGGAAGCTGAGATGTCGGCAGCTCCGAAAGCCTTCACTCTCCCTTGCCTTCTGTTTTTTCCAGATGAATTTGCCACACAGGAATACGCTGCTCCCTGCGCCACAGGTAGGGTGCACGCAAACCACTGAGATGTTCCAGCGGGGGCTACTGCAAGTTTTCTTGAATGAGCCTCTTGACACACCTTGGGTTTTCTCAGCCTGGGTATATTCTCAGCGTTTATCTGCAGTCTCCACTCGTGGCTTAGTGCGGGGAGGAAAAGCAATGCTGCCACCTCATGTCCCGCATGGGATCATAGAATCATAGAATAGTTCGGATTGGAAGGGACCTTAAACATCATCGAGTTCCAATCCCCCTGCCATAGGCAGGGACACCTGCCACTAGATCAGGTTGCTCAGTGCCTTGTCCAGCCTGGCCTTAAACACCTCCAGAGATAACAGTGTTCGGTTTGGCTTGCTGGGGATGGCAGTGTCACTGTGACTGCCTTCATTTGCACACAGACACTTATCTTCTCCCATGTGTGTGGCATGCTGTAGAAATACGAATTAAATCTTCCTTGGGACTCAACACCTCACTCAGCTTTTGCATCTCTGCCCTTCTCAGGGTCACGTGTGCCATGGTGCAGACACGAAGGGTCTCGAGGTCTCCCAAACATGATGAAATGTTGATGTTATTCATATGTCTTCAGCAGGGACCTTGCAGACTCTGCCCTGGGTTATTTTTTCACTTCCCTCATGAATCCCAGAGGCTGAGAGAGAGTGTGTAGTGAAATAACTCATCTATCTTAAGACTATGTATCTCTTCCTGTCCTCCCCATTCTGTAGCATGAGTATCCTGAACATGTCCATCCATTCCCAATCTGTTAACTGTCTGCACACAGGCATTTTTAGGTGAAACAGTTTCCCAGATTTTAACAGGGCTTAAACTTGCATAGCCACCAGAATGCAGAGAAGACAGCCAAGGCTCTGGACACTGTTTCCTAAGATACTTATCTGACTCTGTCCTTTTCCTACCTCCAGCTGAGACTGAACATGAAAATGCCTGAAGAGCACATCTTGCCTGAGCCCTGCTGGACCAACTCTTGTGTCCCTGCCTCTAGAAGATCTTCTTGTTGAGTGGGCTTATTGAAATGTTAGATGCGGACACCTCAACACCAAAAAGGAAGTAACCATGTAAATAAATTAAGCCTTGATTCTCATCAGATGCCTCTGGCCTCATTTTTTGCTACTGTGTATCTCTTTCCATCCATATCTTAGACTGGAGATTTAAATAGAGGACCATCCATTGCAAGATAGGAATACCACGAGGCAGATAGCTTTTGCAGTGGGAGGTTTGTCTCTATGCTTGCCAGTTCTCCAGGAGGATAGGAAATCCTGTCTGATCCATTATGCACTGGAAGCTCAGCTCCCTTCCTCTAGAAGTGGATGTTTTCTGCGAGATCCAATCCTTGGACATAAACCTCTGAATGCATGCCACCTTTGTTCCCACTGAAATCATTGCTGTGAGGTGGAAAGGACATTGTGAACCTGTGCAATCTGGCCTTTCACAGCAGGCCAGATAAAAGTCGAGACCTGTGGACTTTCCCATTCTGCCAATGAAGATATTGTCTGGCTGTTTCTGAAAGCAGAAGCCCAATCAGAGAAGGACTGGGAACTTAACAGTGTCATTAAGCATAATTTCAACCAAGGACCACTTCATGAGCCAGAACCCTCCATGGAAGCCTGTAGATCTATCTTGGGGTTTTATTTTGAGTAATTTTAATACAAGTTATACTACTTCCTCACAATGATGATTTTAGAGCTTCAGCAGAATTCAGGAGGCAGGCCCTCGATTACTATCTTGTTGTTCGGGTTAAGCTTTTGCCATGTCAGTTTTCCAAATAATCCCATTCTCTCCAACCTAGACCTCTCCTGCGGAGGTGGTCAGCCTTAGTTCAGTGGGCCATATGGCAATCTTTGTTGTTTTATTTACATGGTTCTGTGTGCAGAGGTATCTTTGACCCTACCAATGTAAACTTAAGCAAGTGCACCAATGGCAGTCCTTCCAGCAGCTTCTTTCACATACCCAGGTAGATACAGGCTGTCAAAAATGTCAGTCAGTGCGTGGCAATAAACTGGAGCTCTTTGCATTGTCATTGTCCATGTGGGTGTCTCAAGACCCTTATTCCCCTTCATGAGCTAGAATTCCTCACTGTGTGAGGAGAGCGGTTTGCTTTGTCTCCTTTTACCACTGTCACCCTGCTGTGGGGTTATTAGAGACTGACTGTGCTGGAGAGAGACAGTCCCAGCTGCATCTGCAAGTTAGGGACAAGCAGGTTCAAAAGTGCCAGGTCTGCAAACTTGTGACTCCAAGACTGCAAATACACACCCTTTGCAGCCAGCTGCAGCTGGATGGCAACAGCTCCTTCTGGTGAGTACTCTACATGGTTATGGCGGTGCTGGATCTTTTCTGCCTCAAATGAATTAAAGTCACAGTCATGACAATTTAATTTAAAAGTCTATTAAAAAAAAAAATCAATGGAGCATGTTTCATTCACAAAACGCAGATAATGGCTTTCTACCATGGAAAGAGTTAACATAATGCTTTGCTGCTGCCTGATTTTTAATGAGGGAACAACTGTTGCTCCTGGGCAGCCAAATCACTCCTAATTTGAGGCTTCCTGCCCAGACCCTATCTGTAAAGCAGCTTAACATCTCCCTGCTTGACTAGGCTGTGAATCATAATCATACTTGAAGGTCTTCCATAGCATAATTTGTAGGAAAATTCATACAGCAACCTTAAGTAAGTGCAGGAATGTCTAAACATTGAATGTCTATCTCCATAAAGCATGCACTGCATACTTCAAAGGCAAATCACAATGGTCTAAAATAAAACCAATTTCATTCAGCAACCAAAAAACTGTGCTGCTTTGAGAACTTGGAAGAGTAATTGCCTCCTGGTAGGAAATTAAAAGGGTTTACTAATTCTAAAGCAAAACAAAAATGCAGTTAGCATTCATGCTTGATTAGAAATCTTGCTCAGCTTTCCCTGAAGCCAGTTCATTCCATAAACAACTCTGAATATGAGATGTCAAAAAGATCTTGAGTGAATAAATGCCAAGCACCACAGGAGACAGTGACATAATATTGATATCTATCAAAATAGATTAAGAACTTTATTTGTTCTCAACGCTGTTTGGATAAGTACAGTCAAAAAAATAATTAGATGGAACAACTATCTGTGCATACTTTGAATAAACAATAAGCATTTCATGAGAATAAAGTCACATAAGAACATCCTTCTGCCATTCAAACTGAATGGGACAAAACCAAGAAAAGGCGAGCATTTCAGCATTTCTGGAGTTATCTAAGAGGACTAGAGACAGTTTTATCAGAGTAACTCTATGATTTAAATAAATGTGCCATTTAAACTAGACTTAGGAAGACAGGTTACTGGCAAGTGCCATTAGCTCTTAGGACAAGCTGCTTTGCCAAAAGATTGTTTATCCACAACTCCTTGAGAATTTCCCAGACACAGCAGGCACAAGATAAAGGAGTTTCCACAAGATGGCCCAAGCTTCAGGTGAAGAACGGGCCATTATAAGTTAGCAGCTGAAGGCATAATGTGTGCACACATCCCTCCTGTCCCCCCGTGCACACTCTGACCCTCTTAGAAGAGGGCAGACTGCTATCTCCTCTCACTCCTGTACAAACAAGAAACAGTCTTGGGAGGGGTGTCTAGTGGGGCACATCACAGAGGCTGAATTTCATGTAACATCATCTGACCATCCAGGATGCCTACCAGTGGAAGACATGGACAGGCACCTGCAGAGACCAACTCAATCAAGGTTATAGTTTCTAAGGCAGGGGAGAGAAACTGTTCTTAGGAAGTACCTGCCCTTTTCCACTGATTAGGAAGGACCTCAGATGACAAGTTCAGAGAACTTAACACTGAGCAGATTAAATTAGAAAGGATGATCTCAATTCAAATTATGCCATCCTCTTCCTTTTTTCCTCACTTGTCAGCCTTATTGCCTTGCACGCAGGCATGGAATGCTTTTCAACCTAAGAAGCCAGAGGTTAAACCTGTGACTGGAGCCTGAGCAGGAGAAAAAAAAATGGAATTGGGAATAAACTTTTCAGAAATTACTGGTGAGTACAGTTAATTTATTTTTAAAGTCCATTTCTTGTTTCTTGCAGGCACTACTCATCTGTCACTCCATTCTCTTCACAGATGGTGGTGGTGGTAGTGAGTAGCTTGGAGTATTCTTCATGCATTGCCCTGGTCTACTTCCTCTGCAAGGGTGAAAGAAGAAGGGAGGGTACAGGAGTTAGAGAGATGTGCTGGCACGGCAGGTTGTGTGTAAAGCACAGTAGAGGAAAGTGAGCTGCTGTTTGACCTGGGTTGAAGGTCATCCACAGCAGTCAACACTCCGGTGTCCTTCACAGCCATGTGAGGTTGAGAGAGGGCTGAGACCCTTTCTCACCCATTGTGAGAGATAAGCAGAATGGAACTTGTCACAGCTGCAACGGACACAGGAGCACAGTGCAAACAAGCAGCAAGGATGTACAGTGCAGCAATGAGACATGCTCTTAAAGTGCCTTTATTTCTCTGCAGGGATTGGAAGGAATCTTCTGCACCAATACTATTCAGGGCAGAGAAGGAAGCTTTCTACTTTCCAATGGGTATCTGCCTTTAAGTCAGCACAAACTACCTTCAGTTACCTAGACCAGTGAATGGATCTCTTAACTAGCAACATCCCATTGTCCTTTCCAAGGACAACAACATTTTTGCCTTTTAATGGACGTGGGGTAGAATAGCCTAAAAACTCAAGTCTTCCCACTGGCTGCAGACTGGACAATCAGAGCACACCAACATACTCTTTGGAAATGTTTTACTGGGCACTGAATGTCTGTTTCAGGACTTCTGCACTTTTCTTTTTCTGTCAAGAGAGGCTGTTGACACAGAATTTGTAAAACACAGTTGTACCAAGGGACACAGCCTAGGTTACAAGGCAGCATGGAAGAAAGGTGTAGGAACTTGAACACTTTTCCAAGACACCAGGTGAGAACATAAAAGGAGATAAATTTCATCCTTTACCATTAGCAAGTGACAAAACTTTTGCCTTCCTCATGTCCAAATCACTTTTTCTCTGCTCTCAGACGGGTCAGGCCCTGTAAAAATCACTTCCTAGCATCCCAGTGCTAGGAAGTTTCCATGCTCCAAACACTTGAAAGCAAGCAATTTACTGGAACTGATTGGATCTGATTGCAGATTGTCTTATTGGAAGACTTCATATTAGACAGGAGAAGTATTGCTGGCCTTCCACAGAAACTCCTTCATTACCTACCCTTCTAAGCCAAGCACCTGGCCTTGCTCTGCAGAGAATCCACCAGAGATATACAGCTTCTCTGTTCTGCTAGTTTGATATCTCCAAACAAAGCCTGAGGTCTGGCTGCCTAGGATCATGAGGAATAAATACTTGGCTCCTGAGAGAGTCCTGCCCTGCTTACATGGCCAGCAGGGTAGAATCAGTTGTTGCCCCAAATAGTAGCCATCTCTTGGCAGAGTGGCATAACTTAAAGTCATGCTGCAATGTGCCATCCTCATAAGCTTTGCCACATACTTTGCCCATTGCTAAATGGGCTAGGGTGATGTACTGGAGAACTATGACACCACTGCAGATGAGTGAGATGGCTGTATGCACAGGTGGGGGTCTACCAGCAAGGCAGTCTTCTCTTAACAGACAAGAGTGGCAAGTTAACAGTCTTCTGTTAACAGATGAGTTTCCATAAGAGCCCAAAACTTCAATAACCAGAGTTGGAAGGGATCCCGCTCTAATGCAGACTTCCTACAGCTCCATGCTCAGAGCCAGAAGTGAGGGGCTACGAGGAGTGCTACATTACAGCTTCAGTGAAAACCTATGTCTAACTTGGGATGGAGGTTCTGGAGCATAGCATGAAATAATAGTAGGTCAGGCCATGCCTGCTGCTGTATTGAAGTATCTTCTGATGGCTTTGATTTCCAATATTGCTCTAGAGAGAGTGCTTTTGGGGAGGAGCATGGTGAGTGATTGGAAAAAGCCAGGTCCCCTCAGCTTGATCCCACAATTAGACTAGCTGGAGCTCTGGGAAATGACCAGAAAGTACTCTCGGCGTTCTCAGTTTTGCATACAAAATCTGTGCCTGTGAGCTGGGCCAATCTCACCCAAATTATCCGTTGAGCATAAAGAGAAAAAAACAGGGAAGGGTCTCGAGTGCCCTACCTGTGGCGCAGGGAGCGGTGTACTCCTGTGTGGCAAATTCATCTGGAAAACAGAAGGCAAGAGACAGTGAGGGCTGTGGGAGCCCCTTGGCACTGCCGGCAGAGGAACCAGAGGAGGTGCCAGAGGAATCCTTCTACTAGGGCTCATCCCAGCTGATCCCCAGAGATCCCGGGTGGGTGGAGGACGCCCATTGGCGGCTCTATCCGGAAGCTGCGGAGCCCGGCAGCGCCGCCCCAGCGGGTCTCCAACTCAGCGAGCCTCGCGGGCACCTTCTCGCAGCCCCGGAGCGGCCATGCGGGACCCCTCCACTGCGTCGTAGCCGCCCGGCCGGGGGAAGCGGCCCTCCAGGCTTGCAGGCCCCGAGGCGGGGAAGGGCCCAGGACAGGGACAGATCTTCCGCGGGGCCGCATATCCCGCACTCACCTGTCTCGTAGTAGTCATAGACCTTGACCAGAGCCGGCTTCAGGTCCCGCACGGGCACGTCCCGCTCCACCGAGAAGGAGAAGCTCACGGTCTCGCTGCTCAGCTGGGGAGGGAAGCGGCGGAGGCTTGGGGGCGGCTCGGCACCCACGCCTAGGCCTGCGGGGTAGGGGAGCTGCAGGCTCGGTTGGCAACAAGAGGGAGCCCTGGGGACATACCTCATCCCAGCAAAGCGCCTGGCTGGTGAGGTGGTCAGGGCAAGAGTCAGTGTGAGACCTAGCCCTGTTTTTGTCAGGGCTGTAGTAGTTTTGAGCCCCAGATGTTTTGCCTCATTCCCCTCCCCCTCAAACAGAAAGGCTGCTGATGGACAGAAGGGTGTGCTATGCGACATAGATAAGGTCAGATTTTTACACCGAATGAGTTACCAAGCACTGGAAAAGGCTGCCCAGGCAAGTGATTGGGGCACCATCTCTGGAGGTAGGTAGACAGAGGTGGGTAGACAGAGTGCTTAGAGATGTGTTTTAGGGCTGTTTCTTGTCAGAGTTGGGCTAATGGTTTGACTTTATGATCTGTAAGTTCCCTCCTTACCAAGGCAATTCTATGATCGTAAGGCAAATGTCAGAAATGCTTATGTTTTGTGTTTACAAGCCTGGAGATGCTTAGCATTGCTCTCCATCTCTGTGCATGCTACTGGTGGTGTGCTGCAGAGCACATGCTGTCCCACAGCAGCCCAGGGTCAATCCTCACCTGCTCTAGGTACAGCAGAACATGGTTTGTGCTCATTTCTGTCCGTTGGATCCAATGAAACCAGGAGTTTGAGAGCTAGAAAAACGAGATGGGAGAGGTTATTGCGCTGACCCACCTTCAACTCATCTAAGCTTCCACAAATTACTAGAAGCTCAGCACATGGATGCCGAGAATTTAAGCACAGGGAAAAAAATTCAGCAAACGTGCTTGTGTGAAGTCTTTCACAGTACGCTCAAGTTCTTCCAACGACTGGACACAAAAGATGTTATGACAGACCTTCATTGAGGTGTCGTTCATATCCAAAGGTTCCACAGTCCCTGAAATTAAACCTGATGGTTTCCACCCAAAGTGTTCAAGCATTTGTGCTTCTGCAAAATGCCTCAAATATTTGAGCTATTGCAAAATGCCACAAATTATTTAGGAGTTGGGAAGGGAGTACTGCTGCCAGCATCACTTATTTCATCCTACTCCTCAGCTAAGGACTGGTACAATGGGAGGAAAAAAAAAGGACAGATCTAATATTGGAGGAGATACCAGGGGAAGAGTTAGATGCTAATTTAAATGAGGAAATGGACACAGGGCAGACGTAGAGAAAGAAGTGCATCACACATCATCCTACCTTCCGCACAGAAGACTTGACAGGGATGAATCCTGAAAGCATCTTCACATCAACAATCACCATGTTGGAAGCATTCCGCTTCCCAGTGTAACTAAGGAATCAACAAACAAAGATCAGTGCACATCAGGTCAAAGCCAGAGGCACTTAACCTTTTCCATAACTTGTAACATCCCACCACGTCCTGGTAGTCAGCACCTTCTTCTCCAAATGTGCCAGGGACTGTTAGTTCATCTATGCAAACTCTCACCAGCCCAGTCCTGGGCTACCCACACAGCTCCATCACTGCAGGACTTGTCCTACCTCCATAGCCTCTCCTCTCAACTCAGCAGCTTCCATCCCACTTTTCCAGTGGATGCAGTGTTCTTCCAGGGCTAGCACAACAGCTCACCCTGGACCACCTCTGCCTACTCTCATGGCTTCTCAGGAAAACTCAGACCCAAACACAGACTCACCTGACATTTATGCCTATGTCAAAGGCCTTGTGAGCCTTGGAGTCTTCACATGTCTCTGGGTTTGTGTACACAAGGAGCGTGAAGGGTGTATCCTCCTGTGTGGGCTGCACGTTGTACCTCAGGCTTGTCTAGGGGAGAGCCAGAAGCTCTGTGTGAGCTCAGCACATGAGAGAAGCCCATCTTCTCCCCATCCACCTTCCCCACTTCTCCCATTTTCACGACTCCTCTACACCACTGGATCCGTCCCACCTCTCCTCCCACTCTTCCCCCTCCACATGACTCTTCTTTTCTCCTGTTCCTTCACCTGGAGCATTCCTTCCCACCCCTTTCTGACTCGCTCTGCTGCCCTTTCGCTGTCTCCTGCCTGGTAAAGAAATTACAAACAATGCCTCCT